>CM031939.1:61262749-61626320 GCA_018703725.1 Brassica juncea
TTACTCCCAAGGGACATCACCGACCAGCATCCAGTCACTGTCTTTGTCTTCATAGGTAACAACATACTCAGAACCACGCAAGAGATCGGTCAAGCGACTCTCGTTTAACCCATCTCGGCCACACCCTCCATGAGACCCAAACTGACCTGTAAAAAGAAAAAGAAAACAACCAAGAGAAAACACTCAAGTAACACTCACAGGTATTATTATCTCAGTGGAAGAGAGTAGAAACTAATACCAATAGTGAAGCAGCTGAACATCTTCTCAAGAGCAGAAGAGAGATCAACGTAGCTCTTGTAAGTCTTGAGATCGATTTTCCTCAAGTAAGGAGCACCTTCCATGCTCACTTTAACGTACAAGCAAGGCTCCTGTCCAGACTTTGCTTCTCCTTCAGTCTCTGAGTTATTGTTATCACCACCTTGTTTCTGAGACTGAGAAGAAGCCATTGTGTTCTTCCTGAATGATCTAATTGGTGGCCAACCCACAACTTGTGCCCTGCTCCCCATCAAACCCCAGAAAAACAAAAAACAAAAGAACATAAAAGGTCTTAAAACAGAGATGTCTCTGTTACAAAGTTTCCAGCGAGAAAGGAGAGAACTTTTTTTTTTATTCTTACTTCGAAGCTGGAGCTGCTGCAGTAGAGCTCTTCTTCTCCTTAACCGGAACGGCCGGTTTAATGTCTTTCACATCAGTACCGGATCCAGGAGAGAAGACCCATTTGGTAGACCCGTTAATGGCGTCTGAAAACACCCTTTTGGCACCTGACACAGGACATGAGCTCTTGAGAGACAAGAATCGTTGGTCGACGACTCGCTCCGGTGACTCGGAACCGGGTAAACCGAGTCTTAACTCGGTGGCCTTGAAATTCAAAACGTCGTCGTTGTTGTTGGTGTTGTTGTTGTTGTCTCTGGTTTTGGTTTTGGTTGTGTCAGACATTATTGGTGTTGTTTCCATGGTTGGAAACTCAGACAAACCTATGTAATCATGCTCTGCTGCTACGGATTCAGACATTCTCAAGTATGAATGTGGTGAAACTGTTGAAGCATATAGTTGCTTAGAGAAACAGTAAAACACTTTCTGTGAAAGAAAGAGAGAGGACGAAGAAGAAGAAGAAGAAAAATAAAAACTTGTGTGAATAAACAAAAGCCAGAGCTTTCTCTTCTTTTATTTATTTGAATAAACATACGTAATTATATGTTTTTATAATCAATAATTAGAAGTAAACTCTTTCCTCTTTGGGGTTTAAACACAAATCAATAATACATTAGATTTACCTTAAAATAGACTACTGACTTTGAATTATGAAAATGTTGATTTAAGAAAGAAAATGGTAGTAGTGTATTTGGAAAATTGTATATACATGTACGAATCTGTATATACACGTTACATATGTATAGACATCTACTCCCCGACAGGTCACAGAAAGCGTCCTGTTAACTTTCCGATTCTGCCCTTGTCTCTCTCTTGTCCAGTTTTTTTTTTTTTTTTGCTAAAATTTGGTGTTGTCCAGTTTTTTTTTTAACAAAATTTTATTAAAAACAATTTGCTGTCTCTCTGGAGGCGCATGTTATGCTACCATGCATATGATTTAGCAGCTAAAATACGCTTTCTTGATGTAATTCGTCTTGATGTAATATGCACCAATAATTATGTTTAATCAGTGAATTATTATAAATCAACTTCTAACAGAATACATGACTTGTGTATTTGAGCGAAACAAGTAGAAGTATGTAAATCTTTTTGTCACTGCGATATCATTTTGTAAAAGAAAATGAAACTTTGCATATGATGTTTCTAAATGCTAATGAATAGATATAAGTAATGTATTTAGCTAACTACCCGTTTCACTAATGGAATAGAGATTTATTAAACCGCCAATAATTGCAATGAAGATGATGAGACTTGAGGATGAGGGAGAGAAGAGAATCTCGAAAAGTTTTGGGCCCATGGGCTCTCATTGTTGGGCCCACACAAGGCATGAAAAGTGGAAAGAAACAGTAGGGGTAGGTTTTTGCCACTTAGCCGCAGTAGCAATATTGAGCAGTGTTCCCAAATAAAGAAGTGTGGTCTCCGCAAACCACCTTTTTATTTTATACTATGCCTTCCCAAAATCAGGAATATGTTTAAAGTTTGGACCTATAATAAAAACTTTGGATAGTTGGATTAATTTGTGAAAGTCATTAACAAGATCAAGAATGAATTACTCTATGTTAGTGTGTTTAGTATGGATGTTTTATCAGATTATACGCATCATATTTCAATCGAATTTAGTGGGTTTTTTCATCTATTAAATATATATTTAGATCATAATGTTTCATGTATCATATATATATATATAATTATTTCATGACAGTATCATATTTTCATCTATTACATATTTACCTTTAGTCATAGATATATACCTTTCTATCTTTGTAATTTAGAGTGTCTCGAAAAAAATCTTCGTTATTTTACAAAAATGCTGCATGCTCCGGATTTAAGTCATATTTAATAGAATGAAATTCAGAGATTCGTGTGGATGGAAAACAAAAAAAAAATAAATAAATATTGCATCTCTACCGACGAGATAACAATTTTCTTTTTATTAATTTTTATTGATGATATTGTAACGACGACATAAATAATTTATATAAATATAGAAAATACGTGTACGTTGCATTGTTACACAATGCATAGTAATTTGGTTAATTAAAGCCTCTAATGTGGATTCATCTTTGTATCTTATCTAAAGCTTTTTGGATTTGTGTTTTTGTGTAAGTTCGAGGGTCTTTATCATAAGGTGCCTTTCTTTTCCTTTTTCCTTTGTCTTTCTCTGTCTTTTTTGGCAAGTTTTTGTCGTTTTTACAAACATCTCATCTTAAATTTCACCTCAACTCGCCATCGAATCGTGACTAGTTCATTATAAAGTTATAGTTACAATGTTTTGATCACTGTCGAAGTTATATGCAACCTGTAAACTCTAAAGATGTCTATGGCTGTTGCTTAATCATTGTTGAATCAGATGTGGTGATTATAATTATTACTAGCTACTTAGCAAGTAGCACTTTGTTTGACTAAATCATTTGGGCTTTAATTATATTAGAAAGAGACACCATAAGTAACTTATAGATAAAATGTTGGCCTTGGATGTGTGTTTATTATTTTCCACGTATAGATAAATGGAACATAAAAAAAGTGTGTATGCTAAGTGCTAACTGAAGTGTAGATTATGATGATACATTATAAAACGTTATCAGATATATAGCCTTCTACTTAGTACTTATTATATTTTCGTTTATAGTTCCTCAAGGTATCAAAACAATGACTAATTGGATCAATATATTTAGTTGAATATCGAGTGGAACTACACTAAACCTAAAAAAAACGTTAAATCAGTGAAAGATTGTACATACGACGTTAGTGAAAGATCGATTTGTGTAGCAATGGGAAGAAAAAGAACAAAGCGACAGTGTGAATCTTTACACAAAGCAGCCACTTACTCCATTGATTTAACATCTATACAAGAACCTCATGCTCCATTAAAACCTACTAGATCGCATCAATACGACGACCATAAATGATTATGGGATATTTTATTATCTTCATTACGCGGTTATTTCACTCTATTAACAAATTTTTGTGATTAATATTGATATTAGTGACCGTTGCCGCAACAATAAAAGGTTGGTTATTTCAATGACACTCCCGGTTATTTGGGAAAATTATATCAAATTTAGGAAAATTGTTTTGATTCTTGATGCAAACATAAATATAGGGTTAGTGTGATTACACATTTGATCCGAGGGTGTAAATTTTTTAATATTTCAAATACTGTAATCATGAGATTCATTAAAATTTTCTTTGACAAATATATGGTAGACATTTTAGAAAGTGCTTGGTATTGGAAGATTGACTTTGTCAATCAGAGTCGTTGTTTATTATAAGTCGTAAATCTCAATGATGTAGGTTTACATATATGCTCCATTTGTAAATGCATATGGCATTATTGCGTTCCACTATCAAGATTTATGAAGATATACCACATGATGATTATTCGAATTATTCTATTTTCGAAATCTGTAAATACCAAATGTGATATGTATCATGGCCATTAGCACATGTAGGGTTTTGTTCGATTGGTTAGGTTTTGATGAGTAGCTGACACCAGAACCGGATTTGATATGGAATGGAAACTGGTTGACCTCAGATGGCTCTACTCTCTAGACTCCAGTTACAGGAAAAGTCAATAAAGAAAATGAAGAAAGGTGCGGACAATCTTTTGTAAAGCCATCTTTCAAAATCGTGGACGCGCTTACTACAGTGATTTGATTAAAATTTATTAATGTCTGTATACTAGATTTCGAATACCAAAAATATGATTTCTCATTAGTTATATAAATTAATTTTAAAAATTACATAAGATCTTTATTAATATGGTGTAATTAGAAGTGTTAGGCAAAGCCGGGAGGGACAATTATCAGCCCGGAAGCAATATATTTTTTTTGGCCCATCGTTTTATAAAAACATCCATAAAAACATGAAAAATACTAAAATATAAAAAATATCATTAATAATTACCAATTAGACCAAAGACCATTTTCCTTTTTTTTACCCCTAAAATAAATAATTATATAGACCCTGAAACACATGCTTTATCTTTTACTCAGGCCATGCCCTAGTGTCAGGCTTAGATTTTCATAAGATGGTTAATTGTGGTGTCAAGTAAAACTATCATATTAATCATAACAAGTATGTAAATTTGTCACTTATAAACTTTCTTATAATATTTTTCGTAATCTGGTATAGTATAATTCAGCATTAAAAAAACAAAGTTTCAGAATCAATCGGTTAATAGAGAAATTGTCACGTATTAATTAATGTCTCGTGACAAACGTAATTCGAAGCCATTCAGGTTTAATATAAGGAGATGGATCCAAGCCCATTCACTAGTCTGGTATTATTATTATATAGATAATATATTATCATCTAGACCATGTAAGCTATTCGCTTCTATGGCCCGGTAATGAATTCGATCGTAATTGACCATTCTACGTACTTTAGGGTTGACGAAAAAAGGGTTTGCTAAAATAACTCGAAGTTGAATAATATGTGTTTTTCTCACCCAAAATAAAGACAGTATAAAAAACAACGAAAGAAGGTTACCGTAAGTTCGTAACTACTAACTAATAATTTTTTTTTTTTTTTTTGAAGAGGCTTTCTACTAACTAATAATTCGAGAAAATCAACTAACCTATCCTAACAAATAACAATGATCGTTATCGTTCTTATGACAGCTAACCAAAACAAACAAAACAGTAAGGTTTTCTCAAAAAAAAGGAGAGTAAGGAAACAAAGATGTATTAAAAAAATTATGACGAAACACACACTTATATATATATATATATATATATATATATCTAATCTATTATCCTTTTACAACTATATATTATCTTTTTATTTATTTTGAAAGTCTCAACAATATATTGCTTAAAATGTTTATATACAAAAGTATAATAGTATATTATAACCTTTAGTTTGTATACTATTTAAAAATATGTTATTAGAAAACTATGAAATTTTACTAATTCATTCAAAATACTAATGACAAATCAAATTTTAATTATAAATTTATTTTTATTTTATTTATAACAAAAGACTTTGTAAAAAATTAAAAATATTACCAATATTTAAATATTTTTTATAAAATAATATATTAATACAGAAACAAAAACAAATTCAAAATTCATGCAATATTCCAAAGTTTTATTGAAAAAATATAAAATTTAAAAATAAATATTCAAACTCAAAATAATAATATTTCAAATTTTACAAAAGCTAAAATCATAGATAATAAAAAATAAATTTTTGAAATGCACCACGAAAAACTAACTATATATGTTTGTAAAAATTAAAGTAATATAATATTTTGAAGCCTTAATTTTTTTTTTAAAGTAAAACTTAATACCATAACATCCAAAAATATCCTATATCAATAAAATTTACTAAAATAATATGATAAGTACTACTATGTATGAAGTTTAATAAAAAATGGGGCTATATTATTTAAACAAAACAATGTTTTTATTTATAAATCCCGTAAAATACTAAAATCATATATGTTAAAGTATATTTTCTTAAACACAACATGTAAATATAAATCATCTTAAACATATTTATTTTCAATAATATAAAAATAAAATTTTAAAATGTATTAAATGCAAAATGTATAAATCAAAGAAAAAACATATTTTGAAGGAGGTTCTCTATTTGATTATTTCATATTGTTATTTTATTGTACCTAGCTCCAAAATATATCAGTAAGTAAATAAAAAAGTAAAATGTTGTACACAAATCACTATATATTAATAATGTCAAATAAGAAATATTAACAATAATATTATAGAGTTACACAATACATAACACTAAAATGAAAATTATACATTTAAAACATTTGTAATAATATCAAGTACATTTGTAAAATGAAAAAAATATCTGCACGGACGTACAGGTTAAAATCTAGTATATAACTAAGAGAAACTAAATATGTGAAACAAAATTTGTACTCTGCAACTAGAGCAAGTTATGTTTTTTTCTTCAGAAAAAAAAACTAGAACAAGAATATACCCATGATTCGATATGGTTCTAAAATTTGGTATAGAAGGTGTTTAGGCAATTGTCTAGGCAGCGTCTACCTAGGCAGGTAATTCGGCTTTGACCAAAATAATTTTTCTAAAATCTAGTTCATACAATTCAAATCGGTTTAAACAGTAATAAATTAATAAAGATTAGTTTAAATCAACTTAAATTCATCTAAATTAGTTAAAATCTTTTAAACGAATTAATAAAGTTTTTACAAGTCTACTAATTTGTCTAAATTTCTTTTTCTATATTTAATTTAGATAATTTATTAAAAATATTGAACTCAAAAACCAAAATATTTTATATAAATGTAATATATATATAATAAATTAATAGTCCGTTAACTCCTAAGCTTTACCTAAGTCTCAAATAATTCGTCTAGTCGCTAATATTGTATAAAGCACCTAATGACCATAGAGAAATGAGAAATCTATCTAACTAAATAGAACATGTAGACACTTGCTTTTTCTCTACGGGCCTACGGCAAAATGTGGACACTGATTAAGGGTCTTTTATTCTAATCGCGTCACTAAAAACGAATAGATAGATTAACTATTATCACTAATTATTAACACAAGTTGTCACTGCTCTTATCAATGATTTAAGTTCCTTTTTAAGGCCTCTATGATTTAGCTCCATATGTAATCATGCTGACTTTATTGTAATATATAATATAATTTTGTTTTAAAAAGTGTCCTCGTTAATTCTCGAAAAGAAATTGACTAATTTCGGATGCAAACAAGCTGAAGATAAATGTATATCTTAGAGCATTAATATATATGGCTCTTAGAGCAGTTTTTAGGCGGTGGATCTCACGTAGGATCCATTTTTTTTTAAAACTCATCCTCTCACCTTTTCCACAAAAGTTGTTTTTTGCACTATTTGCGGACTCCGCTAACACGTGGTAACCTGCGATTGATCTTTTTAAAAAAATCAGATTAAAAAGAATAAAAAAAAAATTAAGAACCTTTTTTTAAAAAACCTTACAATGCGGATGCTCTTGCTGGTTCGTACTCAATCACTATAAGACTTCTTTTTTCCACCTAGAAAAATCTTCTGTTGCTTCGGAAGATCTAATCCAGATCTAAGACATGAGTTATGAAATGATCTAGTATGTTTCTTAGACGGTTTTATTATTAAAAACTGGTATTTTAAGAGGTTTATTGTAAAAACAAATATATATATATATATATATATATGTCATTTACTTTATATGAAATGAAGACTGAATATTTTTGTATAATACGCTGGTTTACTTCGTCTTACGTCATTTGACAAGTAGCCAGTAATGACGACATACTGACGTCGCCATATTAGAATCTAAAAGTTCCTAATCATACTATCCATCTCATTTTCATTTTGCAGTTCAAGTTTGTGCGCTATTTTAGCTGGAGCTAATCTGGGCAAATTTGATAAAAGCAATGAAGAAGAAGATTTATTTAGACGATGAGAAATATTGTCATGTTTTCACTGAAGGTATTAGAAGTTCATCTGCTATTGTGGAATTGGGAATACCTAATCTACCTTAACTTGAAACAAAACCAGTTTGTGATGGCTAATGTGGCATCTGCAATGTTTGTGTTCGCAAGTTTTTGGTGTGGAATACCATTAGTTTCTCTTTATCGTTTTGTCATTTTTTCTGTGATGTAATATGTTAAATCAGATTCAATAAAATAAAGTGTTTTAAAAAAAGTTTCTAATAAAATCTCTATTTTCATAATTTCGACATCAAAATGTCACTCTTGTTTCAAATATACGACATTATCTAAGAAAGAACTACAATGTAAAAAAAAAAAAGAGAACTACAGTGTTTTGAGAGTGATTTTTTTTCTTTAAAAAATTATAATGTCATCATTAGTTGTATGCATGAGCAAAAAAATCAGTAACTCAAAATTCGAACCAAAAACCCTGATCTGTAGTTGTTATAAAACATATTCGAACCCGAAGTATTATCAACCAAACCCGAACAAGTAATTCGAAAAACCGAAAAACCCAAAAATATATCTGAAAAAAACAATATGAATGTCTGAATTAATATGCAATATAAATAATTGAAACATAAATGTCTACTTCAGATATTTAATTTCATATTTATTTTGATACAATATCTAAAAATAAGTATTTAAATTTTTAAGAAAGATCTCAAGTACTCAATTCTATATAAATAAGTACATATTTTATGTTTTGTTTTTAAATTTTAGATTTTATTTCAGGTATATCTGAACCAATCCGATATAACTGGAATGTGAACAATATATGGTTACTTTATGGGTTTTAGGATGTGATACAAATTAGAACTGAAACTGATGTGCAATATCCGAACCCGACTCATACTTACAAATTTACTAGAATGAAACCTAGGGGATGTTACAAAAATGAACTGAAATCCAAAATACTCGATCCGATGCCAACAGATACCCGAATACAGAGGCCAAATCAGTTGTATGAAAATGTCATCAATTATAACTTTGCGGTTGTGATTCCAGAGAGAGGTAGATACCTTTCGATCCACTATCTTTATATGGGAATTTGGTTTAGTAGGTGTATGTGAACGGTTACGGTGGATTGGATTAGAGACAGAAAATTTTGGGACATTTTTACGAATGACGACATTTTTGCTAAGTGATTTTCTCTCGTGTCGTCAAATGTATAGTGTCGGGTGTTTTAGGTTTGCTCGTGCGGATTCTTTGGTCGGGTTTGGTTTCTACATAGTGGTCGGAAGTAGGGCTGGGCATTTTATTCGTTAAATCTGATTCGATTCGTTATCCGTTTTGATTCGATCCAAAAAATCCGAATATCCGCAAGTCTTCGAAGCAAAGCAAATATTAAAATCACTATCCGTTAAAAACGAAGCAAATCACAAATACTAAAAAAATTAGAGACGAATATCCGATCCGCTCCGACTTTTATATAAATAGTTATATATATGTAGTTAAATAGAGTTTTTAATGTATAATCTTATATAATTTTATTTATAAAATTACTTATAAAATATAATATGAAGAAAATAATTATAAGATCTTTATAAAAAACTACAATTCTTCTTAAACATTTAATTTATAAGAATTTTTAATGAATTTTTAAGAATTTATAAATAAACAGTTTCGTTAATGTTTTACTTTATCTTTTATAAGAACAAATTTGTATAATATTTTCAGATTTACTTTTATTATACATAGTGGAAAAGGTATCCGTAAATATTCGTGAATATTCGCAAATATCCATAAATTTTCCGGATATCCGTAAAACCGAATATTCGTATTTTTCCGAAGCAAAGCAAATCGGAAAATCAGATATCTGTGAAGTCCGAAGCAAATCACAAATACTGAAAATACGGTAATATTCGATCCGTGCCCACCCCTAGTCGGAAGCTGTAGGAGCTGTTGTTTCAAAGTTTGAAGTTGCCTTTCTCTCAGTGACTCTTGGTGTTTGGCTCTTATTCTCGACTGGTCTCGGTTTCTTTGGTCTGAGTTTGACTCGTCACTTATTTGTTTTCGATTTTGTTCTGCTATTTTCGGATCTGTTTCATTATTTCGATCTATTATTAGCTTAACTATTGCACACCCTTACAAGTTTTCACTGTAATATTTATTAAAAAAATTGAAATTAGTATAATAATTTAACATTTTATCAAAAAAAGAAAACAAGAGTTTTCTCAACTTTGCTGATCTTTATATAACTAAATTTTCTTATTTTTATTGGTAAAAATGTGAAAAAAGTTATCCTTGAATATCAACTTTTGTTTTCTATAATAAAAATATAACTGGAATTGTCTTATAAATTTCGAAAAACCAATAGCGATTCCGACCTCAATCTGATAAGTAGTGAGAATTCTCGGATATTTTCCTACTAAACCGATAGATGTTTTTTCTTCATTTAGAAATATTTAGATTTTTACTCGATTTACTATATCAAATACATACACTTGGATTTATTTATTTTTCTTTCTAAATCAATTATTCTGCGAAAAAATATAAAACCATAATGTCACATGAAATAGAGGTAGTAAGTAGGGGTGAAATCGGCAGACTAAATCTGGAGGCGTAATCACATGTAAGAAATGGGACGACATGTGGGCCTAATCCTGTCTTAAAGACATGATTCGGTTATTTTCACGTGCAAAAAGCCCAACGTGTGAAAAGAGTTTTTGTCTTAAGTTAATAGTAAGCCCATAGAATATGGGCCCCACACACCAGCCTCTGCAAATATATTTATCTATTTATTTCTTCCTAGTACACTGTAACATTATCATTTCCTAACAGTACACACCAGCAAACCTTACAAAGACTCGGTACTAAGGGCGGATGTAAGCAGATCCTATTCAAAAATATTGTATATTACAAATTTGTATTTAAATCATCATCCAAAATAAATATAAAATAAAAATAATTTAAATAGAACTTATATTTTTAAAAGGTGTAAGAATATTCTAAAAATTAATAATTTTTTTTACTTTTTCTTAAATTTACATATATATCAGAATAATATAAAACATAATATTTATCATCATCCTTATATTCTATTTTTTTTAAGTTAGCAAAAAAAAATTCTCTATTTTTTTTCTATATTTAATACATTAATATATGTACACATATATACATTTTCAGAAGTGGAAACCCCATAAACTGGTAATCCATTCAAATGTTTCAACTGTATAGAGTCATGTCCAACTGGTAATCCATTCAAATGTTAAAAAGTGCAGCTTCCAATGGATTCTAATAATTATTTAAACGTCTACAAGTTCTTATAGAAAATGCTGGGTGTGTTGGTTGTTGCCCCATTCAAAATATGTTTTTGCCCATTGTCTCTAATTCGAGTTGTCTGTATTTTTCTTATTTTACATGTTTTTAATTATATTTATTTATTTTCTAACATGGATAACACTATATTTTATCTCTATGATAAGTGAATAATAGACTCATAAGGCCATCGATTAAAAATTTGCGGTGATTTGTATTAAAATAACAAGTTCACTGTTATTTAATTTTTTTACTTAACAAAATACTTTAAAATATATTATTATTAAAAATATTTTAAGTTGTAAACTTTATAATTTTTCTAACAATTTAGTTTTTTTTTAGTTTTATTTTTAAAACAAAAAAACTAAAATTTTATAATTTTTATAAAAAAATGACTTAACTGGAATTTAATAAAAATCAAAATCAACTCAAATTTTAATTGAACACATCCTGATTGTTATCGTTATTTTTATAGCATGTTAAATAATTTTGCACTGTGATATAATTTTATCAGTGATTTTAATTGATGCCTCAATTAGTCTTGTGATTATAATTATTTATAGCTGTTTGAATATTTTCAGTATATAACAATTGATAAAAATATTTTAGCTACTATAATTATCATATATTTTTAAAAAATTATATCATATCTTCTTATTTAAATAAAAGTTTGGCCTCGCCCTGTCCAGTATGTTATAAAATTAAATGAAAAATGAACAGAACTGTATTTTCTTTCTAGAATCAGTGTTTTGAAAATAAGATCCAAAAACCCCAAAACATGCATAACTTTAAAGTAATTTAAAATGAAATAGCACAAACCCCAAACTAAAACAGAGACAAAATGACTTATAAGCTCACACTAATCCAAAACCTGCAAGATATACTACTTTCTAGAAAACCAGTGAAGAATTACTGGGAATATCCACGGTTAAACCACCAACAACAATTTTCTCCTATAAAGACGGGAGACAAATTCTCAAGACCACAAATCCAAAGATTCATTATATAGTAAGAAAACAATGATCAAACGATCATACTACCAAGTGACCGCTCAGATCCCACTAGTAACGCTTAGAAAGAAGCCTTGTTGAAATCTGATTTTAGTGCGTGATGGAAATGGTAGTTGGGGACCTTGGGGTTATGCTACGAGAGGAAAGTATGCACATTTTAAGTATTCAACACCTTAAATGTGATTTTGAAAATAAAATTTATAATTTCATACGCCATAATGATAAATTTATAAGTATATTGTGATATGGAGAAACACTAATAATAATGTGAAGTTGAAGCTTATACGTTACACCAACTTGAAAGTTAGATTACGAACCTTTTATTTCATTATCCAAAAGCAGACTACATCATCAAAAGTTCAAAAAAAAAAAAAAGCAGACTACATTTGAAAGCAATACAAAGCAAATTTAGTCAGATCCACCAAAAGTTGGTCGCATTAGATCTGGACTAATTAGTCTCTCAATTTAAGTTTAATTTGACTTACTTTTTCTCATGACTATGACTGTCTTCATAAATTCAATGCATCATTATCCAAATCAACAACTAATTTTAGCTTAATAATCCAACTCATTCTTATTTGCATACTAGGGCAGGTCCGCGCTACGCGCGGAATTCGATATATCGGTTTTTATAAATATATAATTTTGTGTAAATTTTCTTCTATGTTCAGTTGGTTGTAAGTGTGACTATGTTAAGAGAATTGGATTGACTTTTCAAATACCAGGATTCTTTTATGGTCAAGGTATCTAATACAATGAAGAATAAGATTTTAACTTTGAGGTAATCTTAGTTGAATATATTTTATAGTTGTTTAGAACAATGCCATTAATTGCTACTATTAACACTTGTTTTTTTTATTTATGTTATATTTGAGGATTTACTTTTGCTTTATGTTATTTTAATAATTTGCTAGAGATAAACTAAAACAAATGTAAAACACACCAAATAAACAGAATAGTATGCTATGATGATTATATATTTATACTTACATAAAATTTTAATCTGGCTATAGAATATACGACCATATATTATTCCGTACAAAAAATATTATAAATCATCAAATACATATTAAACTACCTATTATTTTAAAATTATTTTATTACGATATAGTATAGGTTAGTTAATAAAATAACTATATATACTTTTCGATATGTGTATTAAAATTCTTTGTAAATCTAAAATATGAATATATCAACATCTCAAATATGTAAAGCAGACTTTTTTATAAATTATTTCATCTAATCTTTAAATATTTAAATTAAGAATATATTTATAAAATAGTGATAATAATATTTCCGAAGTCCAAAACATAAATTTTAAAAAATTAAGTAGAATAAATAATGTACAAATTTTTTTGAATTTCTTATAAAACTTAAATTATCTAGGTTATGGATATAAATATAATTTCTATCTATTTTTTTAAGATAATATTGCACTCTAAACTAAACCCGCTTAATATGATCACACTCGCATCCAAAATGTGCAATTTTTCTATATATTTGTTTTAGGTTCAAAATCATAATAATCTCTGTATAATACAATACATCTATTTATTATTATTATTTTCTTTTCCCTCAAACTCAAAAGTAAAACAGTATTATAAGCATATTTTTTTTAGTCTAATCCACTATTACAATAGGTAACAGAAATCGAGTACTACTATTTTGTATTTGTAAACATAGTTGTTTAATATATATGTCTAAACATCCTATACAATCAAATACTAACAAACATATAATCTCTGAATAAGAATACTTTGCAATGATCTAAAAAAACAACTTTTGGATGTTTTAAAGATATATAAGTAGTACAAATCCGATGTCGAGTCACATGAGGCGTGGGTAATGTTAGATACACTCGTGACTGAGTAAATATGATGACGTCTTATGTTAGTCCACTATCTGCCTGCAAGTCCAATCTTTTCTATGTTTTATCTCCTGACCATAATTAAAAGTTGTTTAAAAAGTCTTAGAGTATTGCCAGGATATGTAGTGGCTGCAGGGGATCTCTTTATATACATAAGCGCTTATTGATGTGCATTGAAGTGATAGTTACAGACTACTTGTATGTATGAAAATGCGAAGAGATATATTCATCTAACAAAATGATGTGTTTTGGATGCAGGGACACGTGGCGCGACGACAGCCTTCAAATTTCTGACGTGGCATCCTATGTGGCAGCACCAGGAGTGAGCAAACTCAACTTTATATATAAAAGATCTGTCGTCGCGCCACGTGGATATGACATGGATGTTTCTATATGTGTATATATCGCCAAAACCCTTATATTGTCTTAATTTTAATGAGTTAGTTAGTGTCATTCTAATGTGCTTTCTCGATCATTTCAACTATATAGTATGCAAATAATATACAGTTTTATCGTTCTTTGCTTTAAGTTTTTCTTCACCGTCTTAGCTCTCGCTTTCGCTGTCTACCAAGTCGTCTCTGGTTTCTTTGCCTCTCCCGAGGAACGTCGCTCGCGTTCCACGCCACAGTCGGAGCCTCTTCCGCCACCGGTTCAGCTCGGAGAAATCACGGAGAAGGAGCTTAAGAAGTACGACGGCTCTGACTCCGAGAAGCCCCTTCTCATGGCGATCAAAGGCCAGATCTACGATGTTTCCCAGAGCAGGTATACCTTGTTAGAGGATCCAGATGCTCTTCGGCGTTGTTGTTTTATCGGAGCATCGAGATTCCGGAGATTTTTGCTGGAATACATTTATGGGCCGGTATAATTGAACAAATGGAAGTTCAAGTCAAATAAAAACCCATGTAACAAAATCATTTAAATGAAACGATGTGTTTCATTTGCCTGAGACACGTGTCGGTTTTACAAAGACTGAATTTGTGACATGTCTGCCTACGTGGCAGCACCAGGATTGAAAGAACTGAATTTTATAATAATAGATACGTATCAGTTACAATATAATACGTAATTATCATCAATTATTTTCCTTTTCTGTTAAAGACAAAAAAGCATTTTGAAGAACTTAAGGCATAATATTTCTTTAACATGGCCATTTTACTTGCGTCGACAGATTAAAATAACATCTCATCTCATCTACATATGTTTATTCTGGCATCTAGACATGTCGATTACCGAAAAGCTATCTCAAGGTCCCAAAACTAATTTTACTTAGACTTAGGTATTGTACAACAGATAACAAAATAGGTAGCAGTATGCTATAGAAGCTGTATGCTACAGAAGCAGTATGCTCTCATAAATCTAGTTAATATGGTGATTGGTAGAGCAGTTACAACAGAACATGATTCATATATAAAACTATTTTTAAAATTAGTATAAATATATAATTTATTCATTTCTAAATAATATAAGTATATTTATGATATACATTAATTTTATAATTTTATTCTCAATAATAAATTATATTTTATTTATATTTCATATCTGGAAAGTAAATATTATTCTTTTAAAAATTTAGAAATATTTTTTTTTGAAAAGTAAAAATTGCTTTTCTAAAAAATAAAAATATAATTTTAAAAATAAATATTAATTTTAGAATAATTTTTTTTTAAAAAATAAATATTAATTTTAAAAAAAAATTATTCTTAAAAATAAAATATACTTTAAAAAGAAAATAAAGATTTATTTTTTTTTTAAAAAAAATCTTTTTAAATTTTTTTTAAAAAAATTTCTAAAAATAATTTTTATTTTTTTTTTGAAAATAATAATTCATTTTAAAGAAATTAAAAAATATATTAATTTATTTTCAAAGAAAATAAAAAATAAATTAATTTATTTTCAAAGATTTTTTTTAAGTAAATTAATTTTAAAGATAAAAGATATTTTTGAAGCCTAATATAATTTTGTGATATTATTAAACAAAATAAACTACTTAATTTTTAATTTTATATATATTTCAAATAAAAATGCTCTCTCAAAAGCTTCATATAAGAGCACTGGACAAAGAGCATTTAGAAAGTATTTGTATCTTTTAATTACTATCATAAATGTTTTGGTAAAAATTATTGATTAGATAATAAGAATCATAATGTTCATGCTAATGCTCTACCAATCAAACCCTTAGTTATTCGGATTCAACTGAAAATGATACGGATGCGGTTGGGTGCGAGCCATCTCATCATTCCCTAGTTAGCAATTAGACGTGCGGATTACTTTCTTTACCAATCAAACCGTTTATAAAAGTGGTCGAAGCATGTGGTTATAACTTATACTAGTTATAACAAAGTGTCTGACAACCACTTAGGAAAATAAAAGGGTTATATATAACCTATATAACTGTCTGTTTAGTAAATAAAATTTTCAGTTATGGATATTTTATAATTTTAGAAGTTTTAATATATGATATTTTTAAATATACTTTTTACCCTCTATATTTTTCAAATTCTTAATCCTTTTAACAAACCAATTATAATTATAATTCAACACCTTATTTATCTTCTATTTAACAGAGGAAAACATCATAATCCATTTGACTAAACGTGTAATTACCAAACAGGTAATTACCAGTCGACCCTAAAAGCAACTTGGGATAGTATATACAAGTAAACAAGTTTAGAATATTCATAAACTTAATTTCATGATTTATCGTTAATTCTCTTCAGACATATTGTAAAACTTTACTTTTTGACATACTGTATTCTCATTTGATGAAATCACTTTTAGAAGTATTAATCAACTATTAATTTTAAGTATATTTATGTTTTCATATTGACGAAACCGTAGACTAATTTCTTAAAATACTAATTATAGAATTATACCATTGTGTAGATTAATTTTCTTAAAATACTAATTATAAAATCATATCATTAAAATAAATTTAATTCTATAATATAGTAAAAGAAAAAATAAAATTGGGTTGGAGATGGTTTAAGCAGAAGATTCATCATTCACCTTTTTCATCACTGGATTAGGATTATAAGTTTCACTTTGACATCGGATTTGGCCGAAGCATCCAACTAATATGAGAAGTAAAGTATGCTCCTCGATACAGGAACAAATGCTGGAATGAGACAAAGGGGGTCAAAAAAATCTGGAAAAGACCTTCTCTATTTTTAATTAAAAATAAAATTAAAAATAAATAAAAATTAGAGAGAAAAGACCATAAAACCTAAAGACTTGGATATATTCACTAACTTATGCCATTACTATCCTACTCAGATCTGACCCAGATCCAGATCCAAAACCCGACCCTGATCCATACCCAAAATCCGATCCAGCTTTAATCATCTTCTTCTTCCTCTTTTCTTCTCCATTAATATTTTTTCACCTTAAAACAAAATCAAAAAATTTCTTCTACCATCCACAAAATTGCTCTTTCTTATCCGAGATCAATCAACCCATAACTATATTTAATCAGTTATATCTTATCTAGAATCAAATTTCATCTTTTACGTACGAGATTCAAGATAAAGAAGAACGCAGAGTATTACTAACACAACTAGTACAACTTCAACTAGTACAACTAGTGCAACTCAAACTTCTATAACTAGTACAACTACCACGAGTATAATTAGTATAAATAGATTGAGTATAACCATTATAATTGATAAAAATAAAACATGTATAACTGGTACAACTTTGCAATTAATATGGTGATTTTTATTTTTTGTTTTCAGCGTATAAAGATATAGAAAAGAGAATGATGTAGAACCAATAAGACATATTCGTCTAGTCTTCCCCCGCCTGTATGTATCAAAATACATGAATAATTAATTTTTAGTAATATTTGATTGGATAATGATTTGTATACAAGTTGTACTAGTTATACTAGTTGTACTATTTTTGGAAAAAAAGTCATCTTCAACTTTTTGCTCCCGAAGTTAAATAAATTAACAGAAACTTTCTGAGTACATACCAATTGGGATATTTGATTGTTTTTTCTCATATGGAATATCAGATTGGTTTTGTCAATTTATGAAATGTCAAAGTTGTACCAGTTATACCAGTAATACTCGTCTAATATACAAAAAATAATTATATCAATTGTTTGTTTGTCTAGGTTTAGGGGTTGAACCAGTATTTTCACTTCAGAGCTTTGTAAAAATATGTTCGATGTTTGTTTATCATAATAATATGACTAATATAGTTAACAAACCCCAAATAAAATAGATGAAATTTTGTCATCATATACCAATTAGGATATTTGTTTGTTTATTTCATATGTAAAACATTATTTACAAGTTGTGTTAATTATAATAGCTACATATTATACATAAATGATAACATTTATACACCTTTAAAACAATACTAAATAAAATAATAAGTAGTTGTACCAGTTTTTTTAGTTATACCGGCTGTACATAGTTGTGCTAGTTTTTTAGTTGTACCAGTTTGTGCATAGTTGTACATTGGCAGTGAAATCGAAAAAAGTAGTTGTACGACATAAAAAATACAATTACCTCAGTTGTACCACTTATTTATGTTTATATGTCTTTGCCCGGTTACAATAAAATCATCAATTTTGTAAAAGTACATTTCATGAATGTTTTCCAAAAATTAAGTGGATAAATAAGTTAACAAACCTTAAAAATATAAGGTAGATCATGTAAACTTATGAAGTTGTGTAATAATTTTTGAATTTTTTTTTTCAAAACTTCAAATAAATTAAAAGAATTTCTGAGCACATACCAATTAGGATATTTGATTGTTTTTCTCATATGGAATATCAAATTGGTTTTGTCATTTTCTGAAATGTCAAAGTTGTACCAGTTGTACCAGTAATACTCATCTATATGTCTAGTTTTAGGGGTTGTACCAATATTTTACATCATAGGTTTGTAAAAATATGTTCGATGTTTTTATCATAACAATATGGCTAATATAAATTACAAACCTTAAAAGTATAAAATATATAATGTAAAATTAAGAGTATAATTTAGCAATTTAACAACAATCTGAAAATCTTAAATAGTATAGATGAAGTCTTTGTCATCATATACCAATTATGATATTTGTTTATTTTCTTTAATGTAAACATGATAAATTAGTCGTGTCTAGTAGCTATATATTATACATATATTATAACATTTATATATCAATTAAATAATTTCTTAATATGTTTAGTTGTACAAGTTATACTAGTTATATTCAGTCGAATGAGAGAATGAAATAAGTAAAATTGTGTGGTTGTGAGTTGTTCACGTGGTTGAGATTAAAAAAATCAATAGAGAGAGAAATGTGAATTCAATGGCCAAGATTGAAACACAGAGATAAAATCTGATGGCTAAGGTTGAGTCATCATTAATGGCAAAATCGTCATTTACACAGTCTTGTCCCATATAGATTAAAATAGGTGGTAACAGATTTTTTTTCATCCATTTGTCCCTTTTGAGATTAAAGTCCCTCGATACAAGCCAGCAGTGGGTAAAACAAGAGTAAAACAATTAGACTAAAGTCCAAAAAAGGACACGGACATACACGCAGTAGAAAAAAAGACTTACTACTATGTACGACTAATCACAAAATTATTATATGTAAAAGTAAAATATAGATCCATCTCGATGCGACTTAATCGATCATCGTATGCCGATAAGTCTTCGCCACACTAAAAAGTTTACAAGACACAACACAAGACATTCTTTTCTTTTTTAATAATCATTGTCTTATGAGAATGGAAATTGCTTCTTTTTCTTTCTTAAATAAAGTTTGTTTAGTGAAGTAGTCAAGCTAGTGGACAAGTGGATTCAATGTAATTGTTCAAGAAGATAATTTATTCCTAACAATTACTTATTACGTACATGAATTTTAAGGTTGACTTTACTTGTACGTAATAAATATATACAATATTTAAAAGATATTACGACATGAAATATATTAAAATTTTGCTTGACGACATAATATTAACTTTGTTATTTCCCTTTTATATACTCAATTTTATTAATGCGAAGTGTGTGAATATTTAACATCTGTTTCTCTATATTTTACTCTTTTAGTTTCCACTTTCAATAATGAAAACATATTTTTTTTTTATTTCGATGTTTTTTTGACGAGTAAGAGAGAAACAAGCCTTTGTACGTCCAATTTTTTTCAGACAGTTCTCATCATCTCATGCAGTAAAGCAATTGGGCTTTTAGACATGGCCTGTTCCAGACACCATTAAGATCCACGGGCACAGCCGCAGAAATATTGTTTTTGGTTTTCTAAAACTTTATTTTTCTAAAACTTATGTATACGCAGTCACCAAAACAAATTTTCGAAAAATATAAATGTGTATTGATTTACATGTTTTAACTGTTTTCTTTTGTTTAAAATATATCGTACACAATGTATTTCTCATAATTTTGTGTGTCTGACTGTTTGTGTGTTCAATGTCTAGTCGTCTTAGAGTTTATTTCTATGGAATTTTATTCCATTAGTACTTTATACTAAGAATAATGTTGTATAATTATCAAAGTTTCAAAAAAAATGTTGAATTATATTATTAGTGTTTAGTTACTATAAGAAAACTTCAAAAAAAAAACTTCAAATGGCTAGTAAGAGAATGCATTTAACAAAACTTGTGGAAAGTACCTTAAATTATTATGTAAGATACAAAAAATATTTTTTTTAAATGAGAAAATTTTATTTTCACTTATAAAATATAAAATATACATTCGAGTAGGAAGATTTAGGTTTTTCTCCTTCCTTCTCTTCGATAAGAATAGGGATTTTAACAAATTCCTCTTCATTCTCTTGTGCTCAGCGAAGGAACTTCCTAAGCATACTTTTTCGGATCCAAACTTCTTTGTTCTTTCTAAGTCTTCTTCTTGCATAGAAGAACTACCATTACTATAAAATATACAGTCTAAACAAAATCATTTACAGTAATCATAGTTATAATTTTTAGTTATTTTAGACTCATAAAATTAAAGTTCAGTTTTTATATATTTATACTCTAGTTACAAATACAAGGATATATAGTTTAAAAAAAAGCAAGGGTATAGTTCTCTCGTTATCCACAAAAGTAGTTTTCTTCCATTATAGGCGACTAAAGTAATTAGAGTTCAATAAGTGGAGAAAAAACTGCAAAAGAAGACATATAATATTTAACTAAATATACTTTACATTTATATAGAAGACAAAACAACAAATAAAAAACACAAAAGGCATGATTTAAGGGGTTTTGGGATCTGTAGTTTAATCACTCCTTTTCTTTATTTTAAAAGTTAATTATTGAGGGTGTTTGATGATTTTTATAAACATACGCCACTGAGATATGGTCTACCAATACTATTGCTTATATATATAAATATAGAATATAAATTGGACATAGATGCTAATTGCCATTGATTTTAAGATAAACCTCTACTAACCAGGTAACATTTGCTAGCAATAAACCATTAGTGATGTTTCTATTTATTTTTCGAAATAATATACATAATTTAGATGATCCATTTTGTGATTTGGATCACATATCCAAGTTTCTAGAAAGCATTAAATAAAGAGAAAATTACCAAAATGGAACAAAAACAGACTTGTTGTCTCTTTGGTATAAAATTATTTTTTGTCCATTTTATTTCCTTATTACCCTTTTTATTTCTGAAAAATTAATGAAATAAATAGTTTCATGAATCAAAAAATTACTAAAAATATAAACAATTAATAAAATACACATATATACAAGCTGGTAATTTTTTTGGTTCAAAAACTTGGTAAATAATTTTTTTAAATACGTTTTACTAAAAGTAGATTGCGTCTTCTACGAAAAATGAGTTAGTAGAAAACGAATTCCAAAATAAACATGTTCATCTACTTTTTTAGGACGTGCATTCTACTTTTTATTAAATTTCTAAAATAATCGTAAAGATAACCACTTTCCTTCCGAATGCAGGTTCTACTTTTATTAAGTATTTTTGATGTTTCGGGATTGCGAAATCTACAATCTACTCTAACGTCTACCTGAGGTAGAAACTGCATTCAAAATTTTTGTAATTGTTCTAAACTATGTAGAAGGCGCCTTCTACAGATAGGAAAACCTGATTTTTTTGCGAAAATTAATGAAATTTCAGTTAAGAAAATATTCAAAAAATATTCTAACTTCCTGAAATGTATTTTGATCGATTTTACTTGTGAAAAATAAAAAAAATTGTTAAATATATTTTACCTTTTATCAATGTATTTATTTATATAATTATTTGGAATTCAATTTTTTATATCAATTTTTTAGATTAATATAAAACGTTAAATATATTATTTTATTAATTTTTACTAATATGTTCTAAAATGTCGACTTAAAATTTTATATATATATATTAATTAAATTTTTATTTTTAATTCATTTTTCAATATTTGAGTACTTTTAAAATTTATTTATTTGATTAATCAAGAGTTAGTTTTAGGATTATGAAAAAATACTAAAAAGACAACTTAAATATGGTATTATACCAAAGGGACAACTAAGTTGAATTTTTGTTCCGTTTTGGCAATTTTCTCTTAAATAAAAAGGACAAATGGTTTATTTTTAATACACTTCCACTCGAAATGGAGTTTACTGTAATCAAATTTGAAATCTACATTTCTAAAAAAAACATAGAGTATATATCTCAAATATTCAGTATATTCATAATTAATCCTAAGACTAAAATTTTTGTGTCAGTGATCTGGCCTCTGATCCTAAATTTTCACCCATGAGAGAGATTCACCCCCTTCCAACCTTCATGTTTACTTGACTGCTCATATCAATAGTTAATAGACAAAAGTTAACCATGATCTAATGGTTGACAGATTTTGGATTACTGAACAACCAAGATTCAAAAGCATTTTATAATATATTATTTTGTGGTTATGCAGGTATGAAGTTATGTTTAGGGATTCATTTAAATATCCAAAAAATCTATCCATAAATTACACATTTCCTTAAAAATTAATCTGAATTCTTTTATAAATTTGGAATATCTTCACATTAATTAAAAATAGATATAAGTTTCTGGTCGAAAAAAGAACCCAATAACCCACAAGATTTATTTCCATTATGTTTAATTTTCCAATATATTTAAATTACACAACTGATCAGTATGTTTAAATTGATTAGGATTGGCACATGCACTATGTAGCCGAGTTAGATCTGTTATTTACACCAATTTGTCTTCTCAAACCAATGAATACAAGTAATTAATAAATAGTTTCAGTTACAGAAAAGTACTTATATAGTTTTGAGAAAATAAATTAAAATAGGGATGATTGAGGAAGACAAGAAAGAGGAATTTGGTGCTTGGTGTTTGTTTGTAAGCATTAAGATGATAAAATATGAAGTAAGAAATAAGGAAGAGAATAAATATGGGAAGAAACGACACATCCTCTCCGACAAAGATTTAGAAAAGAAACTCAAACCTATTATAACGGAAGGACCAATTTGACTCTCGACAGTCTAATTCGAACCATATTGGTCCAGAGTCTTTTTTTTTTTTAAAGCTGACCAATTTATATGGTTCAAATTAGATTGTTTTTTAGTTATTTTTCTTTTTTATTTCAAATTGCATAGTTTCTACTGTATAAAACTGAAGTTAAGAAAAACTTTTAAAATTTGTTATTATTCCCCAAATCTTTATCGACTTGTTTTATTGAAAAATTCTCTCACATAACTTTTTTAAAAAATTATCATTGAAATAGCCTTTAAAACGAAAAAGACTCTTCTACCTATTATTTTATAGATATAGAAATAGTAAGAAAATTAAAAATTATAATTTGGAATTATATGTTTTCAAATTTGATTTTTTTATTCTTTTCAAATTTTCTCTTAGAAATTTGAAAATTCCTTTTGAAAATATTTTTGAATTTTTTATATTTATTTTTTAGTTTTAAAATTTTAAAACCTATCTCCAAAATCCCACTCCTTTTATTCTAAATCCTAAGTCCGGGTTAATTAACCCTAAAATTATAAATACATATTTACTTTTTAATAAAATTTATTTTGGTCATTTTTTCTTTGAAAACTATTTTTGTGAAAATAAATTAAAAAGGTTATTTTAGATTTCAATATGATAGTATTATTATAAAAGGCTGTCATTTATTAAATATAATTAAAATGATAAAAATAAAATTGTATGATCTCAACTTAAAGGACTTGTGTAAATGTTACAAAGCCATTATTCATTAAATCAAATACATTTTTAAAAAATTATAATAATCGTATAGTGAATTTTTGGAAAATCTATTCAGATTTACGAATTGTTGTTGTTACTACGATTATCTGTTTTACATTTTATCACCCATTATAAAACTATCTCTTGTTTAATAGTTACTAATTCCGTCCGTACGCTTAAAATTTTAAGGAAATAATATATATATATATATATATATATATGTTTAGTTTTTTTCACGTTGAGTTTATTTATACCATTTATGTTCTTTCGATCTTTTCATTTTATGGAAAATAAGAAAAAAAAATCAGTAGCATTTTTAAGAAACTGTTGAGCAATTTGATCAGCCAATGTAATAAAGATGCTTACTGATTTTGTGACTTGTTTTTACGTATTACTGAATATTAGTTAAACACATTTAAGATAATATTCTATTTTAGTTAAATGAATACAATTAAAATCTTTATACGAGGTGTGATCACATACAAACACAGTTACTAATTAATACAAGATCAAACAATATTATATTTATAGTTTTTATTCTTAATATTATTTATAATTTATACTTCTGCAATGACAATTAAAATAACTCAATTCTAACGACCAATTACTTAATTATTTTTGTTTCTTAAAAAACAAACAGCAACTTGTTTTTAAAGGTATAAATGATGTGGTGGTACTTTATTCAATATTTTGTGATTCTTATATACATAAAAACTTTTAGTTAACGTATAATTTTAAAGCTAGGAATATATGATATAAAATAAAAGATATATTTAATGAAAATTTAAATCGGCTCTTATTCAGTACGTAAAACTGTTAGCTCGGCTAGTACCTACAAATTTAAAACCCTAGTATTAGCCCAGAATACAATCATTGCAAGTTTAGAACTCACTGATTAATCTAAACCGTTTAATCAAAGAAACAATCTATTAGCTGGAAAATAAGATCAAGAATGATTAAATATGGAAAGAAGATGATTAAATTCCCATTTCGATGAAAAAGGCAGATGCATAGACCATAGATGCAAGACACTTGTAATATATCCAAAACAATACTAATATATACTATATATATTTGAAAATTTTAGACACCGTATATAAAAATATTCGAATAATCTTCCTCGATTTAAAATCTTATTTGATTGTTTTCTCAACTCATGTATTGATTTAAATAATAAAAGTAGCTACCACCTTTCTCTTCCCCAATCCCCACTTTAAGATAAAGCTAAAGTATGAAAAAAGTAAATTTATGATATAAAATAAAATTAAAGGAACAAACAAAAGTGAGGAAAAAGACAAAACTAAATACAATTAAAATACTTCAAACAAAATTAACATCACATGTTCAACAAATGAGATAAAAATATAAGTTAGTTTTTTTCTCTCTCTTTCTCTTCTCCAAGAAAACTAAAACTACTTAAGCTAAAGAATCAAACACTTCTCAAAGTTTCTCCAAAGCCTTTGATTAGTAAACACATAGAGAGATCTAGAGAGAGATTAGAGAGAGAAGGTGATGAATAGAGGTGTGTTGGAGAGTTCGCCGGTTCAACAGTTGATGGCGCCCGGAAACCCTAATTGGTGGAACGTAAGCGGCGGCATGAGGCCACCACAACCGTTGGTGGGTCATCAGCATGTGCCGTTGCCGCCACAAATGACTCCTAACAATTATGTCCGACCACAAATGATGCCAACTCTCTTGCCGCCCTTCATGCCATATCCGGCAACTTCTTCTTCGTCTTCTTCTTCGCCGTCTTTGCCTAATAACCCTAATCTCTCCTCTTGGCTCGAAAGCAATGATCTCCCTCCTGAGTCTTGGAGTCTCAGCCAACTTCTTTTGTAACTCTTATCTCTCTCTCCCCTCCATATAAAGAGATATTCCGAAACGAAACTATTCTCTCTAAGCACATGATCTTGAGTTCACCTAATCAACTTCATGACTTTGTTTTGTCATGTGTTGTAACCTAATATTGACTTCTTTAACATTGACATATATATACGTATATATTTATAATTTACCAGTTTCCATGAAACCCAAACTTTGCTTTGTTTGTGTGTTTCTAGTATCTTCAGCATCCAATACGGATATCTAATACGGATATCTTATTTGTGACCTAAGAGGTGGATTGATGACTGGAGAGGACGAGAGATGGGAGATGATGAACCATCATAATCACCATGATGAACAGCAACACCATAATTTTCAAGGGAAGATGAGACTAGAGAATTGGGAAGAACAAGTGCTGAGCCACCAACAAGCTTCCATGGGGGTTGTTGACATCAAACAAGAGAGTAACATTAACAACAGCAATGGCTATCTCATACCTTCTCCAAACTCACCTCCTAACAAATCTTGTCTTACAACCACAACCACAACCACAACAAGTCTAAATAGCAACGATGATAACAACAACAAGAATAGTATGTTGGATTTCTCGAGCATTCACAATGGTCTTAATTTGTCCGAGGGTAGACACATTCCTCCGGATCGATCCTCTGAGGTAATTATTTTTCCAAATATCTAATAATTTGATAGAATACAAGTTTTTTTTTAATGTTAAAAGGAGTTAAAAGAGATAACAGAGAGAAAAATCCGAAACCAGATCTAATTAATATACATGTAAACTACTAAACACATCAACTACTCTGAAAAAGTGAAATCTAAAAGATCATTTAAAAAAAAAAACAGGACGAACCATGTCTTATTTTAAAGTTTAGATTTAAATTCAATACTCAACCATAACAGGTTTGCAATGTTTCTTTTGTTTAATGACCAATTGATCTTTATTTTGTATGTTATCTATATATGCGATGAAGTGTAACAGCTTAGAGATTGGCGGGTCTACTAATAAAAAGCCAAGGCTTCAGCCTTCTCCTTCGTCACAATCGACCCTCAAGGTAACTTATTGATTATATGAACGAAACTTTAGTTAACCTATAAAACTTCTACATAGAAAATCTCTCCCTGACATCATACTAACAAAACAAAAACACAAACACAAAGGGGAACAGAAGAAGCAAACAAAACAGAATGGGCACAGAATAAACTGTGTGATTTTTGTGTGTTCGTAACTCTTTTGTTCTTTCTTGTTTTGTCTTCTTCTCCCTTCTTCATTATTCCTTTTTCTTTCTTTCGGGAAAATCAAACTTTAAACTCCTCAATATTCTTTAGATATTTTATATTATTAGATTCAATTTACTGTAACATTTTGAAATGCAATCATGGAAACTCGTATAAGAATCAGAATCTCGTTGATACAATTTTTAGCTATATGATGCACAAATATACTGAACCCTTCAACTTATACGGAAAGCAGGTTTTATATATGCATGTTATCTAGTAAAAAAATATAACAGCATATGCATATATATATATATATATATATATATAAAGCTTTTCCTTATGTTTGTGCTATTAATTAATTAACTTTGGTGATAAATAAAGGTGAGAAAAGAGAAACTCGGAGGCCGGATCGCAGCGCTTCATCAGCTAGTGTCTCCTTTTGGCAAGGTAATTATTAAGTTAATTTTATACTACACTAATCTTATTCTTATCCCAGAAATCAACTTTGTAACACTTTTCTTTACATCCAGACCTAAAAATATGAGCATTAATACTGAAGATAATTTTCAATCTTTTATAATCTAAATCATTCTTCTTTCCTTTTTTTTACCCATCTTTTGCAGACTGACACAGCTTCTGTCCTGTCGGAAGCTATTGGATACATTAGATTCCTTCAGAGTCAAATTGAGGTGTGACTCGTCTTTTCCAGACTCTCAATACTCTCATTTTTCCTTTCAGTAGCAGAAAGATAATGGTACACTTAACTTCGAGAAACAAATATTTACTTGTTATAGTAATCCAAGTAAATTGAAACATAAATTATATCACTGACTATTTTGGTATTAGGTTCCGAGTATCAATTTCGTGATTAGTGGAAATTCCTTTCAGTATGATATCACTGGATTAACATATATATAGTTATAGGCCAGATTTCCGAACATGGGTTATAGGTTATGAATATTAATATAAAAACATTAATATATGCAATGATCGACGAAAATTATTTCATTGATTTAAAATGATGACGAATTTAAAGAGACAGATGTTAAAACAACCATAAAAGAGAGGGTAGAAATATAAAGATAGTAAAAAGATTTGTTCTCTCCATGTTAAGTAATCTTCGATTGATTTGATAATGTATAAAGTATTATGTTTCTTTCTTGAAACTGTTACAGGCTCTGAGTCATCCATACTTTGGTACGACTGCTTCGGGGAATATGAGGCACCAACAACTTGTAAGAGACGCACATATATACTGATATTCATACACATCATCATACTATAGTTTATACACTGTACTTACGTACTCATATATACAAATTTCTCTCAATTATGGTTTTTATACATAGCTGCAAGGAGACAGAAGTTGCTTATTTCCTGAGGACCCCGGTCAGGTATACTTCCAGTTTTATACGTATGCGTTACATATAGAGCAATAGATAAAGAACAGATTTTTATTGGATCAATTGAATCTAAATTTAAAATGTGGACAACTTTAGTTTCCAACATATATATTCCTTTTCCTTTTTACTGTTTTCTTCAAAGATAAAAGTCTTAATATTAAAAGATGCAATCGCCAGCCTTTTCCACCCTTCCTCACATTATTGATTATAATAACCAAGAAAGCCACTACATTTATTTAAATATCAACTTTTCTACTTATTTGTTCTCCATCAAAGTATATTTCAAATTCTTTGGGCGGTCTTCTATATGCTTTTAAAACTACTTTACTATATGATTTCCTCTAAAGAAAAACAAATTAAATTATAAATACAAAAGGTGTACCTTACCTGTTTTTTTTTTTTGAAACTTCCCTGGCCTCTTTCTTTTCCATGTTGATTCATATTTTTCACATGTTAAGTAGTATATTGAATTGTCTACTAATTATATTCTTGATAAAAAACACAATATCTTTTAAGAAAATCAATCGATGTCATTTTATATTTCGTATCTATAGTAAGTACAGTATATGTAATAAAACTAAACACATATCTCTTACCTCGTTGTATATGTGACAGAATATATGTGTTACTTTGCTATTAGCCAATGCAAGAAGACTTATAAATTGTTTCTTATTTTATTATATGGTTTTAGCTCCTGAATGATCAGTGCATGAAAAGAAAAGGAGCTTTGTCTTCGTCTACGGAAACTCCAAATGCAAATGAAGAACCTGGGAAAGATTTGAGAAGTCGAGGGTTATGTCTTGTTCCAATATCCTGCACACTCCAAGTCGGCAGTGACAACGGCGCTGACTACTGGGCTCCAGCACTCGGCTCTGCCGGTTTCCATTGAGCCAGGCAAATTACGCCACGTGAAATTCCAACCTTTAGAGAAAATGATATAACATCATGAGCAGTCAGTCTACTGAGAAACCAACAAACTGAGTTTCCAAGGCTGATTGCTCATGATGGTATACAAAGTACTTCGTTTAATACTTTGCTAAAGAATTTGCGTTTGACGTTAAATGAATATGCGTTTATCGTTATATCCCTTGTGTTATCAGATGCTCAATCAGCATGTCTCCGTGCTTTAAGAAACTGTTATTTCCTCTACTGGTTAATTGTAATTTGTTTTTAAGTACTTATTTAATTACTTCCACGTGGTTTGTATCGTTATATTTGCTGTTATGATTTTACATCATGTCTGCTGTATGTTAAAGTTACAACATAACACATATAAATAAATAAAAACAATTTGCCTGAAAATATAAAGGCTAGGTTCCTTCCTTCGGCCTGTTTAATGCGTGTTAATATATGCCAGGAATCTTACTTTCTAAATGGCAATCCCAAATCTACAATTTCTCTACATAAAAAAATAAAAACTTTCCAAAAATAGCAGGTTTCGAAAAATTTATTTAAAAATTAAAATATTTTGATAAAAAATTCTGAAAGAATATTCATCTATCAGCAAAAATTATTGTTATACTGATTTCTTAATCATAATCTCAAATCTACAATTTTTCTATATAAAAATGGAAACTTTCCAAAACTATCAGGTTTTAAAAATTTTATTTTAAAATACAAGCTATTGATGAAAAATTCTAAAAGAATACTCATCTATCAACAAATATTTTAGCTATCATAATTTCTAAATCACAATCCCACATCTACAATTTTTCTATGTAAAATTGATAACTCTCCAAAACTAACAGTTTTTAAAATTATTTAAAAAATATAATATATTGATGAAAAATTCTGAAAGAATACTCAAAAAGAAAATCTAGAAATAGGAAAATGAAGTTCTCTATTAGACTAGTTTGTGTTTCCATATCCCACATGGTAAAGGAAATTGTTTTCATATATATAGAGATCTAACGGAGAGGTGTTTCATATGATCTAAGCTAGAGATCAATATGATCTAAGAGAGAGATCATAAGGTCTAAGAGAGATACATTGAGAGCTTTAGTTTTGACTAGTTTCTAAAGCTAATAAAGAAAACTTGTTCTTTATACTTTGTGTTTCTAGAGAACTTGAGAATGACCCATGAGGCCACGAAGATCATGAACAAGTGCATTTGTCATACTCAAAATAATATCTAAGGGGCCATTTCAGGAAAATAATATATTTTCTTCAAAAATCTCAATATCAAAGCATTGTAAATATTTTTTTAGGTATAAACGATTTACCTAGAAAGAAGAATAGGACACTGGTGAAGTAGGATGGCTGGGTATTCTCTCAAGTTTCTCCTGTTTCTGGCCACATCGATCATTTGTCTAGCCTCGGTTGATCTTTTACTTGTATTCATAAGTATGTTTTGCTGGCTTTTAGTTTGGATTTGTTCTCTTAGATTGAAATTACTTCAAAGTTCGATCTCAGGTAGCTTGGGGTCATGTTTAAGTGTTGCTAAGTGGTATCAGAGTTCTTTGGTTGTAAGTGTGGTTAAATCTTTACTCCAATTTTTAGTTAATTTTTTGAGTTCTGGACTAGTTCTCGTATCTTTGGATTCATGAGACGAGATAGTTATGAACCAAAGGTTTTAGTGTTTGATGGTTGTGACTTAGCTGTTTTTCTTCTTGGGATATTGTTCCCATTGGTTGCGTGTTGTTTTGTTCCTTTTCCCGGTGGTGTTCTTGGAGAGGTCTGGTAGGCAAGGGTCATCTTTATGGTGTTTGAGTGAGTTTCTTTAGTAGGATTTTTGTCATATAGGTATCCAAGGCGTGTAGACCGATCCTCGGTTCCCCTTGTCGAGTTATAAGGTCTTCGGTTCTTGGTCTTATCGTTTGGCATATGAGGCAGTAGCGGTAAGTGTGGTTTGGATGCATAAGTAGAGGTTACATGGTGAAAGGTTATGGGCAGAAGTGGTAACTCCTGATCATTGGTCTTTTCCCAGTTCTAAAGTCTGATAGGTGTTTTGATGTGGCTCTTTCATAGATTTTACTGTTTATTTGATGTTAGTGTCGGTTTAGATTTATGTATTTTTCTTAAGTCACCTCGGTGTGAATTCAAGCCGCACATGCGTGGGTTCTAGTTGTTGCTTCCTATGGATTTTTGTTTTTGAGGCTATTTCGTTTTTCCGCTATGTATGAATATTGGTTTTATGTTTATGAATGAATTCCAATTTGTGAAAAAAGAAAAGAATAGGGCAAATAGCATATCTCGTCGAATGCGCAGAAAGTACTACGTTATATAGTGAATTAGAAAATACTATTTAGAGAATTTCAACAAACATCTTACATGGAGCCATATATAGACCATCCCACCAACAAACTAATTAAATCTAAACTAGATTTTGGCCCGCGCTTTTAAAGCGTGAGATTATTTTCGAAACATTTCAAATTTATTTGATATAAATTTGTATTTTTATTGTATCTACATTTAGATGTTATAAATGAAACATTGTATTGAGTATTTTAAAATCCGACATGATCCGATCCGACCCGAAGTTAAATTGGAAAATTATGTGGTCTCATAAATCCGGTTTAGTTTTCAAAAAAATAATATTATTATTTACAAATCCTATAAAACCCGTAATAACAGCTAAAACCCGAGATGTGGCTACCGGTTGAACTGATAGATGACCCAATATGCAATCCGGTTTGACTTAATTTATTATATTTAGAGTATTTTATTATATATTCGTGAATATTTAGATGAATGATGGATATATAATGAAAGTGATATTCCAATTTTAGTGATATATAATGGGGGAAAAGAATACTCGGACGAGCCAATCGCCACTTCATTCGGAAATGGAAGCGCTTATTTGGGCAATGGAATGTATGAGGAATTTACGACAGTTTTTTGTTGCTTTTGCAATGGATTGTTCTCAATTGGTGAAGATGATTTCACTAATTCAGAACTCGTTCATATACCACGACGCAGAATACAGGGACGGATAGTCTAGCACGCAGTGCAAGAAAGCAATCGTCATTTGTTGTCCATATGGATGCCGAGCTACCGGTTTGGTTTGCAGAGTCTACATGAATCTGTTTTTGTTGCTGACAAAAAAAATATATTTTTTAGTCAAAGAAAATTTTCATCTTGTTGTAAACATAATGGATCAATATTTGAGAAGATATATACTAAAAATGAAATAGATTTGAGCATCAACAATTTGTATATGTCTATTAGAGGTTAATGATTTATGTTTGTTAATATAATTGTTTATTTAGTTAGTTAGCTTACTTTTGTTACTCACATGTTATTAGAATTTTTTTGATGTTTTTATGGCTAATTTTGAATTTAAAAGTTAATTTCATTATTCGCATTAGAAATGTAAATATTTAGTAATTTTAATTTTGATATATATTTTTATTATATATATAATTATGATTTACAACTAATTAAACTATTGACCCATACTCTCATGCATCAATTTATGTTAATGTAATGTTTTATGATATAATTGTGTTAACATATTTGTTGAATTAGTTAATATTTGATAAACACACGGAATGCCCCTTGCCATAGCAAAGGCATCCGGTTCATAGCCATGACCAAACAGACTCATAGCCTATCCGACCATTAGCCACGCTTCATGGTTGGTTTCACTTGGGCATAACTTCAATTCTTACCAATGATCTACCAAAAACAAGGAATAAAGAAAGAACTCTCAGTTTCATTAATAAATTCATAAACTGAATACAAGGTTAAACATAGATGGCTATATATAAGAAAATCATAAAACTTTAAAATAATAAAAATAATTATCTAAATAACTAATAAAATAAGTAATAAATATTTAAAAAGTATTCTAAATATTTATCTGCATCACAAACTCACTTCAGATTTTATATTAGTATGATATTTCGATGAACACTATGCTTGTACTGTGCATAGACTTATATAACATGATAGTTTATAATGACGTTGATAAGTTTAAACTTAACCATGCATTTCTAAAATTTTAAATGATCACAAGTTGACCACCATACACTTGTGAGCAAGCTATATCACCAATAAGAGTAAATCATTTATCATTCATATAGAACGCAATGTTATACAATATCCTTAGAAGTATTAGGTAAGTCAAGTCACATAGCTAAGTATTAAAATTCACTTTGTTCGTATGGATATGTTGGGTTTATACGACATCCCTATCTATATAGTTGTACTGCGTTATAGGTAGCTCCCCATATAGACCATTAGAAGACATGTCCAAGACATGTAAACTTTTCATTTCGCCAATCGAAGATGGAATGGTTCCTTGAAAACGATTTGACAAAAAGTTCATATACGTCAGGTAAATATCTTATGGTACCATTCAAGAAAACATAGGGATTGTGTTTCCCTGACGTATATGAACTTTTTGTCAAATCGTTTTCAAGGAACCATTCCATCTTCGATTGGCGAAATGAAAAGTTTACATGTCTTGGACATGTCTTCTAATGGTCTATATGGGCTAAGTGTTAAAAAATTTTAATCATATTTCATCTGTGCTAATAATACTTCCCTGTTTTGTGCAGATAATGGATCTTGTGGGGGAGTTGTTTTCCTTCATATTCACAAAAATAGAAGAAAGGTGCCCAAAGGAACTTGAATCTGTCAGAAAGCAATACCCATTTCAGTCTTTGAAGGTATCTATCGTTTGGATTCTTAGGAGAAAAAAACTTAAAGTTTCTTTTGTATTGAAAATTGATGATTTGGCACTAAACTTGTAGTTTCTTCCGCAAACATTGAGACTAACCTTTGCAGAAGGGATTCAAATGCTTAAGGTATGACTGGATTTTTTTTTTTTTTTTTTTGCATTCAACTTGATGAGTTAAGAGTATGGAATAATAATAATAATTGGGTCATCTTGACAGGAAGCTGGCGAGGAGGTTGATCCTCTTGGTGATTTAAATACAGAATCTGAGAGGAAACTTGGCCAGCTTGTTCTGGAAAAGTACAAGACAGAGTTCTACATGCTGCATCGCTATCCATCGGCTGTCAGACCGTTCTACACGATGCCATGTGAAGACGATTCTAACTACAGCAACTCGTTCGATGTCTTCATCAGAGGTGCGTGCATCTACGAGTTTGTCACCCAATTATGTTGATTTAATAATACACTAAATTTGAGGTTTCTTTCTTATAGGAGAGGAGATCATGTCAGGAGCTCAACGTATCCATGACCCAGAACTCTTGGAGAAGCGTGCAAGAGAATGCGGCATTGATGTCAAGACGATATCCACATACATCGATGCATTCAGGTAACCACAAACTGATCGATCTACTACATATCCACATTACTATGAGTTGAGTTGAGTTGACAAGTGGCTGCATGTTTACAGGTATGGTGCACCGCCTCACGGTGGATTTGGAGTGGGTCTGGAGCGTGTGGTAATGCTCTTATGTGCCCTCAATAACATCCGCAAAACTTCTCTATTGCCTCGTGACTCTCAAAGGCTTGCTCCCTAAAATCATCGCTCTTTCTCTCCTGTCTCTCAAAGCCTTGCTCCCTTAATATCTATCTTATCTTTGATAATTGTCAGTCTCCACTGATATTTTCTCATTGAAGATCTTTGAGAGTCTGTAACGACCGCTCCCGTTTTCTAACTTATTTTATTGGAACGGTTCGTTAAGGTGTTTTTCTAAGTGTTTTTAATGTTTAATCATGCTCTTATAGTGAAACTAGTGAAGTAGACTGACTGAGATGTGGAATTGTGTATTTATACATAAAATTGTGGCTTGACCATTATTTTGTGTTGTTACAATACATTAAAAATGGTCAGCTTTGCATGGAATGAGATTACCGAGGTTCTCTATCTCCGACTCCGTGTAAAATTGGTAACAATTTTCTCGTAAACGAGCGATGGTTAATAATTAAATTAATTAGACTTGTTTTGACTGAAGATAATTAATTCACCACCACATTTAGCCCAGTAAATGAGAGTCAGCCCATCGCTTTAACCCAACATCATAACTTATTGGCCTTTTCAGACCAAAAACCATATGATCACTTTTGCTTAAAACTTGCAAAAACAATACTTATTAGATGAAAAAGAAAAGAAACACCAATTTAATGGTATTTTTGAGAAGCTAATCAAATTATGTTTATGTGACCAAAATTTACTGGTATCCTTGAGTCTCGCCTGTTCTATTATTTTTTTTTGTGTAAGCTTTCTCAGCTCAGCTCACTGACGGGCCACTATGGAGTACTGAGTTGGTTCCTGGGGTGGTTCCACTAGTTTGGGTAATATTATGGACTGGCTCAAAAATAATATTTATTTAGTTTCTTTTTCTTAATTTATTCCAATATTACAACTTGACGATAAACAAATTAAATAATCTATATTTGTATTATCTATCTTTGTGTTTCCTATTTTAGTAGTATCTTAAGAAAACAAATTGGTCTAGTGTATCATTTTTACTACGTAAACATCACCAGTACTTATTTTGGGCCCGTCCACAGTATTGCCAGTTCCTTTGATCAAGAACGAACTGGTACAATCTTAGTCATCAATCAATTGGAAACATATATAGATAATAAAGTTACTAATGTAAATTTACAGGCCCAATTGCTATGAAAAAGGCCGTCAGACCTGTTGATAGGTTGACACTATATACATCTTGAAGATGCTATTCAAATACTATTTGGCGTCTTGTAAATCTTAAAATCTCACATTTTAATAAATTAAAAAATAAGAAAATATATTCTTTTTTTTTAAAGGTAATAAACAGTTGCTCAAAAAAGGTAATAAACAAGATTGTATACGACCCCTTGTTGGAGCTAAGCCAACAATTTCAGCATCATTAGATTCTCCATTATCTCATTATTACAAATCTAACTAATTTCTAAATTATGGAGTTGTAATATGCCCTGCAGGTCAACTCTCAATAACAACTATGACCATTTAATTATTATAGTTGTAATTATTAGTACAGTATTTGTCAGATCCTAATGAACATAGCTAATAATTATTTTCAATTCACCAGTGGTCCCAAATCAATTGACTAATGTTGTTTTGATTTGATTAACCTTTGATCAAGGTATAAGATCGTTCGATAAACTTAGATACTTAAGATATCATACAGTAATATTATTTATATACAATTTTAAAGCAAGCATCATTACATGAACGGAAAAAACAAATATTATTACGTCCACAAATCTGCTTTTGACTGAAATCTAGGCGGGCAGACGAAATCACGGGAGCGCATGTCTTGATTACTACCACATGTTCGATATTTAACGACATCGTAAAGATGCATTCGTCGACAGTAACACATGATAATACAGAATCAAAACTATGCTGTATCCCCTCCCCGTTTCGTTTCGATTCCAGTCCAAATTATTTTTTGCCAATGCCAAATGATTTTTATCTCACTCAGTTTACATTAGTTTTAAACACAAATATAGTTTTCGTTATATATAATGTAACTGTGTATACAATATAATCAGTTATATGTAAAAGTGTCCAGCATTAGTTTTCGAATAACAACTAAGGAGACTGATTTATATAGACCCCTCCAAATCTTATCCAAATCTTATTTTCATCATTAGCAGTTATCGAATCTTTGTATGAAGATGTTTGATGTTAATTACATTATTATTATTCTTTGTCTTTGGACATTACTATTTTTTACAATGTCAAAAACAAATGAGTACTTTATATAATCTATAAGGGGTCTGTATTATATTTATATTAGAGTTTAACATATCGCTAAAGAGTTTAACATGTATATTGCTTGAATGGAAAACAATAACAGATATCTAACTCGCAGAAGTAGGTTCACGTCAATCAAAATTGAAATTGCTAATTTAAAAGAGAATTTCTTAAATGCCAAAAATAGGATTTCTTTATATATATTTTTAAAAATATTTTGTTATTCGGGTCGTAATATTAGATAAACTTTTTATGTTTTATCGGCTGATTCAATTTCTGATATAAATGTATTGAATGCTATATAGTAGACTGTTTGAAAAGAAAAAGTTAGAATGTTTTTTAACTAATGTTAAAAGTATCAAATGGTATGTTATTTGACTATCCAATTAATTGTCTGAACCTAAACATAATTTAAGACTTTATAAACAACTGTTATTTTGTTTTAACGGAGGTTTAAACCGTGGAGGCATGTTTAAAAGTATAATCATACATAGAATATATCCTGGCTATAAAAAATATAATAAATAAAAAGCAAAAAAAGAATATGGTTTACATATTTTATCGTCTATAAGCCGAAGAGGCACCACCACGTACGATTCCCACAAAACCACTGTCCAAAGGAAAACAAAAGTTGAGACGAAATCCATCGCCAGGTAGGTTGGACCGACATAACATTTTGTTACTGAATCATCGCTCCACGTTGATCAATGGAGTTATTCTTATAATCAAAGTTAATGAGTCAAACTTTATGGCTTCAAACTCATTGTTGATTCATCTTTGAAGTAAAAAGAAAATTCCAAAAGACGTACATTTAGGCCTTGTTTTCACACTTTGTTGATTGTCTGTTTCAATTACTGAGTGTATACTTGCGTTCCAGTTTAACGGTTTTGATTCCGTATTCTGATGGCAATCGTTTTAAATCAACACGATGCTAAAATTATTTCAAAGAATGTTTACATGAGGAAACATATTATATAGCCTCAACTATATATTATATAGTCTGGGACTTTGTGGTCAAGTGGTAAGGAAAAGAATTCGAAATACCAACACATTCCAAGTTCGATCTATCTGCTATGTGAAATTATGTCACATTTTACCTAGACACTTTACATGAATATGGGCCATTACTTTCGATTCATTTGAATATTTGGAGAAAAGATCTATCTATGGATTATACATCCCCTTTAAAGATTAGGATGGATTCTTCCATAAGTCTAGAATACCTTAAATTAATAACAAAGACAATATATTATATAGTTTGAACTCATATTTTCTGGTTTGAACCATTTCACTTAACCATTTCTCTGGTTATCGAGAAGAAATAAAACCAAAAGATCTTTTTAGAACCACGAGTGAAGTTATAAAACTAATATAATCGAATTACAATTATATTTGGTCAATGAAAGATTGGGCAAAACATAAATTTCGATTTGATTTGTTATTCACTTTTATTTGAATAAATTTTTTGGATATTTGTAAATCTACAAAATAAAACAAATATTGATATGTAATATCCATTAGAAATGAAAAAAAATCATAAATAATAATATTTTTAAAATGAATACTCAATTCAACGGGTTATACATATATTTCATAAATTATATTTTATATAATTAGTATATTTTATGCAATTTTAGTATTTTATTTATTAAATTTATTATTTTAGTTATTAGAATCTTAAAAGGTAAATATATTTTTAATTTTTGCAATTAAATATTATTATTTTATATTATTTTAAATTTTTATCTTTATATTTTTGTTTTATTTATATAGATAGAATCGATATCAAATTAAAATATTAAATTCTGATATTCGGACATCAAAATATCTAAATAGCTACAAAAAATATAGAATACTTAATTATTTTAATTAAAGAGATAGGATTATGGCCGATATTCAATTTGCCTCCAGTCTTTTTTTTTTTTGACATCTCATCCAGTCTTACCTAGGCCTAGGCACGGATCGGATATCCGGTTTTTCGAAGGTATTTGCGATTTGCTTCGTATGTCACGGATATCTAATTTTTCGATTTGCTTTGCTTCGGAAAAATACGAATATTCGAAAAAACGGATATTCGGAAAATAAAAAGATATTTGCGGATATTTACGAATACTTATAGATATCTAATCTGTTTTGATTAATACAAATAATCCTAAAAATTTGATACAAATTTGTTTTGTAAAATATTTTTTTGAATGATATAAAAGATAAAAATTAAAAGAAGTAGTGAATCTACATATTTTGTATATTTTTTAAACTTAGTTAACAATTATAATAACACAAAACTTAAGAAAAAAAATATAATTTCTATAAAAAATTTCTCTTCCTTTTATTTTATACTTTTATATAAGTAATAATATGAATAGAATTTGTCAATTCATATGTTAGAATAATAATTATAAAGTTTATACATTTAAAACTTTAAATATAATCAAGATATACATGTATTTATATATTGACGGATCGGATTGGATATCCGCTTCCCAAAATTTTAGCATTCGTGATTTGCTTTGATTTTAGCGGATATTGATTTTTAGTATTTGCCTTGCTTCGAAAGTTTACGGATATTCGGAATTTTCAGAACAAATAACGAATCGAATCAAATTTAACGGATAAAATGTCGAGCCCTAGTCTTATCAATGGTACACTGCAAAATAAACTATGGACATGTGTGCATATTAGTCCCACATGTCATACAGTCAACGGTCATTAGCCTAAATAAAACAGCACAGCTAACAAAAAGTTGTATCTTTTTTTTTTCTTATCAATCAAAAAGTTGTATCTAATTAGGACCAGGTGCGGTCCTCATGCAAAGATCTTACGTTTTCAATTAATACTATTTAATAACTAATTAATTTTGCAGCAAAGTTAATCAATTAGTACTATTTAAGAAATAATGTGTGCGAAAAGCCTGATTAGTGATCTGTGGCCGAAATGAATAAAGGAATGTGGGGCACAGGTGTGAGATCTGGACGTGCGTGTGTTCCACTTCTTTAAGTTTCTCCTTTTTCCCTCTCAAAATGCTTCTATTTATGGAATCATACGATATGTCCTATTTTTATATCAAAATGTCTATATATATGGTGGCCAAAGAAATAGAGTCTGTGTATATGCTTTCCAATATATATACATTTGTATCAGTGCTCTCATGTGTACGTGTATGATTCAACTTGAAGATCAAATCTAGATCGAAAATACCAAGGCTATACTTTTTTTGTTAAAATGTCGTGATATATAGTTCTAAAACTTATACATAGTTCTTTAGATAATGTCAAGCGTTTCAGTCAATCATATCCATAATAAAATGAGCTTGACCTTGAGTTTATAGTTATTTATTATATTTAGTTTTGAATTACAATTTTGATATCCAATACCATGCTTCCCACGCGAGTAAAATCTGTGTTTGGCTTAGCACAAACCAATACAATATTGTTCTGTTAAAGCATCAATTAATCAAAAACTCGTAGAAACACAAACATTGGTAGAAATTACGGTTTTTTTATATTTTGATAAAAAACGTTTATAGACTATTTTTGCTTAAGAGACGTTTATAGTTCATAATACAATTGCACATAATAAAATATAATGATGTTTTTGATGGTTGGATTGGATTTTTATAAAAAAAAAATGGTTGGATTGAATTCGTGTGGTCGATGAGCTGTGTGTACAACAGGAGGTGGCTGGCTACTTACGTGTATTAACAATTCTTGACATCTTTTTCCTTTTTCTTTTGCTTTATGTAAATCAACCCATGCATCACGTGTTTTATGACTCGATATTGTTCATCTTTCCTACCAAGGTGTACCACTTTTTTCATTATATTGTAATCATAATGTACCCACTTTCTTTGTATATTCAAAGATTAATTGTTGACAAAAACAAACTATGGACTAAAATGGGATCTATAAGTAAAGATGCGCGCATCGATCTGATAAATATGATTCCAACATTTGTTTACTAAAGTAACGTAAATAAACAAAATTGTCAAAACAATGAACGAATCTGTAAATTTGTATGTTACATTATTGTAGTTATTTTATTTGACACTGATAGGATACTTACCAAAATGAGGTTTTGTAACTAAAATAACCTTTATTTTATATTGTAAAAGAATACTAATCAACTAAACAGGAAAAACTAATCAACTAAACAGGAAAAACCTTAATAAAACTATCAATTTGACTATAATTAATAATTTTGTACTGTGATTATCTGGATAACATGCATCTGATGGATTTGAGCTTTAGTAACGGTATAAACTTAATATATATACTCTATTAATTTCTCTCTTAAAGTGTTCGTATATATGAATCAGCAATCACCAGATGTTATACTCATATTCATATAGCTTAACAGTAGATTGCCTTTTTTTAAATTAGGTTGCTTTATGTATAAAATGCATAGTATCTATGTACAAATATTCTGGATTAAAATACACCGCCTATATATATGTATATATGCGTAATTGTTTGTATAGAAAAGCGACTTGCGCGACCAACCAAACGCATGTTGCTAGATGCTGGTACTTTTTTAAAAGTACAGTTCATTAACTGATCTGTCAAGTTTCAACTGAAAATTATACGTTAAATAATAATTAACTCGTTATTAATTAAAGAACTTGAAATATTTTACGTTCCCCTATGATTATTCCTTTGCCAACCATTATATTCTTCAATATTAAGTTATTTCTACCTTTTTCAAATCTGTCTTTCTTTTCCAGATTTGGAAAACTTTTGTTTGAATGGTGGAGACCAAAAATGGTGGTGCTAAGTTTGTGTCATTGTCTAATATCTTTTTAGTATTATGCTTTTTTTTTTCAAAGATCCTTTTTAGTATTATGCATATCACCTACCGAACCAATTATTTATAAATATTATAGTAGTTGGTATTTGGTTTCTATAAATTACTCAAGATAATAATCAATTCATATAATTCTTACCCTCTCGTGCAGGTATTTATTTTCTTAAGATATAGAGCTCGTAAACTATTTGTAGATACGGCTATATCGAAAGCAGAATGTTTCTGCATCGTCAACTTATATTTTCATCAGATTTTTTGTTGTACCCCAAACTTTTAGAACTTTTTTATATAGACATTAGCCTTAGCCCCTAAATTGTGAAAAAAGAAATTTACTAAAAAAATTAAGAAATATTTCGAACCCCCACCCCCAATAAATCTTTTTGTTATATATATTTTTAAGATAATGATTCTTTTTAAAATGTGCTACTTTTTGCTTACAAGTCTAGAACTCAGCTTAAAGTTTAAGGATATTAAACGTATACAGGCAGATAAAAGAAATATAGTTGAATCGTAAATTTTATTAGTGAGAAATCATATCACCATGTAAAACTAATTTCTCTAAAAGAACATGAAAACTAATTTAATCAAAAAAATCACTACAGGTGAAACCCAACTAAATTTATAGTTGATTCTTATTATTTTAATGATTAAATATAAGATTACATGCTTTATATCATTATTGTATTATGTAGTTTTCATTCTTTTGTTATGTGAGAAAACTTGATATGTCTCATGCAAAATTCTGATAGAGTTTGAAATGTAAATCTATAATATATATATATATATATAGTAGCAACAAAAGAAAATATCTAGAAGAATACAAGTGTTTTTAGAGAGTTGATTAGAGATTTAACAGAATATTTTAAAATAAAACAATATTATAGTCAGTATCATTTAATTTTTTATTACAACATATGTATTTGTCTCGTTAAAAAACATAGTCTAACCAATTTTATACGTAATTTGGTATTATATAATTAAGATGATATGTTATTGATAGTAAATATTTCTAATTAATAATAAATGTGATTAACTAGTATCAATATTATATTATTTTCTACAGGAAATTTAGTAATTTTAGAGGACTTTGGAATATATTTACATATTTTATTTTCGAAGGCTTTCTATATAGTTTGATTTATGGAATTTGTCAAAGTATTTAACGAAATGACATGAAATAAAATAAGTTTCTGAATTAATATTTTGTAAAATAAATCTATTTATATTATTATATGTTAATGAACAAGGAACAATTGCTGATGTCGTCACAGCTGAGAAACGGCTGAGAAACATATGCAATTTTTTCGAAAATTTCAACAGAATGAATTTATTTTCGATAATGTTTACATGGAAGGACTACAACAAAATACTCCTTCCGTTTTATTTAAAATATATATTTTATAGTATTTCCGTATATTTAAAATATAATAAATATTAAAAATAAATTTATAATTTATTTTTACTATGTATTTAAAATTTTCAACCAATAATATTTAGTTAACTTATATATTCTTAATTAATATTTCACAAAATATAAAATTTAATAATATCAGATATTAAAAAAATTTAAAAATCTATTATAAAATAAAAGTGAAATCTAGAAAATCATTCTTTAGAAAATCATTCTTTCAGAAATAAAAACGGAGGAAGTACTTAACATTCTCCAATAGTAGTGTAGTAGTTTGTACGTTGAAGAAGAGATCAATTTTGTAAGCTAATAGTTGATTAAATTTATGCAGTGTTAAATCAAAATTAGGATAAGGGTCAACTAAAAGTTGATTATAAAAAAAAATATTTATGGATGTATAAAATAAAAAATATTTGATTTATTAAGCTGCAGTTTTCAACTTGTGTCTATAGCTATAAGTACTCAAGTAGTACCTTTTCTTTTTATTATCTGTTAAATTAGATGGATTTTCAACCTAAAATCAATTGGTGATAAGTGAAGTGACTCATCTATATTATATATTAAGAAAAATCTCTTCCAATATTCGATGTAGGATCTCGGTCTCTAATATGCCTCCTCTAAATGATGGCTCTTTGAGCGTCAATCTCGGAATGTTTGGGCAAGGATCGATTAGCCGACTTTGGGCTGGATCAATAATTGATCGGGTGGATTGTTTGAATCGGACTCTGATACATATTCTTAAACAAAAGCTACTAAAATTTCTTTATGTTGAGTTTGATCGATGGATCGAAATTCACACAGATAATCTGTTCTGATACTATGTTAAGTTAGATATATTTCCAGTAGAATAACTCATTTATCTTATAATAAAGATTTTTTCCAAAATCTGATACGAGACCTTTGTCCCTAGTACTATCGATATCGATGGAAAAGCCAACCACTGAATACAAATCGTTTATGTATCACACTGTCTACAGCACTCTTTCTATAATTCAGCATTGCCAAAAAGTAAATTTAAAATATAGTATGCTGTGTTTCACGGATGCAAAACTTTTTTCCTCTATCATAATATCGTATATAGTCAAACAATTTGGAATTTCACATGTATATCAATCATCAACAAAAACGATTGACAAAAGTGACCAAATGACCATAGATAAAAACCACCATACCATATCGTTCGTTATAGATTGGCAGAATGCACCAATTTAGAAAAGTACGACTCGTCAATATGCATTCTTACTAGAATTATCACACAGGAACACAATTCCAAAATATCACACAATTATCCACACGTTTGGAGTATATATATCATATATAGTTCATCTACTATTTCAACTATAAGCTCTTATTGGCAACACACTCACTCTTTCATAATGAAAATAAACACGAAGCAGTTTCGTCATTTATAAAAAGCAACAAAAAAACAACCATTCACAATGTCAAATCTTGGCAGAAAGCAAATAAACCAACAAATACCTATAATCACATGAAACTTCATAGATTGCATCGTTGATACTTAATATGTCCTTGGCTGAAAACCCAAGCGAGATATTTAAATAATATTATTTTTAAAGCATTGTGATAAAACGTATCCTTGATTACGCCAATCACGTGATTTCCATCGTCGTGATCTCTCAACAGGATATAAATTTTGTTTTTGAGAACAACAGGACATAGATATATCAACGTATTTTAGACTAACAGAAATCGTCCCATTGCCATGTCTCTTTCAAACCAATTGATACAATCAAATCTATTTCAACCCAATACATATATATGGAATAGTGCCGTTGAATTTATCGAAACAAATCTTATATATATACACGTCTCTATAGCCTCTTTTCCGAAATAGTTTAGCTATAATAATGAAAAACTTTAATATCCCGTTGCTACATAAAATATTCACTAGATAGCCAAATTCCATCTTCTTATTTTCAAAAGCCGACAAACTAAAAAAATATCAAAATTAACTTAGCTTAAACTAAACTTTCAGTCAAAAAAAAAAACTTAGCTTAAACTATACGCAAAAATATATGCACAACTGCATATTTTTGAATCATTTTGACAAGAAGTTAGTTATCGTCTACTAGTTTCTTACACAATTTAGCTTAACTAGCCATAGTGGAGAAACTAAGCTTTGAAAGTCAGATGATAATATCCAAATAGGATTAGAAAACCCATCTAGTAGTAGCATATTTAATTTGAATGACATCATGTGAAGAAAAAGGAAAGCTTAAAGGTGTAAAAGGGATCATAACCGTAGGATCTCTTACAAAATTACAGGATCATACGGCTATGAGGAGAAGGATGAACATGTGAGGTATCCAAAGTGGGGGCACAAAAAGTATCGAAACGGCGCCGTACAGAGGGACTAAAAGTCTAAAACGGGGAGAGGACGTCTTCCGTAATAGAAACACACATAGTCTCTGCGTGTGAGCGTGTGGTCCCGACACAGAGAGAGCTGACACAATTAGTCACTTGTCAGTTCACAGTCGTCAGCTGTCAAGATTGGCCCTAATTTAACCAAAAAGCTCAGCACTTCCTAAATTTTGTATTCTTCTCATTAATGGCCTTTTTTCCGTAAATTAGGTCAAATTAAAATTTTATAAGTTACTGTCTGAATTTTTGGATCTGTTAAATAATGTCACCAGCAAGAGTCTTACATATTTTTTTATGAACGACGACATAAATTTTAATTCTTTTATCTTCTTATCTTTAGTCTATAAAATGGACGATTGAATAATAAGTGTAATCAGTGGCGGATTTAGACAAATTTATTTGATGGAGACACACAATATATTTAATAATATAATTTATATTAAAAATTGTTATAATATATATATATCGAAACTGTTGATATTATAAATTATAATTTGTAAACAAAATATGATATATAGTCATTGTTACAACTTATATCAAATTCTACAAATGTTATTAATCAAAGTAATAAATTCTTCAATCAAGACTAGTTATATATATATATATAATGTAGTTTTTAACTTTACATATGTATTACAATATCATACATGTCACTTTATCATAAAGAAATAAACTCTGAAATATTAAATATAAAGTAAATGTACAGTTTTCAATATTAAATTTTTTTTTAATTATTATTAGCAGTTGATAATGTCAGTTGCAGAAAATAATAAATTTAAAATTTACTTCAGAAAAAATCTAGAAATGAAGACAGAATGAAAAGAATTAGTGAAAATCAAATAAACCGAGAAAACAAATATGTTAACGTAGACAAGAGAAAAGTATTAATAGTAAAGTAAATCTTGGTGAAGTGCAATTAATATTTTCGATGATGACGATGAAAACTTGAGAAGATAAAAAGTCAGAAATGTAAATCAAAATAAAAATAAAACGAAAAATAAGGAATCTGAGGAGCATCGAACCATGTCCATGAGAATTGATAGCGGACATCTTTACCAATTGACCTACAGATATTAACAATTTACAGCTAAATTAAACAATTTATATAAAGTACTCGAGGGCATTTAGCAAAAACAAAAGTAGTGAAGGGCACGTACCCCTGTTTTTAACACTGTAGATCCGCTTTTGAGTGTGATTATCGTAAAAAGATGACATTTCTAGATGTTTCTCTGATTGTTTTAGACAACATATGCAAACAGACAATTTTCATCACTGAATGATTTCGACCAGTTGAGCTGATAAGTGGTAGTAGTATTAAATCCATTATGACATGGATTATTCACATTTATTTACGTTTAGACTATAAAATATACCGAATAAGTACTTTATACATAATAATTTTTGGGATCGGACGTATGTAGTTTAGTGAATTTAATGTCTTTGACAAGTTTGATCACACAAAAATGGTTTCAAGGAAGATTTTTTTTTGAGAAAGAGTTTACTATTTCATCAAGGAGGACTTAGTTCAAAGCTTGTTTGGGAAAGATGTATAGATCACATGTTGGTCCCACTTGAAAGATATTACATGTCTAATTGTATTTTCAGAAATTTTCCGAAAGTAAAAGGATAGATAAATAATACTTCTGAACAATTAAGATAAATAATAATATTTACAAGAAAAACAATTAAGTTGAAATAAATAAATAAAACGATAAATAAATAAAAAATACAGTAGGCGGAAATCCGAAAACACTGCTCTTCAAGATAGGAAGGTTTGAGAATTATGAGTCGGTCCATAGATTCAAGCATTATATAGTCTAAGGAGACAGGCTATCTTATCTCATGACTCATATAAAAGAAAATGGATATTCAAAATTACAAATCATCTGCAAACAAAATCTAGAAAAAAATGAATGTAAAATAAATTGCATGAGAGAGAAGGCACATGTCCCCTTTTAGCCTTCTGCTCTTGAAAGGGAAGCCAAAATAGTTTTACTTTTGTATTTTCTCAGCCAATGCTCTTTTGGGACCTCCCTTCATATAAGTAATTTTTTATATTTTTGTGTCAATTCCTGTATTTTGTTCTCATTTAATTTGTTGATATATATATATATATGTATATATGTGTGTGTGTGTATATATATTATCTTTAAGAGAGAAAAAAAAAAGCAGAAGGATTTCCAAGATCCAGCTGTGAATATAACCCTTTCTTGATCGAAAGTCCATTTTGGTGTTTGTTCTGTGACCATCCTCTCGCTACGTCACCGTTTTCATGTCCATGCAAAATAGCTCGAAGATAATTATCCCTATCCCCACTTTTCATTTAAGGTAGAAGGTAGATGTAATAAATGAAAAGTGGAGATAGGGATAATTATCTTTTTATGTTTTAAATGGATAAAATAGAAACATGCATACTTGGTCTGATCTGATCAAAAAAGAAACATACATACTTGGATCAGAAAAAAAAACAGAAGGATTACTCGAGTATCACGTAAAAATACAATACATATATTTATATTAGAATTATTGTTATTTATTATTATTATTATATAATCTATAATAATTATAAACCAATTATATTTAATTAATAAAATAGAAACATGCATACTTGGTCTGATCTGATCAAAAAAGAAACATACATACTTGGATCAGAAAAAAAAAACAGAAGGATTACTCGAGTATCACGTAAAAATACAATACACATATTTATATTAGAATTATTGTTATTTATTATTATTATATAATCTATAATAATTATAAACCAATTATATTTAATTATTTAAATATTCATAATTTATACTTTAAAAATAAAAGTACCTTAAAATATTGAAAATTTATTTTTGTGGAACAAAAAAAAAACTAAAAAGTTTTACTTTTGGAAATGGATAAATTAATAATTGTGATATTTTCATCTTGATTTGATATTTTTTTTAATTATAATTGGTGCTGTTCCTGTTGCTGTTGCTGCTACTGCTGCAGTATTAATTGATTGACGATTGTCTACATCATATTGAATAAGAAAAATGGGTAACCAATATATATGGTTTGTACTATAAGTCATACTTTCAACATTAATTATTGATCGATAGATTGGTGGAATGTTATCTTCTTTCAAATAAATAGCCCCCTACCAAAAGTATATATAACAATGGATGGCCAATAATGATCAATCCATCCTCGAAACCAAACTCTCATCCAAAATATTTTAAATTCGTTGAGTTTTTTTTCGTAGACATATATATATGATTAGAATCGGAAATCCTAGAATTCGACCCCAAAAAACAGGCTTTCTCGTACTATATTACTTTTTGACTAATCGTACTATACTACTATTGCGTTTGTAGTTCTTTGAACATTCGAATTAACGGTAAAGAAACTTCTTGTAGTGACATGATTTCTGTTGCATCACTGGTTACATGCAAGGTAAATATAACTAATGCATCAAATATTAATCTCAAACTGAAATTTATAAATAGTAATGGAAGATGCATTTATATTAAAACAAAATATATTATATATGTATGTTCGAAAAACTATGAACTTAATTATTTTAAAATAATTTAAATAGTAGACCCTCCCTTCTAAGATCATCTCCAACAATTTTTTATCCATTTATTTTTAAGAGAGTGAATAGTACGTACTCAAATATAAAAGAATACTATTCAGTTCTTAAAATACTATTCACTTATAACTTTAGTACATAAAATTATATGTATTTCACAAATGTATGAAATCTTTTTATATATCATATTTTGTACTTATCGTTATATCTCTTAAAAATTGTTTGATTTAAAATATTTTTTTAACACTTTTATACTATTTGTAGTTATATTTGACTATATATTATTATATTTTCGTAAAAGTATTTTATTTTCATATCTTTCAAATAGTATGTCTTATTAGCTTTTAAAATTTTAGTGATTATAGTTAATCATTAAGAATATTAAGGACTAAAATATAATATATAAAGTTTTTTAAAAAATATCTGAGGATCACTTTGGAGAACAACTCTTTTATTTGTTATTTCAAGAGTGTTTCTTCTTTAAAATAAGAGAGATTGTTGGAGATGCTAAGTTGCTAACTATGAACACTCATAAAGCTACGAGAGCCTTACACTATTTATCTCTTTGGTTCAAATCTTATCGACGGGAAACACTTAAACCCACAAATGATTGTATTAAATTACATTAAAACCAATAAGGACACATATATACAGTTCGTGATTAGAAAAAAAAGGGATAAACTCTTCTTCTTTTTTCAAACTTAGTACCTTGTATTTGCCAGATGAGTTTTTTATTTATTTCACTACATAGAAACTTACGAGTGAAAGACTGAGTCAGACCGTTTGACAAAAAAAAAAAAGACTAAGTCAGACCTGTTGACAAAAAAAAAGTCAGACCTCACCATTTAAGATGTGCCTACAAACTGGCATGACATGTACCACTATACTTGTACAACCTGGTTCATGCTTATAGTTACCATTTACTCTCCATAAGCTATCATATTAATTTATGTAATAGCAACTCCCAACTGCATTAATAAAAATAACACTTTGCAATCGTCGACATTATTACAAAATCTATGGATATTGGTTGGAAGGTTATTTAGTCAAAGAAAAGACATTAATAGCTGGAGATTTAACTCAATTGTGAATACAGATGTTTCTTAACTTCGAAACAATTACGATGCAGTATATAAATCCGGGATATAAGTTGCTGTTTAAACATAATTTGTTCACCGGATGGAGACAAACATGAAATAACGGTTAAATTTATTGAAAGCCATGATTTTCAAGCTTTGGTTAAAGATAGTCAAACTAAACATTAATATTAGTATTGGGTCATTAATTATCAAAAACTATTTTTTCACTAAATCCAGTTTTGGTTTGATTTTTTTTTGTCTAGTAGTCAGATGGACGTGAGGATGAGTCCGGTTTTGTTCACGTGGTAAATTTTACATTCCGCCTAAACTAATACTGTTTTGATAACTTTCACAAAATAAGATGGTCATATGTCTTATATAGTATTTATGTAAGTGTCAAGTTTCAACTAGTATGACAAATATAAGATTCTATATAGTCTAAAACGCACATTTTTGGAACAAAAATACATTTTATAAAATTTTTAAGTTAATATTCTTTCAATTTCGTTAAAAATATCACTTTGACATTTTTAACACTGATTTAAAAATGATTAAAATGTATTAATATTTTTATTAATTACATATTCAACCAATAATATTTGATATAAATAAAGTTATCTATAAAATAAATGTATCTGTAATTATTATAAAATTTAGAGTTGTATTAAAATTTTAAAATGACATTTTTTATATAACAAGAAAAAAAATATTAAAATGACACTCTAAGAACACAGAGAGTGTATGTTTACAATTTTTCTATGCCACATGGTCATTTGAACAGAATTTGATATTTCACGTGTAATCAACTTGTACCATATTTCTTGATCAGAATCAATGTACCTAATTTTTTTTTGAAAAGATATGTACCTAGTTTTTGCTAGGCGTTACGATGAACTGTCTTTATATAAAAGATGTATACTAATACATCAGCGGTGTTATCTATGATAATTTTAATATATACCAAATGAAATATTAATTAAATAGTTTTGTGAACTAATATAACTAGTTTAGATCAACAATATGCATGTAAATCTCGTAGATTTCTAATACAGGATTTGACCATATAAATATTTTAGTAGTAAATTAACATTAGATTAATGTTGGTATTTTTTATTTTATCGTCAGCAACCAATATATGGTGTAAGTTTTCATATTGTAGCTGCAGATTTTAGTGCTATAGATTTTCAAAGCACTAGATATAAAACTTTAGAAAAATAGATCTGCAAAGCCAAGTTATTTTCTATTTTAATTTTAGAGTTGTAGCTTTAATTTTTTAAATCATGATTGGTAAACTCATGTGGAAAGAAAATAAGCTGTAGAAAGCACTCTCATTTGCCCATCACCCCCTAATATAAATTACCAAACTCCATACCCTCTTTATATATAATGTTACGTCTGTTATTTATCATCCATTTTTATGAGATTCTGAAAATATAATACATTAAAAGTTATTGGGTTTTTATTTATCTAAATTAATTCAAATGCAAGTTTTCCTTAGTTTTTCTTAAATCTTGGATTTGATACGTATATTCTATATATTGTTTATACGTATCAGATACACCATCTGTACGTTTGGTAATTAATATATTCTGTTTTCCTTCTAATGCCACAAATCAGTCATGTATCTACATTGTCAGTTTACTACTAATGTATACTATATCCAAAAAGTTATTCCCACATATTTCTGAAAATATTTTTTAAAACATGTATAAATAAATAGTTTAGATTCTTTTTAATGAAATAAAAAATTGAAAATGAAGGAAAAAGAAGACTGGCCAACTCCTTTATTAAGATACTAGGAGAGAGCTAGAAGAGAGAAGCATCAAATTTCACATCTCTTCACTTTGAGACCTCAAAAACTCCAGAGGGCTCTTCACGAGAGAACTCTTTCTCTTTCCCATCAAAATCTCCAAAAATATCATAACCTTTCTTTATCATCATCATCACCGTCATGTGTAACTCATCAACAACATCAACAACCACCAGCAGCACCGGTACGACCGTGTCCGAGAACCAACAATCTCGAACCGGACGCTTCCCTGATCACTTGTCGATCAAAACCTTGGAACAACCCACAAAGCGAAATCTCCAGCATTGCGACAGCATGGGATCTCCACTTATGTCCGAAGCTGTAACGGAGGCGAAAACTCTCTTCACGCTCGCTTTTCCGATCGCCGTGGCGGCTTTAGTCCTCTACCTCCGCTCCGCCGTCTCCATGTTTTTCCTTGGTCGTCTCGGCGACCTCGAATTAGCCGCCGGTTCACTCGCCATTGCGTTTGCTAACATAACCGGCTACTCTGTTTTATCCGGTTTAGCACTCGGTATGGAACCACTCTGTTCTCAAGCCTTTGGTGCCCACCGCTACAAACTCCTCTCTCTCACCCTCCATCGAACCGTGGTTTTCCTCTTGGTTTGCTGCGTACCGATATCGGTTCTCTGGCTCAACGTCGGTAAAATCTCGGTTTACCTTCACCAAGACCCCGACATCGCACAGCTAGCTCAGACCTATCTCATCTTCTCCTTACCCGATCTCCTCTCCAACACTCTCCTCCACCCAATAAGAAACTACCTTCGTGCTCAATCCATCATCCACCCCGTCACTCTAGCCACTCTCTCCGGCGCCGTTTTTCACTTACCGGCCAATATTTTCCTCGTTTCTTACCTCCGTCTCGGTCTAACCGGCGTCGCAGTCGCCTCCTCCCTCACCAACCTCTTCGTCGTGGCTTTCTTGATCTGCTACGTCTGGGCAAGTGGTCTCCACGTGCCAACTTGGACCGACCCGACGTGGGACTGCTTACGAGGATGGGGCCCTCTGCTCCGCCTCGCGGGACCGAGCTGTGTCTCCGTGTGTTTAGAGTGGTGGTGGTACGAGATCATGACCGTTCTCTGCGGTCTGCTCGTGAACCCGAGATCGACCGTTGCAGCAATGGGCGTTTTGATCCAGACAACGTCGTTTCTCTACGTCTTCCCGTCTTCTCTGAGCTACGCCGTGTCCGCTCGTGTCGGAAACGAGCTGGGAGCGAACCGACCCAAGACGGCGAAGCTATCGGCGATGCTGTCTGTCGTTTTCGCGGCGGCGACGGGGATTACAGCGGCGGCGTTTGCTTACTCCGTCAGAAACGTCTGGGGAAGAGTGTTCACCGGAGACGACGAGATTCTCCGGCTTACCGCGGCGGCGCTTCCGATTTTGGGTTTGTGCGAGATCGGGAACTGTCCACAGACGGTGGGCTGCGGCGTCGTGAGGGGAACCGCACGGCCGTCGACGGCGGCGAACGTGAACCTCGGGGCGTTCTATCTGGTGGGCATGCCGGTGGCTGTTGGTCTCGGGTTTTGGGCCGGTATTGGGTTTAATGGGCTTTGGTTAGGACTCTTGGCAGCGCAGATTAGCTGCGCCGGTCTTATGATGTACGTGGTGGGGACCACAGATTGGGTATCGGAGGCTGAGAAAGCGCAGACGCTAACATGCGCGGAGACTGTAGAGGACGATCTTATTAAGACGGTGGCGACTACTATACGGGACGACGGTGTGAGCGATGAGGCGCAGCCATTGATTCGCATCACGGTTCTTTATTAATTATAAAGTATGGTTATAATCATATTTCCCTTTTGATAGAATGAGAAACTTTTGTCTTTCTTGAAAAAATTAACATTTCTTCTTCTTCTTCTTTTTGTATTTAACTATTTTTTTTGTTTCTCTCCTTATTTTTTATGCCTTTACGATTGGCCGTCTATATGGAGTTCAATGAGTTTTTTGTTCTTTAAGTTTCTACATATGAAAATATTTTAATTTGGGGGTTTATTCAAATAAAATTCGCTCACATAAACTGTAAAATAATCACATGAACAATTTCAAAACGTAAATTTTCTTTACAACTAACCATTTAATTACACCCAAACTACGACAAAAGATGTAGGGACCATATAGCTGGAGCGACAGAGAATTCAAAGCATTCTATTTAGAAATTTTGTCAAATAAGAAAACAATTTACAATGAGAATAGTGATTTAATTAGATAAAATGTTGGAGTAATAAATAGAAAATGTTTTAAGGTGATAAAAAAGGAAAGGGAGTAATATGGTAATTGGGAAAAAGTGGTAACCCTGAGGGAAACAAAAACTTGTGTCTCAAAGATTCAGACAGGTCTGAATGAATGTTTTGGATTCCCTATAGACTAGAGTGCTGTTTTGTTCAGAGTTGAGAGAGAGAGAGAGAGAGATATCAAGTCCCAAGGACCATTGCATCATCTCATCATATCTTTTTCATCCTACAATTTTTTCTTATCATAATATTAAAATATTTATATGTGTAATTCTGCATTTCGATGGTTATGGTTCCTAGCTTTAAAAACATTTATAAAAAAAAAATATTTTCCTTTCTTTTCTTTACACTAACATGCAGTAAAGTGTAAAAAGGTACAGTAAATTAGATTCTACAAAAAAAAGATTCTGCACTGAAATAAACAAACTTGTCATTACAAAGAAAAATACAACCTGTTACCCTGAAAAAAATGAACTTGTCATTTCGGAGTCACATAATTTTCTTTTAAGATGAAAACTCTTTCTTGATTAGAAAGTTAAAAATGAAATTTATTAATTACATGAAAACAATATTTATTTGAATAAAATAAATATAAGAGAGTGCTTGTCATGAGATTAATTTGATTTTATATATCTGTCATTATTAAAATCGCCCTCGTTTTTTTCTTTCTTATTAATCGAATCATATATTGATTGTTAGTATTCGAGAGTATGATGTAAATTAAAACATTTAATGCTATAACTGATTATTTTTGGTCTGCGCAATAAGTAATTAACTTGTACCACATTTATAGGTTACATAAAAATAGAATGCATAGCTGCGATCCATAATACCTGCTGTACACACCAGTGTTCGATCATAAATATATATATTTGCAGAAATGAATATAATTTATATTATTTAAGTAGAATTCTAATAATAAGTTCGATATTCATTATAGAGCTATTTAGATAAAAATGGGCACTTCCTCCTGGCAGAGTAACTTCGTACTACTAAAATCTTATGTGACAAATTGGGTACCAATTATTGAAGTACTGAACTTATCCTCTGATACAGAAAGCTCTGGAAAATAAGACAAATTTCGAAAATAGTGGAGGAATCTTTTGAGTTTTTTTTTTGAAGAATATATGGTTCAAACGTTTTCTCTCTCCGAAAACACGATAAGTCAAAATCCCTAGCTTTCAGTGTTTGACCACCGTTTCTCCTCCGATGGCCGGTGTATCGGAGTCGCCCCTGGTGCCTCCTGTCCCCCCCGACCTACTGTTCCTTGTCCCCCCTGTTTCTGACCTTCGCTCAGTTTCTTCTCCGCCTGTGTCGGTGGATGTGATTATGTCGGAAGCTTCTCCTGGCTCTAACAAAATCCCTTGTTCTTCTTCCCCGTCCGGTGTGTCTCTAGCATCGTTGGTTCCTCCAGCAGGAGCTTCTGTTCCGGTTCAGGTTCCGGTTGAAAATATGTCAACTCGTACGGAAACTGTTTTGGACAATAAATCTGGGTCTTCTTCAGACTCGGTCCCAAAAAAAGGTGTTTGTTCTCAGAGTTCTGAGTTTAATTGGCTAAGCAGAGTGAAAGCGACGAGAAATTTTCCGAAATCTTCTATCCCAGTTACTCACTCTGCGGAAGGAGTCCCTCGGGTAAAGATTCCTAACGCCGTGTTCGAAAGAGGTGCGAAAGCTCATTCTGACTATATTGTCGGTATCTTTTATGGTAATGCTCCTTCGTATGGAAAGATATGGGGAGTTCTTAACTATCTGTGGGGAAAAGACAGAAGGGTTACGATTCATAACCTCTCCAAGAACGCCTATCTGTTCTATATCCCTTCGGTGTCTCTACGGCAGCGTATCCTGCAACACGAACTGTGGAGAGTGGGTGACTCACCTTTCTTTGTTACTGAATGGAAAGCCTCCTTTAGTATTGATCCTCCATCGTTGCAACGTGCACCTATTTGGGCTACTCTCTCTAGTGTGCCTTTTGATTTGCTTACAGATGAGGGGTTGGAAATTATCTCCAGGCCGTTGGGAAAGATAGTGGACGCTAAGCCCTTCTCGAGTGTTTCTTCAGTTGATGTTAAGGTGATTGTTAATTTGACTGTTCGGTTGCCTGAAAAGGTGGAGATTGAAAGAGAGAATGGCATGGTGGATGTCCTTGAAGTTTCATATCCATGGCTTCCTCCCCTATGTCCAGTATGCAACGAGATTGGACATAAAGCCAATTTCTGCCCTTCTCGCAAGCCTATTCATAAGGAGCAAGATCAAGCTGGAACAAAGAGAAGCTCTAGAGCTCAAAATGTTTCTAAAAAAGGGAAGGACACGCCTAAAGCACGGGTCCCAAACAAACAGACGGTCAAGGACTCTCGCAATCAAGATCATTCCGTCCCCGTTAAATCTTGTATGAACTCGGTTCTAATGGATTTGGATTCAGTGCCGGGGGCTAAATATGGGAGTGGAAAAATAGGGCTCTCTCGGTCTGCCTCACTTCCTAATCAGGGAGTGAATATACCTCCTCTAGTTTCTTCTGGTGTGGAGGTAGATTTGGTTACTGATGTCGCGGAGGTAGTTTTGGTTACTGATGTTGTGGAGGCAGCTTCGGTTTCTGCTGTTACCTTAAGTACTCCTCAGCCTCATACTGTGGACAACTCTATAGCCACGGTTTCGAACCCTGGAGCTTCCCGAACTGAATCTGATTTTTCTCTAGAAGAAGCGCCTTTTATACCAGCAGTTAATACTGTACCTTCCAAATCTGCGGGAGATGGTGTGCAGGAGAATCTACAAGTGGTGTCTCTAAATCCGTTTGCTATACTTGATCAAGATGATCAACCTCTTGAGCAGAACGAGGCTGATTCAAATCTCCCTTTGGTGGTCTTAAAGCCGGTAATTGAGCATTATCCCTCTCCTCAGTTTCGGTCTAAGTCTACAAAGAATAAGAAGCGGAAGCTTGCTAAAAGGTCCCCTGGCTCAGGTGGTTCGCCTCCCCTTTTATTAGGGGATAGCAAACCCCAATGATTTTATATATGTCGGATACATTTTTTTGGAACGTGCGAGGCATCAATGATTTATCGAAGCATCGACCTCTATCTTCGTGGATTAATAAAAGAAGAATTTGCTTTGGTGCCATTTTGGAAACGCATGTTAGCGAGGCTAATAGTATGTCTATTCTATCGGTGTTGGGGCCGGAGTGGAAGCTTATTGCTAATTATCAGTTCTCTGACCTTGGTAAAGTGTGGCTGGTTTACAAAGACCCCATCAAGGTGCAGTTTTTGTTCGCGGATGCTCAATCAATCACTGTAAAGATCTTTCCGTCAGAATGTCTACCTTTCTACTTTACGGCGGTCTATGCATCTAATGAGTTAGAGGATCGTAGACAACTTTGGACCTCTTTGAAGGACACGGCTATTGCTTTTGACTTAGCAGCTCACCCGTGGATGGTTTGTGGGGATTTCAACGAGATCTTGGACCCTCAGGAGTCTTCTAACCCTTCAATAATCACTTCCACGAGACCTATGAGGGAGTTTGGTTCGTGTCTGTCTGATATTGGTCTTTTTGATCTATCATCACAGGGACCGCGTTTCACTTGGTCAAATCATTGCCCATCTGCTCCTATTGGCAAGAAAATTGATAGATGTCTGGTCAATGACTTGTGGCAGCTATCATATACCAAAGGGTTTTGCTCTTTCGAACCTCCAGAGTTCTCCGATCATACCCCCTGTCATATAAGGCTTACCTCTACTAAGCCTGATTTTGGGACGCGCCCGTTCATGTTTCCAAGCTATTTATCTAAACTCCCATCTTTTGTTCCTACTATATTGGATTTTTGGATTCAGTTGGGGGCTCCTGCAAAGAATCTCACTGCATTGTGCTATAAGCTAAAGCAGCTCAAGTCGCCTATAAAATCTCTTTGTAAGGAGAATTTTAGCCAGATTGAAAGAAGAGTTCAGGAGGCAAAGTTGATTCTTGATTCACATCAGATTCAGGCCCTTAATTTGCCGTCGCAAGATAATATTGCCTTGGAGAAGCAGTCTAGAGAAAATTGGGTGTTTTTACGACTGGCGGAAGAAATGTTTTTTCGTCAACGTTCTAGAATCAAATGGTTGGAAGCTGGCGATTTAAATACTCGTTTCTTCCACACCATTACCATGGTTAGAAATGCGCTCAATGGAATCTCTTACTTGCTTCGTGGGGATGGGTCACGATCTCAATCACTTAAAGAAGTACATCAGATTGCTGCTGCCCACTTTGCGGGTATTCTATGTACATTGAGAGGCTCCTATTGTGTTTTTCTGCCAAACTACCTTTCTAGAGTCATCTCTGTTGGGTGTAGCCAGACGCATCAAGCTCATCTTTCTGCTCCTATCACGGCAGACCTGATTAAGTCAACGATGTTTAAGCTCTCTCTTAATCGTACCCCTGGTCCTGATGGCTTTACAGCAGAGTTTTTCAGAGCAGCTTGGAGTTTTATAGGTGCCGAAGTCTGTTCAACGGTGCTGGATTTTTTCCACACTAAGTTCATACCATCGGGACTTAACTCGACTTCTCTGATCTTGATCCCGAAAAGACCAGGAGCTGAAAATATTCAAGAGTTTCGGCCTATATCTTGTCTGAATACCTTGTATAAGCTCATTTCCAGAATCATGGCAGACAGATTGAAAGATGTGCTTCCTGATCTGGTGCTTCCTAATCAAACAGGTTTTATAAAGAACAGACTCTTGATGGAAAATGTCCTGCTAGCCTCTGAAGTTCTTAATGGTTATCACAAGAAGAATCGCTCAGCAAGGATAACGCTTAAGGTTGATATATCTAAGGCCTTTGATTCGGTTCGCTGGGATTTTCTGCTTGAATCTCTTAAGGCCATGAGTTTTCCCGCAGAACTAGTGGCTGGTATTAGAGCTTGCATCACCACTCCTTCTTTCTCTCTGAGCATAAATGGGGTTACTGCTGGCTTCTTTAAAGGAAAGACAGGTTTAAGGCAGGGAGATCCTATGTCTCCTCTCCTGTTTGCGGTGGTGATGAATGTTCTATCCTATATGTTGAATAGAGGAGCAGAGGATGGGATCTTTGGTTATCATCCAGGTTGTGCAGATGTAAAGCTTACCCATCTGGCCTTTGCAGATGATTTATTAATCTTCCTAGACGGGTCAGAAACGTCTCTAGCGGGAGTTTTTACAGTTCTGTCCCAATTTGAAAAATTTTCGGGACTGGAAGTTAACATCTCCAAAACTTCAATGTTTTCTTCAGGTCTTTCTGAGCAATCTCAGCAAAATATTTTGAACCGCTTTAGACTGAGGTCTCTTCAATTGCCAGTTCGTTATCTTGGTTTGCCACTTTGCTCTAAAAAGCTGTCTGTTAGAAATTGTGATCCTTTGCTTACTCAAGTTCGGAGGAAGCTTAATGGATGGATGAATCGGCACCTGAGTATTGCTGGAAGACTCCAGCTAATCTCTTCTACGATTCCGGGTATTCTGGGCTTCTGGACCTCGGCGTTTTGCATTCCAAAAAAGGTCTTAAAAATGATTCAGTCACTGCTCTCATCTTTCCTTTGGCATGGAAAGTTGGATAAGGCCTCTGCGAAAGTCGCTTGGGAAGCTCTGTGTTGTCCTAAATCTGAAGGTGGTCTCGGCATGAGGAGTCTCTCTTCCTGGAATATAGTTTTTGGCATCAAGTTGATATGGATGCTCTACTTCAGAGCTGGCTCTATATGGGTTGCGTGGGTAAGGGATAAATACCTTTCATCAGGTTCTTTCTGGTCTCTAAACTCACGAAACTACTCCATTTCATGGACGTTTCGACGGCTTTTAAAGCTTAGGCCCATTGCTTTGTCATTCCTTCGGATAGTGGTCCGTGGAGGAGGAGAAACTTTCTTCTGGTTCGACCCTTGGACGCCTTTTGGTATCCTGATTGATTATTTGGGGCTTTCGGGTCCTTCTGATTTGGGCATTCCTCTTGATGCCCTTGTATCAACCATTACCAGCGGTTCATCTTGGATTCTAAGGCCTGCTAGATCTGTTACACAAGTGAACTTGCAAGCGTACCTTACTACTTTTTCTCCATCTCCAGGTTCAGATTATGCTATCTGGAAAGTTGGGGATCATATATGCGCTAAATTCTCTTCTAAAGCAATTTGGAAGGCTACCAGAATGCCTAAGCCTCTTGTTTCTTGGTGGAAGATAGTTTGGAGCAAAGCCGTTATCCCGAAGCATCAGATTACTTCGTGGCTGTTCATACTTAACCGTAATCCGACCATGGACCGTTTACTATCTTGGGGCTATGAGTTGGTAAACTGCTGTCTCCTTTGTGGAAGAAGTCCCGAATCAAGGGATCATTTGTTTTTTCTATGCTCTTACTCCTCCATGGTTTGGAAAGATGCCATACGCGTACTTGGTTTCACTAATCCTCCAATTCAGTGGGACGTTCTGCTTCTTTGGCTATCTACGACTACACTGAATCATGTACAGCTTGCGGCAGTACTTCAAATTTGGCATGGAAGTATCTATGCTATTTGGCAAGAGCGTAATGCTCGTTACCACAATGGTCTCACAAAATCTCATAGATTGTTATCTCGGGAGGTCATCAAACAGGCTAAAGACAAGTCCACCGCTTTGCGTGGATCTGATCTTGGCTCTAGTTTGGTGGCGCTCTGGTCTACTATTTAAACTGTGCAGCCTCTCTTCTGCTGCACAACTTTTGTCACTTCCATGGTCTCTTACACCATGCGACCATCTCCCTTTATTCTCTTTTAATTTCCCTTGTATTTTTTTAGATTGCTGTCTCTGTTATGTTGTCTTCTCTGTAAACTCTCTTCCTTTTAATTTTTAATATGAAAGCCAGTTAAAAAAAAAAAAAAATCTTTTGAGTTTTTTCTCCCCATTAAAATCTCAAAATGAAAGAAAAAAAATACTTGAATTGTATTAAAAAATTTCATACCAGCCAACTTATCTATAATCTCGAAAAACCATATAATATTGTACAAAAAAAGTCTTTATCATAATAGGTCACATTTTCTAAACTGATATATTTTATATTTTCTGAAATCCACAAATTTTAGCTACACTCCGGTATGATAACAAAAAAACTTTCACATTGTGGTCTTTGTTTGGCCACATCACCTTGCACAGTCTTTTTTACAGAAGCATCTCCAAAAATTTTATGGACCTTCGTCATTCGGATAAGAAATTAGTAATATAACATTAACAAGCGTTGAAATTCTATTCAAACCTTAATATAGGTAGCTAGGTATCACAAATAGCAAGTATAGACCTATTTCTAAGGTTTTATTTACTCTACTTTGAATCACCTAGAATGAAAAAGATTCTATTTTGGTGAAAAAAGAACCTGATATATGAAAAGGGTAGTAAATTGTTGAAAGTTATAGATCAAGTAAAAAGAAAAAGGTTGGAGCTGCGAAATTAATTTTCACTGCCCTAAAAATAGATAACAGATGTGTGGGGGGAGAGAAAGAGAGAAAGAGAAAGGACAAAAGTGGTTGAAAGAAGAGAGATAGAGAAGAAGAAGCAGAACAGTGGCAGGTGCCCCCACAAGTTAAGACAGAGCACAAGTTATATAATTGGAGTGTACTGCTCACGTTCCACACGAGGGGGCCTCCCTTTATTTACTACGTCTCTTCTTCTAACTTTTTTCTTTTTTGAAACTGATCTCTTCTTCTAATAACTTCCTCACTATTTATTTAAATAATTTAAATTCCAACATTTTCTTCTAGGATGTTGCGATGGACTAATCCTGGGTAGTCCAATTCTAATACATTTTCCAGTCATGCAGATCGATCTAGATTTGGCTTCGAATCATTTGAGGACGTTTTTTGTGATTCGAAGGATGTCTAAGAAAGTTATCATCCTCAAATATATATATATTTTTTTTGTTTCATCAAAACTCATCCTCAAATATAATTACCAAGAAGTAATGAGAGAAACCTTGTATCATTGATTTTAATTGATTATTAAAATCAAATTTCTTTTCCATCTGTATCATTTTAAGGAACGTTTTAAGATTTTTTTTTGTTTTATTGTTGTTTTCAAGTTTCTATGTAAAAAATAATTGTAATTTAATGTTTTTGACCATATTATTCTACAATATGATCATTATTGGTTAAATTATCTATAGTTATTGATTTAGGCAAACGAAAAAAATTGAATAAAAAAATTGTAATTCATTAATCAGTACGCAGAACCTTAAAAAAATATTTATTTTAATATAGAGGGAGTAACTATTTACGTGGAACCTCGTCACCTTTATTAATTAGTAGTCACATAAACATATTGTAATATTTTCAACACGTTTACTAGTCAACTAATTTTGAACCTAAGAGGCTAAGAAAGTACATTCAAACTTTCATAGACATGCTTATCTTATGAACGGATTGAATTTGTAGCTTTGCTGGATTTTTGCTTATCTTGTGATGAAAGTTAAGCAAGAAATCATCTTATTTTTCTCCAGTCATGTTTGGTCTGGTGTTTTTGACACTTCGGCTTGGGATTCCTTTTCTATTTCTCTGTTGATTTGTCTTTGTCTTTTCTTCAGTGTCAATAATAAAGTTGAGTTTCATGATGTTAGTCACGTTGTTTAAGCTTTTGTTGTTGTTTTTAATTCTCTTGTTTGGGATCTTAGCTTTAGAAAGTGTTTTTTTTTGCTGACTTTGTTTCACGTATCTCATTCGGGCTATGTATTAGGTTCTTAGATGATGTATCTTTGATGAACCTTTTTTAATTTACTAGTTCGCAAAAGAAAACATATATGCTATCTAGTTTTAATAACACAAGTAAACATTTCAACATGATGTTTAGATGTTACGTATTCCTTATGTTTCAAAATGATCTCTGTTTTTCAAAAAAAAAAAATCTGCTTCAAAAAAAGTTGTTTTTAAAATTGTAAGTGCATTTTTATTATGTAATAGTGATATATTGTACACTTTGAAAAATTATTCGTGTTTAACTGAATTTTCATTTGTTAAAATATACATCTCTTTGAAACGAAATGAATATAACTTAATGTAAAAAAAGAAAGACTATTAAAAACGAAATCATTAGTTTAAATTTATATATTAGTATTTGTTTTCTAGAATATAGGGAAGATATAATTATACGCGGCTAAACAGAATTACCATTCCTTTAAATGTTTTTTTATATATTTGAATGCAATATTTTGGGCGAACCTTTGATTTATAATACGATTGATTTGTGTCAGCTTATTCTTAACCATGTTTAATATTTGACATTCTGAGCGCTTATAGTGCTGTTAAACTAGTCCACATTCTAAAAAATCATGCAAATACCTCGGTGCACGAATGACAATGTAAATAATAATATTGAAAACTATCGAATTACTAACCGGGGACCAATCCATCTATATGAAGCTTGGTGGATGCTGTTTTGAACATATATACTATAAATGATGTGTAGCAATATTACATTGGAATATGTATATTATTGTATCTTTAAGTCAAAGTTATTTTATAGCTTATTCTTTTTGGTAGATCAACTCAACCTCTTCTCTTTATTATATATATAAATATCTAGTCACTCTAGCTATATGATAGTATTTGCACAAGCTATCTTTCATGTCACATGGGGTTCCATTTATGGTAACAATCCAGCCCAGCTTATATCCAATAGTAGACAAACATGTGATAACAAGACCCCCAAAAAAAAAAGAATAAAACCAAAAGGACATAAACCAAACCACCATGCCATGAGAGACCAAAACACATGCACATACATGGGAGCCTACACAAACATGTTTTGGTTAACGCCCTAATTTATTTGTCCACCTTATAACCAACACTTTCACAATATCATACCCATCTTTGTTTTATCCCCCCCCCCCCCCCCCCCCCCCCCCCCCCACACCCCCCACCCCGAATAAATAATGGAGAGGTGTCATAAACCCATTTTAAGATAATATGCTCCACAAAATTGTTATCTAAAATTTCAAAGTAATCTAAGTTACTACTGGTGATCGTACTTTCATGCTAACATGATTCTGGACAAAATTTTGAGACTAGTTAAATCAAGATTCAGACATATTCATACGCTCCATAGATGTATATATTTGGGTTTATAAAAGGGAAAATGTAATAATCTAGGTAACACTAACAGTGTGATAGTGATCGACTTGTATAATATCCTTGTATAATATCTATGCATATATCATACATATACAACTACATGATCCACTATATGAAAGTTAAACTTGATTACAAAATGATCTATCCAAACTTAGACCAGTCTATTCAAACCTGGATAGTTAAATGCTCATCATATCGTACATTCGAATAACGTTGATTAGCGCGACAATCCACTTAATTAAAAATCAAGAACTTGCATCTGCCACAAAAATTATAAATTTTTGATAACTTATGACTGGAAAAATATATTTAATAAATATATACCGGTATATGGCAAGTTGCATGTATATATGATAAAAATATCAATGTATATTAAGGAGATGTCATAAGTATGATTTATGAACACATGACTTGCCTGTGGGACACTCTTTTCTCCACATGTTTCCCTTTTTTGCTCTTTTTAGGGCCTTTTCTCAGACCTTTTGTTATTTCTTTCATCAGTTCACATGTCCTTATTTTGAAATATGTAGACTTACTAATTTGACTCCTCGTGATATTACCAAGGGTAATTTGACCTTTAGGGAAGGGGAAAACATAAAGGAAAAGCAGATGGCCGATTAAGATACACATAGGAATGAGTATATGCTAATGTTCGTTTAGTATGTAGACTCACTAATTTGACTCCTCGTAATATAACCAAGGGCAATTTGACCTTTCGGGAAGGGGAAAACATACAGGAAAAGCAGATGGCCGATTATGATTCACATAGGAATGAGTATATGCTAATGTTCGTTTAGTATGTGTAGTACTTTTTAGAGTTAGATTGCATCTGGAACTTTAATTTTGTTTCTCTCTCCATAAACTCACTTATACGGTTCTATTTGAAGGAAGGCGCGAAGTTAACACGTACATGATTTATCAAGTTCATTCACATTATACTATCGTAAGGTTCCATTTCATGTTTTATTACACCTGAATCAGAGGCCATAACAATCTAGTTTTGGCAAGTACAGAAATTAGCCGTATGTTTGTGTTGTTATCGCTGGTTTAACAATACATCTCAATGATTATATTTTGGCGCAAATAAATCATGTTTCCTTGTAATTACTAGTTCGAAATATTCTAGCAACAATAATTCCTAATCTGAAAAATTTGATTTTTAGTTGTTGGAAACATATTAACAAGTTAAACAAACGACCGCAAAACATACATAATTTAGTCACTGTGATTCATTGCGTACGATAGAACAAAGCAATATGTAGAGGTTCTAATGTCTAAACCAAGATCGTTACACATAAACGTCTTGTTATATGATTCTTAAATAGCATAATACGAACAATAAGAAACATCCATAGATGTGGAGAAATAATCAGCCCAAATAATTTGAAGACTTCTCCTAGCCCAAATAAGTTGAAGACCCTCCTAGTCCTAACCCAAATAATCAGCCCAAGACAGAGGCCGGAGAATAATGATGCTGGTTTCGGGGGTGACGGCAGTGTTTTTTTTACTAAATAAACAGAACTCAAACCACTGTACAGGTACTTATCAGGATTAATTATGTGGTGGGTGGCAGTGTTAGTGCAGAGACTGTCGTGTTCGGGAATAACGAAAGGGGCAGTAACGTTCAGTGGTGATTCTTGATCCCATAATTACTCTCTTATATTTTTAGTCTTGGTTACGGAATACAGAGTTAAACCTACGATTATTGAACGTTGTTTGACATGTTAATTATAGTTTTGACTTCCAAATTAAGACGTTGACTTCCTTGCGTGGGATGTATTATTGACAATGCGATTGTAATACATTGTGCTACATGTCTGCAAGAAAAAAAAAAAAGATTTTAGTTAGGTTTGGTTTATATAATTCTTCCGGGTTAGAAGAAAGTTTTGTCAGTTTCGATTAATTTTTATTTATAAATTAAATTGGTTTCGTTGAAAGTAACAAAATAAAAGGTTACCTTAGTTTAAAAAAAAAATCAATTGATCCGGTACTGAGAGACGAAGACGGTTGGTCTGGTAAACAAATAATGGTTTGGTTTTAAATACGATTGAATTTTGGTTAAATTACCAATCCAGTACAACGCGGTGCAAAGTACATATTGCAAAGAAACCAATTAAAAGAATACACGTGTTACCAATAATAAATTCAACGCGTGTAGATAAAAGGAAAGGACCTTCCTTCGATCTTAAATCTTTCGCGGAAGAAAGTCGTCATCTCTCCGAAGATTCCAATTTTTAATCGAAATCCCAGATTTTTTCCCAGGTATTTGAATCTTTATTTATCTGATTCTTCCTGCTTGGTCTAATCGATATATAGACCAATCGGTTCATAATTAGGGCTAAGCCTCTTTTTAATTGTAATCTATAGTGAATTATATTATAGCAATCGATTTGGTTGTGGGTGAATTAAGGAAGCAAAGATGATGAATCGGCTATTCGGGAAACCAAAGCATGAGGGCAATGCTCTCCAGACATTAGACAAGCTTAACGAGGTATCATAATCTATGTCCCATCATCTTTGAGATTTCATCACCACATGAGATTATTTTGCTTTTTTTTTTTTTTTTAATTTAAGTTTGATTTTATATTATCGTTACTATTTGCAAATTCGTTTAAACAGTTAATAGAAGTAAATTAGTATAACAAAAATAACTTTATGATTAGGTTTCTTCTTTTGACATTAGGCTCGAGTTTGTGGCCTAATCGCCCTACACAAACGTACTAATTCTTTGATTGTAAATCTGGTCCGTTCCCTCATATAACAGCATCTGTATCATTCATTCATACTGCATTTAATTATAACTGTGTTTCTTCAAAAATGTTAATTCTGATACCTAACATTGGACCCACAATGTCGTTTCTCTCATAAGAATAAGTTAAGCATTTCACAAAATTTTCATTCTAAATTTGTTTTTTGCCTTATTCCTAGTGATAACTGAGTACTTATTTGCAGATACCAAATATTCTAAATAATTCAATAAAAAGATCTGGTTACCAGGAACATAAAATTAAATATGACCCGATTTACACGGTTACTCGTTTTCTTAAGCACTACACGTCTAATCGATTTTTTTAATTTATGGCATGACTTAAAAATGACGCCCATGGCCATCGTACATCGCTCAATTATTAAAACTCAGTTTTACCCGGTTATCAAAGCAAAGATGGTACTGGTCAAATCAGAGTCAGACTTTTCTTAGCCACTGCAAATTTGTATTGGCCAATGTCATCTTCTTCTCTATGCTATAGCCAAATGGTATTTGATAATGTCAAAATCCAATGATTTGCCAAACGCTATATATTACACCACTGAACATGTGTTTAATTGGTTTAAATAGTTTTGAACTTTGAATTACTAAATTACTCATTCAATTTTGAACCGTTCAAGATATGTAAGATACAGTCAAACTCCTGAAACGATAATTTATCGTTAGACAATTCTCATTACTAATTAAATAAAGGAAAACTTAGAGCAAACGTAGTGGATAATAATTAGCATTCATTTACTGAAAATCATAGACAAGTCGTTACATTTACTATACTATATAGTCTTAATAAACACGATAGAGTAATAATGTTCCGTAATTAAAACCCTAGGCACATCTATACAAACGAGATTCCAAAGTCTTCTCAGAAAAAGCCTCCCCAAAAATCCATATTTAATTATATTATTATCGGATAACGCGAAATTAGTAAATAATAATAGGGAATTCGGCCAAAAAAAACCTCAACTTTACACGAATTGCCAAAACAAACATGAACTTTGGGGCTGACCAAAAAAACACCAAACTTTCATTGACTTTAGAATTAATTAACAATGTTTTCGCTGACTTGCCAATTTAGCACGCCGTCAACAAATTTAACAGAAATATTTGACGTCGTTTATTGTTGACGTTAAGTGAAACGACGTCGTTTTCAAATGAGATGAAACGACGTCGTTTTACACGATTTGAAATTAAAAATATGTAAACCCCTGGATTCGAACCCAGGTTGGTTGGTTAAATGGGAAGGTATTTTACCACTGGGCTACTGGCACTTTCAATGTACTTACTAACATGTTTATTTTTATTTGGTACATATTAAATATAAAAAATTCTCTAAAAACTTAATAAGATCTTTAAAATTCCAAAAAATTAAAAAATAAAGAAGATTTTTATAAAATTAATTTAGAAATTAAAATTAAAAATAAGATTTTATTTTTCTTTTTAAAAAATAAAAACTCTTCCAAAATTTTCTAAAAACTTAAAAAGATCTTTAAAATTCCAAAAAATTGAAAAAATAAAGAATTTTTTTATAAAATTAATTTTGAAATTAAAATAGAAAATAAAATTTTATTTTTTCTTTTCAAAAAAATAAAAAATCTTCCAAAATTTTCAATTTTTTTAATACATTTGCTAAAGGTTGAAATTAATTATACACACATAAAAAGTTGATAATTCTAACTTTAATTTTTTGCATTTTATTATAATTTTTAAAAATTTGGATTTTTTTTTAAAAAATGAAAATTTTGGAATTTGTTTGATTTTTTAAAGAAAAACAAATATTTAATTTTAATTCAAAATTAATTTTATGAAATTTTTGGAAGATTTTTTTATTTTTTTAAAAGGAAAATAATTTTTTATTTTTTTTAAAGAAAAATAAAATTTTATTTTCAATTTTAATTTCAAAATTTATGTTATAAAAAATTTCTTTAATTTTTTCATTTTTTTGGAATTTAAAGTTCATTTTAATTTTTTAGAAAGAAAAATAAAATCTTATTTTTAATTTTAATTTCTAAATTAATTTTATAAAAATCTTCTTTATTTTTTAATTTTTTGGAATTTTAAAGATCTTATTAAGTTTTTAGAGAATTTTTTATATTTAATATGTACCAAATAAAAGTAAACATGTTAGTAAGTACATTGAAAGTGCCAGTAGCCCAGTGGTAAAATACCTTCCCATTTGACCAACCAACCTGGGTTCGAATCCAGGGGTTTACATATTTTTAATTTCAAATCGTGTAAAACGACGTCGTTTCATCTCATTTGAAAACGACGTCGTTTTACTTAACGTCAACAATAAACGACGTCAAATATTTCTGTTAAATTTGTTGACGGCGTGCTAAATTGGCAAGTCAGCGAAAACATTGTTAATTAATTCTAAAGTCAATAAAAGTTTGGTGTTTTTTTGGCCAGCCCCAAAGTTCATGTTTGTTTTGGCAATTCGTGTAAAGTTGAGGTTTTTTTTGGCCGAATTCTCAATAATAATATGAACACACTTCTAGATCTCCTCCTCTTTTCCTTAGAAGAGATCCCAGAAAAAAAAAGCCGATACTGATACCCGGGCACGTGTCGGATCTTGTCCTCCTACATCACCAGATCAGATACCCACCCGACATCAGGAGCTTCACCCGAATTCTGATCCGGATCCGGTTCAACCCGATCCATGCAATTCTCCTTGCTCAGTTTCTCAAACATCTTTGCCCGCAGCTCACGACCCGACTCTACGACCCGCTCCATTGCGGGCTCTTCCTCTAAACCATTCTCCCAAATATCCATATTACCGGGTCGGGTTGGGGTTGTAGGAAGACTCTGAAACCCAGGACCCAAGATGGATCCTCGGGGCGACCCGAATCCGGATTGGTAGGATCGTAACGGACTGTTGTAAGACGTAGGAAATGATTTCACCTTCTCAAACTGTAAGTTCCTAAACGAAGACACGACGTCGTTTATAGAGTTCGACCCAAGCGAACGACTCAGTGACTGAGACCCCGAGTCAGCTCTCGGACTCACCGGCGGCGAACCAGAAACCGGCGAAATCGACAGCTGAAACGCCCTCGCGCACGAATGACGAATCGGAGACGAAACGTCGAACGAATCGACACGATCGGGGCTTCGATTCGGTAGATACCTGAGCTGATCGGGCGAGTGAGCGAAGAAACAGACTCTCCGGCGACAGTTACCGCCGTCTTTACACGGCTGCGTCCGGTAACGAGCCGGATGAAGCCAACACTCGAATACACCGTGAGCAAACTCGCACGAGTCTCCTCTGACGCAGCCGCCTTTACGGAAATCGGGACACGCCGTCCCGGAGTAGCTGTACTTCCTCGGATCCCTCCGGCGAGCCTTCTCTCCGGGATGAGCGTACGGACACTCCGTCCAGTCGTGGCTCCGCCCGCGAGCGCACCTCCGGACCTTGAAGTCGTACATGCGGAAATGGTCGCAGGAGTAGGCGTCGATCGGAGAGTCCGGGCCGAATAGATCCGGGTCGGAATCCGGATCCGGTTCGTTGGACGGTAGGTAACGCTGCAGCGCCGCCAGAGCTTCGAGCATGCTGCAATCCGGACTGTTCATCACCGGAGAGAAAGTCTCCGCCGCGGTTAAATCTTCAGAAACGGGCCATGTTGGAATCTCCACCGTCGGATAAGTCCGGCGAGTATCTCCGATCATCATCTTTTTACAGTCTCCACCAAAAATAAGGACTTTAATCTATATTGCCCTACTATCTCCCTTGTTTATTCTATATTGTCCCACTAATAACAAACATTATCTTCTTTATTATATTTAAATCGAAAACATTGGAAAAGACATAAAACCCCTTAATGAATCTAAGAAATTACAAACTCAAATCGGATCCTTCTTCATTCTTTTTCTGTCTTTTTCAATTTCTCGCACAACACATTCTCTGTCTCTGATGAACCCTCATTCTAAAAACAGGGACACAGATTTTAAATCAGAATGACGCATGTACGTTGCTGAGTCTGGCACTCGTTGAAAATTAAAACTCAATCGGAGCCTGCGACTCGATTCCGTCGCTTACAAGTTACAAACGCTTAACGCTTAATAAAAATAAGAAGAGAGAGGTCACCACCGAAGCAGTGAAGCCATTGGTGGATCTCGCAGCGGAGAAGGCGATGGTGGTTCTGAGCAGTCATACAACAATCGAGGAGAACAAAAGCTCAGCCGGAAGCTATGACGCGATTCCGCCGCTTACAACGCTCTAGAAGTTGTGCACGCTTCAGCAAAACAAGAAGAGTTGATTCACCACCAGAGGGGTGAATCCGTTGGTAGACTTTTGGGGCAAAGTAGGGGACTGTAGTGGTGAAATGGTAGAGAAGGCGATTTGGAGGCTATGTGGTATGTTTGATATTTGGTTGTTTTCACTTCAGCTGCATTTGCTCAGAATGTGATCTCAATTTAAAATATTTTTCTTCTTTTGTAGGACATTGTTTCAAAAAAGTAATTTCCTTTTCACACAAAGGACATTTTTACCATACTTGGATCGAGTTTGTTTAAGATAGTGTTTGTGAGATATGGTTTAAATCTTTTTGCTAAGCTGTTGGATTATCTTTGCCACTGTTTTTTTTTGGTCAAATCTTTGCCACTGGTTTAGATATCGTTTATGTTCATAAATGTGGCGTCATTCTTGTAAAATGACAGTAACTGAATCCGAGATGCGATCATATGGGTCACTTGCAACGAAGATTTCATATTGGCTGGGTAACTAAATGTCTTCGCTTTATGGTTTGAGCTTGTGTTTCTCATGTTTGTTAGATTTGATTTACTAATTTGGAAAGGATCAACAAAATATCTTCGCATTATTCGCAATGGAATAGGAACAAAGCTGATAAAGAAGTTGACAAAGTATCTGAGGATGAAGAGGAAGAGAAATAAGGATAGAACATAAGGTTCAAAGGCTTGGAATATACTGATTATGTGTTAATTAAGAATTTAAAAGTGTAGTTTACGAATATTGCGTAGGAAAATTTGTTATGTTTGTTGCAAAACTAATTTGGATATTTTGAATGTGACTGAATGTCATATAGAGTGTGATTGGTTATCAACAAGAGTAAAATGATGAAAAAATATGATGGAAATAAGAGGGATAAATAAAAAAAATTGGAGGAAACTTTATCTTCTCATTCATAGTTGAGGTAAGATTTATGGTTAAATGAGATGAAACTATAGAGAAAAAGACTAGGATAGTACCAAACCAAGTTTTTGTTTCTAAACTAACACTCAAAGTCACAAAAATAGGTTTGATTAAAGAGATAAATATACACTTATATCTTTTGGATAGAGTTTAGAGTTAAGCGGGATGGAGTTTTGTAATTAGGGTTTAAAATTTTATAAAATAAAAAATAAATATTAAAAAATTAAAAAAAAAACAGTTTTAAAAAGTGTTTTTTAATTATAAAAAGAAAATTTGAAAAAAAAATAAAAATAATTTAAAAAAAAATTCAAAAAGAAAATTATAAAAAAATTCGAATCTGAAAACATATAATCTGAAACTATAAATTTTTTTTTTTTTCATTTTTTAATTTTTAAATTTTAATTTTATTTGCTTTTATTTATTTTTGTTTGTTTATTTAATTTAAACCAAGGATATTAGGGATATTTTGCCTTTTAATAAATGTCATTTTTGTGACTTTCTCCTTTTAGTGCTATTTTTGAGACAAAAACACAAAATGTGTTATTATTGACAATTGCCCCAAACTATATTCCACGTAAATTGGCTGAAATAAAATTTTCTTTTAATTTATTCTAAATCTATCATATAGTCATACCCATAAAGTGAATATTTATAGAAAAAAATATTAACTCTTCGTGGTAAAACCAAAAATTTGAACTACTAAGTTCGATAGATATTTATTAGGAGGACAAAAAAATTTATCTAAAACGTGTTAAAAATTTTAACAAGAAAAATTTTTTTGTAAAACAAGTTTAAAATTTTCAACCAGAAAAAACATATTTGAATATTTACACTTAGTAATACTCAAGGCGGTAGTAATATTTCTTTCTTCATAGTAATACTTTTACAAATTACAATAATTTTTAGTAATACCGCATCAAAAAATCAAATTTATTAGTAATACCAATCAATTTAGACAGTTATAGATTGTATATAACATATTGGCAGGAAATGTTTTTCAAAAATATGTATTTTATGTTATTCATCTTAGTATGGCCTTCCCTTCAAGACGTTAGTATGGAAGTATAAGGATGTTTTCTATGGAAATGTGAAGTTTTCTATCAACTTGAGAAATTAAGAGTATTTTATGTCAATTTGACAAATAAACACATATATGGACATATAATTACGCAATATATGAGATATATCTTCTAAAATAAATAATAAGACAAAAATTAAGGTTCTTAGAAACATGCATAATACATAGTAATTCAAGGTATTTTAAGGTAGTTCACAGTAGTACCTAGTAGTTCATTACCATCCATCTTTTTTCCTCTCGATGCTTGTTCGAATACAATACTATTGGAAAGTAACTAATATTCATCATCCCATCTACCTTAATATCTCTGCATATACTCTCAACCCATCCATAATATGTAGCCTCTTCCACATATGTCTTCATCGCTAAAGTGTGAATTTTATCTTTTCTCAAAATTCATCTTATCTCAGCCTCATCTTTGATGTAAGTTTCCTCGTAGTCAAAACATATGATTGTAATATGAGAAACTACATATTTCCATTAAGAACAAAAAAATATTATTAGTTAACTATTTAAAGAATCTAAGTTGTTCAAGAACTTTTAATACATAGTCGATCCAGTAATACTAGTAATACACGTTTCACTTTAGTAGTACTAGTAATTCTAGTAATTCCTCGAAATTTTCATTTTCATCGATTTAACCTTTTTAACCGAACACAAGGGTGTTATACAATCCACAATATTATCTACCAACATTGTAATGTATTATTTTGCTTCAAAATAGTGCAAAATAAACAGAAATATACAAAATAGTCTGTAAACATCCTTTCATATTTGTTTTATACCAATATACCTAAAACTTTATTTTTTCATTAATTTACGTGTTTTTAAACGACCAAGAACGTGTTACAAAATCCAAATTATCGTCTAACACCATTTTAATGTCTTTTTTTCTTCTTCAGAACGATGTTAAATACAAAGAAATATACATAATCTTCTTTAAATTTTATTTACATCTAATCTATTAAAGCTGAAGTACAAATAAATCTTAACCCTAAGTTTTCCTCAACAATTACCATCCAATGCCACTAACTTTATAGATAACAATTTTCATAAACATGGCTACGAAATTGCCTAATATTTAGGTACCTAATAAATTTAAAAGATATGCAATCTTTCATTTACTTAAAAATCAAAAAGTCAATGTTTCAATCCATAAAAGAAAAACTATGAAATATATTAAATTATCAGATTAATTTATTGGTTTATTGAAAATTAAATTAATCAAAATCGTTTTAATGTTCAGAATAATAAAACTAACTCAGTTATATTTAACTAATTAGCTTCTTCTAATTTAATTAGTACAATAGTATATGTATTTAATTTTCGAACGTTTACAAAAATTAAAAGTAAATACTCGTGCGGACGCAGGGGTCAAGATCTAATATTTCTTTAAAACTCCACGATTTGTTACCCTTAATACATACAACGTAGATATTACATTCCTACAAAAAAAATTTATGAAAAAAGCGTACCAAATTACTTTAATAATCACTTTTGAAATCACCAAATGGAGCTCAAAAAAAAATGTCGAATATTGTTGGAGAATAAAAAAAGGATAGACACGTGTTAAGAGGAGAGAAAGCATCTGAGAGTGGAAATCCTATGATTTTGGTTAATGTATCAGCTTTATGAGAAAAGGGTCCCCACCTGAGATTAAAATAATGAAACAAACTGAGATGGACAAGAGAGACGTGGAGTCCGTATAACATTAAAATAATGAAACAAAATGGGTGAGGAAGAGAGAGGGAAGTGGGGTCCGCGAGTAAGAGAGAGGGATTTGGGGTCCGCTGAATAAATAAAAACTAATATAAAAAGAAAGGGTAATAAGAGAAAGAGAAAAATAGTGGGGTAATGAGAAAAATAGTGGGGTAGTGAGAATAATTTTTTTCCAATTGGGGCATATAAGAATACTTTCCCAAAAATAATCACACTCGTCGTTTTTTTTCTCTTTGAGTTTTTTCTTTCTTTCTGATTGATGGTGTTTGACATATCCCGGCAAAACCTTTATGTAGAAGAAGTACTTAACCGTGGTTTGGTTAAATATTTTAACCATGGTTATGACTATCAGCCTAAGACTAGGAGCTGCCTTTCTACTGCTGTTAAAAAGATAAAGTTGAAACAGTATCGTAACGAGGCTGTGAGTTACACGTGTGTAACAGCGGTTTCAGAATTCCCCACGGGATAGACTTATCTGGATTTTTCCATGAGGTGGAGGTTTATCTAATGACCTTGAGGGAGTCGACGTAACCGGCCCGTGAGCGTATTGTCTCCTTAGAGATTATTAGATTCATCCGCAAATCTCTTTGTCTTCTGAAGTCAGTTGAGTTTTAGATACGCTGAATGACGACAAACTAGATAATCCGACTTTTGTTAATTTATAAATACTATTTTTTATTCATTGCATAATTATCCTCTCAATACAATCCTAAGACACTCTTAATTTAAAAGATACTAGTATAATTTATTTGTTTATTCGTTGCATCATAATCTTAATCCGAGAGCTATAACAATAAGTTGCATTTTATTCACAATTTTTTTTTAATTCACAATTTGTTCAAATATAAAATCTCGTTTAGGAATAACACTAAATCATTTTGTTTTTATATTTTGGCTAATTTAATATTATGCCAATTTCATTTCAATTCTTATACTTTTGTTAATATATAAACTTTGTTCTTCTGATGAACGCTGCGATCATAGACACCGGCTAAAAATTTAGACCATCACCACGATAAAATACAGACAACATAACACTCATAAAACAACGCCAGTTTACTTTCTTGACACTGCAGTTGATTGTGAAGAATAAAAAAATGCTGAATATTTCAACAACAACTGTTTCCAAATTCTGTAATCCTAGCAGTTTAATGCAACCATTTTAATTTTTCATACTATTAAATTTATTTCTGTCGCACTGTAATTTTCTGCCGATGCTGCTGGCGCAAAATTTACCGAAAAACAGGGCTATAGTTCTACCGTAAAAACAAAGATTGCTTATAAGGCGATATATCTCAACAAATACCAGCAATTTAATATGTTTTAGAAACTAAATATATCATACAAAATTCTCAGTTATAGATTTTTTTTTTAAGGGTCAATTCTAAATTTTAGATTTGAGCACCATTTTTTGATTGAGGGCTTAACAAAAAGAGAAATGGATAAGAAATGTGTCGGATGAAGAAGACATGTTGGAACAGATTCGGAATAACGTTCAAAGGCATTAAAGGGGGAAAAAATTATGTTTCTTTGCTAAAATTGGAAGCAATTCCATATCCCCCAAACACACAAATCGACTTCTCATCTATCCTTTCTTCTCTTTTTATTTCTCTACGTGTTTCCTCTTTTTTACTCTAACAAAAAAACTGTATTTTATCTCAATTCAGTTTAAATGTTATATGGTCTTAGAGTTTCAGTTAAAAAGACAACGATAAATGCTTTTAAAATGGTAAAAAGTTAAAAAAATTAAACACAGCTAGATAATGAGTTATTTTTGGGTTCACCCCCTAGGGTGAATCTCTAGGTTCACCAACCAATAGAATTGTGTTATTTCAAATTTGATATCTTTTGAAAAAAGAAACAAAATCTTGTTAAATTATATTATGTTTTTTTAAAAAAAAAATACAAAATAAACAAATAATAATAATCATTAATAAAAACGAAAATAATTCTTTTAAAAAAATATTTTAACACTAAACCCTAAACTCTAATTCTAAACCCTAAACCCTTGGGTAAATCATAAACACTAAACCTTAAAATCTAATCCTAAACCCTAAACCCTTGGATAATCATAAATACTAAATTTTTAACACTAAAACACTAAATCCTAAACTCTAATCCTAAACCCTAAACCCTTGGGTAAATCATAAACAGTAAACCCTAAACTCTAATCCTAAATCCTAAACCCTTGGATAAACCATAAAATAAAAATACAAAAAAAAAATAAAAAAAAATAGTAATATTTACAAAAAACAAAAAAAAAAATCTTTAAAAAAAAATACTAAACCCTAAACCCTAATCTTAAATCCTAAACCCTTGGGTAAACCATAAATCCTTTGGATAAATATTAAACATTAAATCAAAAATTAAATATTAAACATTAAATCAAAAATATTTTGCAATTATTACTTTATTTATTTATATTTATCTTTTTATTTAAAAAACATAATATAATGTTACAATATTTTTTTTAAAAGATTTTTTCGTTTTTTATAAATATTATTATTATTTTTTGTATTTTTATTTTAAAAACATAATATAACTTAACAATATTTTATTCCTTGTTAAAAGATATCAAATATGAAATAACAATACACGTAAAATACAGTACACGTGCTTCCGATTTTATACACGTGTTTTAATTCTTATAAAATGACGTATATCTTTGACAGAAAAAACAATGATGTATATTTAAAAGATTGTTCCAGAGTTCAGTTCGAAAACATATTTATTTAAAAACCATATTTCCTAAGTTCTAACGAAGAAGACAAGTTGCAAAATATCTAAAAACGTGTAGCTCATACGGATTCAACGAGCAATTATTAGTTATCTTTATTTGGAAGATAGTGAGATGTACACACACAACCCTGTCAACACAAACGCCTTCATTTTTGTAGTCACTGATCCGGTTAAGCATTTGTGTATGTATGGACCCAAACATCGTTAATGTCGTAACTCTTACGGGACGAGTTGTATAATTTCAAACATGAAAAAAATAATTCAAATATGTACTAATTTATAAAGAAATAGGAAGAGAAATATGTTTATTTAGCAAAAAAAAAAAGGAAGAGAAAATTTGATTGAAAGTGATTTATATAATACCTAGCAGGGACCATATAGATGTACAGATTCACCCATTGATGCTTCTTTAAAAGATTAATTCTTCCCTCTCTCAACTTGCAAACACAACCCAATCAAAAGACGGACTTCAAAAACTTATACAGATGATTTCTCTTTTGATTTCTACTCGCTTAGATGGTTATCCGACATTCACATATTTGGCAGCCTTACCTTTTGTCTGATACTTTAATGGAAACTTTGCTCAAAGAATAAATAGCGCGTCTTCTAGCACGTATTTTCTTTAAAAAGTGTCATTAGACAATCAGGCAATTTCTTCTTGTAAACATAATCAATAGGTAAACTATATTGTACGTTAAACGGATTCTACAGTAGTGTTTAAGAACCGTACAAACAAAAACCAAATATTACGTTTTATGTACGATATTAGTATGTTAGTACAATATGTTATATCTCAATTCCTAAACTTAACATTCTTTTTTTTTTCCTGCAGAGAGTCGTATAGATTTATTAAATAAATTTCGCAGATTGAATTTATCTTGCAGATATATAATTATTTTTTCAAGTAAGACCCTTATGGCTAATATATGCAGTTGTAATGCACATATACAACAGATTTCTTGTACGCATTAAATGTTGTAAGAAACTTTATCCTTGTAAACCGGTGCAATACTATATATGATCAACAACTACCTGCATATAAAAATGCAAATTTAGCCAAACATCAAACATCTACCAAGAGTAGCCAAGTAGGTTGCGAACTTATCTTAACTCCGACTCGAGGAGATGGGTAATATATTAAAAATTAGTCTACCAAACTAGACATGGGGAGTGGGGAGGTAACGACACCCCAACTATTAACAGCACATGTGGAATGGTATGGTTACGATTATTTATTTATCATATATGACATTTAATGCATCAAATTCGCGTATTCAAAAAAACAAAATAACTATGGAAAGCATTTTTAAAAGAATGCTAAGATCACACCAATATATATCCTAGAGATTACTAAGAAACGTCTCTAACTACGATCACACCAATATATAGTATACATTTTGATTCTCTTTAATATCTTAGTTAAACATAGCTCCACTGTTTGTTAGAGTTTGTCAAATAAAAATGTAATTGAATAAGACCAAACATTTTACAAAAAAAAAAGAATAAAACCAAACATAAAATGGAAAATGGCCTTTCTTTTTAATCTTAATATATATGTAGAGGATCTATGTCTCCCAAGCGTATTTGCAATGGCTGCGCTTATATATGTTTAGACACGATAATAGGACTAGTCATCTTTTAAAACAATTGACCGATCAATGAATTTCCTTATATCAACCCATGTGTGTGGATAATTGTATGCGACTTAAATGACAACGGCAAAGAAATGGTAAAAAGATTGTTTGTAATTTGTTTGTGAAATTTGAGGGACCAGTCTGTCACTCACCTTCTTGTTTCCTATGTTTTTTTTTATGAATGTTAAAACTTATTCATCACAAATTTTTTTCTTTTTCGAAGCGACAAATTCATTAAGGAGGTCTCACTAAGAGGAGTCAATGCAACACGGACGCACAAAAACCTTAGTACATCCTTTTATATGTGAAAAAATCAAGTTTATGCAATAAAAAAATTTACAATGAATTTGCTGATTCACAATTAACTTTGGTTTGGGTTTCCGTATGATGATTTCCTTAAGCCAAAATGAACCTTTTTGGGGTAAACAAAAACAAACTTCTTAAATAATATTTAAGACTATGTTTTCTTTTCAATTTTAATCGATTTTTTTCTTTTTTTGCTAAAGTATATCTTTCATGTTCTTATTTTTGGGCAGATATTTATTGTCACATGTATTTTCAATTCCTTTTTGCTACATACCAAACAAAAAATGTACAGTTTGATAAACGAGTCAAAGTTGTTTGAACTGAATATTGGTTGCGATTATTAAGTTGAACATGATGTAAAGTTTGAAAAAGAAACCATGCGACCCCAAAAACACTCCACAATGTGAAATTTCAGCCACAAGTTTTAAGATGTCAAATTATTACTTTTACTTTTTTCTTTTGTTTCTTAAACATCATTTGTCTTCCATTATTTTATATTATAATTTGTATATCGTTATCATCGAGCATCTCGACCATACAATACAACACAATAATACCCTTTTTTTTTGTAACCACACAATAATACCTTCCCCACATGGTTCAGCTTCAAATTTATATACTACTCCAATGCATTAACCATTTTCCCTTTTATTTGTCAGTATCATCGATATAACATAAAGAACTTCGATGTATAGTTATGAAACTCCAAAATTTCCAGAACTAATAACATGACTATTGTTTTTATTCGAATATACGGCACATACTTTAATCACACAGTTCTATCGTTTCTGTCCAAAATTTCCGTCATCATTCCGTTCTCGTATTGCTTCGTTTTGTCGCTCACTTTTTCTTTCTAGCATTGCTTTTCATTACTCATTTTCCCCATTTCTAATCGATTTCTAACACCAGTAGATCATAAGGTTTTATTAGGGCAGAGTGTGCTACTGGCATCAGATACAAATCTGGTAGTTTAAACGACACACGATTTATATGTTGACAAAAAGGGTAACAATTAAATCGGCTAAAAATTGAAATGCCAATTATATGTCTTCTCGGAATGTTTAAAAATGTAAAGGAGCTTATGCATGTGATGTACGTAAAGAATGTATACGTACACGCGTCGAAATCACATGATAAGAATGCCACCTCTTAAGGAAGCATGAGGGGATCATGCATGCATGTCCCATCCATCTCGACCGTTCATTACGCTTAAGTTTAATACTTTTATATGATCTATTTTAAAATACTTTCTTACATGATTCCACCAAACAATTAATATATTTAGTAAATATGTATCTCACATATCTATCCCACACCATGCCTACTACGTGACCCCTTTTATTCCTCTTTGATTACTCAATTTTTATTTACCATAATCACCAATTCTTGGTCTTATCCACTAATTCCCAATTATTTTCTTAGTTTTCTGCCATAACAATATCTACACCGATTTTGATCATGGATGTCTGTGAAAATGACCCCAGCTTAGTAGTTGGTTTTCTTCTTCTGAAGTTCAACCTGCTAGGCGTTTCTCAAATCGTTGTTTTTGGCTAAATTTAATCATAGTTAATATACGTTGTAAGCACATAATGTATGAAAACATATTTAACAATATACATATGAATAATAAATACATGAAACGTTTGGTATCCAATGCAGCGACTATTATTAATACCATTACGTACATCTACAGTTCAGAAAAGTACATAGCACGGAAATGTTTATACGAATAGAAAATTGCGAATAAAACGCTCTAAAATAGAATTAAGATTCTCTAAACACGCATATAAATTAAGTAACATTATATGCAAACGGAATCCGAATAAGTTGTAGGAAAAGTCTTCAATAAGCGAAATTACTTTAACTGGAAAATGCTTCAATCTGTCAGATTCTCTAAGACCTAATAGGGATGAAATCTCAAAAGAAGTATCATGTGATCTGCCTCAAAGTCACGTGACACCGTTCACAATGCGGACCACGTATCTTAATCTCACGGCACGTGTCCTTCTTCACAGGTCCTTTAATCGTAGGACACTGTTCAATCTCCACGTCCCGTCTGAAATAATATAAATTTGTACGGATTGGCCTTTGACCAGCAACGTGTCCTTCAACAGTGACGCAACACATGGAGAATCTGAAACTTTGGCTAAGATTTTGCCACGTGAAAACATCGACGTGACTCCAACATCTTCTGAGTATCTATTTACTGTGGTGCGATATTTGAGCTGCCTAACATTTGGTTTTACTGTTGGAGCCGTGTTGGAGCCGTGTGAACCGGATTACTCAAACTTATTATTGACCGGTTGACTGAACAAAAAGGTAACTGAGTTGTTTCGCTTAGGTATGTTTCAAGATGCGTTATATAATGTTTATCAAATTTAATGAATATCATAGTTATGTAAGAACATCTTAACCAATGTCTATATTTTCTTTTAAAATATAAAGTTTTTTTTATTATAGGGATGGATTTGATCTAATATAAATTTTTTTTATTATAGGGATGGATTTGATCTAATGTATACTTTTATATAAAGTTTATATTTTTTAAAAAAGAAAAAGTATACTTTGTGATTGGTAGAAGTCAAAAGAAAATGGAGTAAATAACAAAATGGAAATGAACTTGAAATAAAAGAGATGGTAAGTGAAAAAAGAAAAAGAAAACTAGAATAAATATCTTTTTTTTTTTGATAATTTGGAGATATCCGGCAGACCTAAATCTAACTACTAGTTTTATGACATTTGTCCATGATAAATCCAATTATTCGTAGTGAGAATTAAATACCTATATAGTTTAGCCACACATATTTAGTAGTATCTCGAATTTAGATAGCTTAACTTATCAAAATTCGTCTACTGCTAAACCATTTATGTATGATTCTTTTTATATAGTTAATAGCTAAAAGAATAAAATACATTTTTACTTGATTAGTAAATTTGTAGTTGAATATAGGGTAAAATTACCTTAATTAGAGTAAACATTTGATCTATTAATACCATACAGTTAAAAATAATAGAGAAACTTATTTAAAAATAAAAAACTATATTGTAGAAACATTACATTAGAACAAAGCTCATTTCAAACTTCTTCAGTTTTAAAGAAAATATAGAAATAAACTGGAAATGACCTAAAATGATTTTAGGTTTAATTTTTGTTAATGTTTATGCAAATCAGTATTATTTTTTTTTTCTGAAATTTATTGAAAATTCGAGAAAGTTATTAAAAGTTACACCGCTTGTTTTATGTCAACTTTGTTTCAGAACTGAATGCAACTATGTATATTTGTCACGCGACTTGCAACTAAGAAACCGCAAATATCCTCCTTTTTCTCACAAATTATGTAATTTATCGTGTTAAACTCTAAAAAGAATAAAGCACTCGATTAAATGGAGCCAAATCATGTCTCTTTCGTTCACTTCAAGTGATATACCAACTTTGTAATTTTCAATCATAAATTGGACGGTGGCCCCTCTAAACGTTTTTGTCGTTTAAAACTGATCTGTCTAAGTGAAAATAGTAGTTCTGCACCATCATGGAAAAGAACCAGAACACTTATAACGTATTATCAAATATAATTAAACTCAAACATTTTGACCAGGAAAATGTAATGAATTGATAGGAAATGAGAAAAGAAAACAAGAACCTAAAGAGTTAAACATGATGAGAGGTTTAGAATCGTGATTACTATACACTTTTTATTAATTCAAGCTAGAGTCGGTCCAAATCTTTAGACGCCTAATGAGACCCTCAATACTTAGGGTAAAAAATAAATGTAATAAGAGGTGGGCTATAGCTGACACAACATAATAAATCAAAAAGTTATGGGCTTTAAATATGTCATGTTTGCCTATTATGAATAGTTCTTAAGATGTTGGGCCGAAGTGATGAATATAATAAGAGATATCATTGGCAAACATGCTCTAACAAATATAAAAATCACCACCTAACTTGCTCATCACACACTCTAAATAAATAAAAGAGATATCATTGGCAAACATGCTTTAACAAATATAAAAATCACTACCTAACTTGCTCATCACACACTCTACATAAATAAAAGACCAGAGTGGAATCTAAGCAGGCTGTTCACTCTCTTTGGTGGGATTCTCGCTCTCTCTTTCTGTACTAAGATCGAAAGGGGAAAGAGACAGAGAGATCAAAGATGGGTCACAAGATCCTCGCCGATCCTCTTCTAGAAACCAACCACGTAACGGTCGGAGAAACCAAGAAACAGAGAAGAAACCTGACCGTTACTCTTTCTCTGTTTTTTTCTCTCTTTCTGGGAACTTCAGGTATGTTTCTGCACTTTCCTTACATGATCCGACACAAACCAGTGGCAGAGCCAGCCCTTTGGCATATGGGTCAATTGACCCATGGATTTTATATATTTGATTTTTTTTTACATGTATTTTAACAAATTTTTTTGATAAATATTGCAAAAAATGGTGTATTGACGCTTGTAAAATATGTTAATTATGAGTTTGACCCATCTAAACGGTTCAGCTGGCTTCGCCACTGGACACAACAAGCCTAGTGAAAAGCCGTTGACTTTTTTTGCAACTGTAACAAAAGGTGAAGAAGTCTTTTGATCTCTGTATAGGTTTTTACTGCTTTAGTGACAACATAACAGTTTGGTTGTCAAGACATGCAACCAATGGTCACAGTCTTAGCCATGAAACCCTTGGTGACGCGATCGAGTCAGAGAACGGTGTTGTCGCAGCTGACGACGGTCGTTGCTCGGAGATTGGCGCTTCTTTCCTCAGAAAAGGCGGTCACGCCGTGGACGCCGCCGTGGCTACTACCTTATGCGTCGGTGTTGTCAATCCGATGGCTAGTGGCATAGGTGGTGGATCGTTCATGATCGTTAGCTCCACAGAAGATTCCAAAGCTGAGGCTTTTGACATGAGAGAAACGGCTCCATTAGATGCTTCTAAGGTCAAAAGCTTTCTTTTTTATATCAAAAAATTCAATGTTTAAAAAGTTATATTTTGACCAAAAAAGTAGCTATACTGTTGTTAGACGCTTATTAAAATACTAGAGACTACGCATATAAATTTATTTTTCTATATTTTACATTTATATTAGATATTTTAGTTTTTGATGAATTATAAAAGTTTGATGTACAAAATTTATAGATTTGTATTAATATTATTACTAGATTTAAGAAATTTAAACCGATTTTAATTTTATATGATTTGAGTCGTATAAATCAGATTTAAAAAAAAAATGTTTCTGACTATGATCAATAACAGATCTTTTCTTGATATTGTGAACTGATGATGCAGGATATGTACAAGAACGATGCAAATGCGAAGTCCGTTGGCGCATTGTCAATGGGAGTCCCTGGAGAGTTAGCAGGACTTCACGAGGCTTGGAAACGTTACGGACGCCTCCCATGGAAACCACTATTCAAGCCAGCCATCGAGTTAGCACGAGACGGTTTCATCGTGGCTCCGTATCTAGGACGTGCCATATCAACCCACTCTACAAAGATACTTAAAGACAAAGGATTACGAAACATCTTCTCGAGAAACGGACAGGTTTTGAAACCAGGTGACACTTGCTACAACCGGGAGCTAGCTCGGAGTCTAGAGACCATCTCCGAGCTAGGACCGGAGGCGTTATACAACGGGACAGTAGGCGAGAAGCTCGTTAACGACGTGACAAAAGCGGGAGGGATCATAACGATGGATGATCTAAGAAGCTATAGAGTTCGAGTAACGGACGCGATGGCCGTTGATGTTATGGGTTACACCATTCATGGAATGCCACCTCCTTCGAGTGGAACGGTTGGTTTCCCGATGGTTATCAACATCTTAGACAGCTACTCGGAGCTATACACTGCTTCGGGAAGTGATCTTGGTCTTCACCGTTTGATAGAAGCGATGAAACATATGTTAGCTGCTCGTATGGATCTTGGAGACCCTGAGTTTGTTAACGTAACTGAAGCTATGAACCAAATGCTCTCCAAGCCACGTGCTGAAGCGATAAGGAAGAGGATCTTGGACAACACTACGTTCCCTCCTGAGTACTATTTGAGCCGTTGGAGCCAGCTTAGAGACCAAGGGACGAGTCATTTCTGCATTGTGGATGGGGATAGAAACACTGTGTCCATGACAACGACTGTGAACTACCCTTTTGGTGCTGGAGTTTTGTCTCCTTCCACTGGGATTTTGCTCAACAACGAGATGGATGATTTCTCTGTACCGGAGATCTCTCCTGATCATCTCCCTCCTGCACCTACTAACTTCATTGAACCAAACAAAAGGCCATTGTCTTCCATGACACCTCTCGTTATCACCAAGGTTTTAGGCATCAACGTTCTCTGTTCTTGTCATGTATAAACGTTAACCCTCCGTGTGTGTTTCTAATGCAGGAGGGTGAGTTGGTGGCGGTGGTTGGAGGAAGTGGAGGAACGAATATAATTGCTGCGGTGATACAAGTTTTCCTTAACTGCTTTGTGCTGAAGATGAAACCTTTAGAAGCTGTAGCGAGTGCAAGAGTTTACCATAAGGTAACATGGTATGATGGATGTTTTACTAACATAACAGATGCAATAATCATTTAAGTTCTTGTGTGTTGTTGAAGTTGATACCGAATGTCGTTCGATATGAGAACTTCACTGCTATCAACGGGGATCACATAGGAGTTACTAAAGAAAGCAAGATGTTTCTTGAAGAGAAGGGACATGAACTCGAGGAGATGTCAAGTGGAGGAGCTATTGTTCAACTTATTGTTCAGAGTTTCAAGGACCAAGAAGATAAAGATGAAGAGATGATGATGATCACTCAACTTGGAAGGAAACTTGGTAGAGATTCTATAAAGAAACCAAAACCATTCAAGGGATTACTCACTGCAGTTAGTGACCCTCGTAAAGATGGGAAGCCAGCTGCAGCTTGATTTATTATCCTATCATGATGTGAAGTCTAATAACAAAGATTGAACCAAAACATTTCCTTGTAGATTTGTTATGATAAAAGTGTAAATTACAGTTTGGTAAGAGCAAAGATCAACCATAAGTGTAGTACATTATTATCACAATTGTAACTGTATGAACTCTCTCTCCAAGGAGGAAATGTATTATCTCTTCTCTTTGCTTGAAGAAAGATTATAAAACATTTTGAGAAGCTTCTATCAAAATAAAGAAACCTTACTTTCTTTCTCAAACAGAGATCTGACAAATGTTGTTTCACCAATTCATGGCACCTGCTTCACCACCCGAATGGTTTGGCTCGTGGTTATCATCGTGCTTCATGAAACTAGGCTGGTTTGTCGAAGACAAAAGCCTTGCCCACATTCTATCAGTGATCACCACCTTGTTCTGTTTCTCAGTGATCCTCTACACAATATTCAAAACCATTATTGTTAGGATTAATGGAAGAGATGCTCTCAGGCTAATTCAAAAATAGGTATTTGATGATGATATATGTTTGGTGTTCTGAGACTCACATAGAAGGGAATGTAAGTATGTCTGCCATTGACAAGGCCAACGGTGAAGCCATTGTAACCAGCCATCACTCCATGAACCGCGCTTTGAGCTAACAGCGTGCAGCATACATTGTCTGATGCATTGCTCGGAACAGCCCTTATCATATAGGTTGGATCTGACAGAAACCAAACAAAACCAAATCATTATCTATCACTTTTCATACATACACACAATAGCAAAACCATAAGATATATATAACACCTATATATTTGAGGTTAAGGGTCATCTTCTTGGCAAAATGATCCTGCAGAGTGAAGCAAAGCATATCAGTTTCTTGGTCTTTTCCTCAGAAGAAATTCAATAAAGTTAAACCTTGATCCGTTGGGATATCCATAGGCCAACGTCTTGTAGAAGTTTGTTTCCAGATGCATCTTTGAGAGTTGTGGACTGTTCATTGCTTTCAGACAACAGATCTTGTCCAGCGCCTTCTGCAATCACAATCACCATGTGACCGTTCTCCTTTAGACGTTTACCAATAAACTCGAAAAGGCCGCCTTTGCCTTCAAGAAAAAATGGAGATTCAGGGATCAAGCAACAGTCCACATCTCTGCTGGCTAGTGTTGCATACATCGCAATGAATCCTGCACACAAAACAACCCTTGAAAACCTCTAAACATCTCTTCAACTCAACTAAAAATTTTTCAGTAAAACCAGCAAAACTGCTTACCACTATAACGTCCCATTAACTTCACAAGACCAATACCATTCTCAAAGCTTGTAGCTTCCACATGAGCTGCGTTAATAGCACGTTGAGCCTCTTCTACAGCTGTGTCAAACCCGAACGATCTATCGATTATCTGCATTCAAGAACGAATCAACAGTTCATTATCTTGAACAACCATAAGATACAATATTGGGGAATAGAGACTCACAGGAATGTCATTGTCGATTGTTTTGGGGATCCCTGCAACAGCAACTTTGAGTCCACGTCTCCTAATCTCCTGCAGATACAAGATTGTTCATTAAAGAAAGATCCAAACCAATGCATTGCATCAGAAACAAAGTTTTTGCACTACCTCGAATATAACAGCAGCTCCTTTCTGTGATCCATCTCCACCGATTATATAAACCTGGTTAATCCCACGATCTTGAATACTATCAACTATCTTTGTAGTGTCGTGACCACCTCTTGAAGTCCCGAGAATGGTTCCTCCACGTTTATGAATATCATTCACTGTTTTCAAGTCCAAATCGATCGTATTTCTAGCGTAGAATCCTCTGTAACCTCCCTGGAAACCACAATTGTTCTCCAGATTATATACATTTGAGTTTTTAAAAATGAGCGAGGGATGATGAAAGAATGACTAAAGCGAGGGGACTTACTTCAATTCCAAGGATTTTCTTGACACCATACATGTAAGATAATCCACAAACTATCTCTCTGATGACAGTATTAAGCCCTGGACACAGGCCACCACATGTAACAATGCAAGCAACAACATCATCCGAATCAAAGTAAACCCTTTGACGTGGTCCTGCTCTGCGGAAATGTGTTCCTCTCGGACTATCAGGATGAACAACTATCTGCAAGCAACAGAGCAAAACACAAATCTTCATTACAGAGAGACAGATAAATGGCGAAAGGAGAGAGATTTTTACTTACCTTTTGAGGAACCGTGTCATCCTCATCAACAAAATACTGCCTGAAAACACATAGCAACGAGATAAAGATTACACATTTCTAAACCGGATAAGCTGTTCATTAACAAAAGTAATAAACGTTGTCAAAAGCAAACGGTAACTACTTACTTAACAACAGAGTAAGCAGCGTTGTCTTGTAATGGATTTGGATATGTCTGAAACGCATCACAAAAACAGGTAACTTTGTCATAAAGTTTCAGACTTTATTTATTTCCCGCTCGCATTTTTTCACATTTTGGATTAAGAGAGTTAACTAACGTACAGGAGGGTTTGGGATGTAATCGGAGAAATGAGGAACGTCTTCGAGAACATAACCGGCTGGACCGGTGACGATCTTTCTGTCGGAGTTTAGGGCAGAGGTTGCCATAACCAACCTTGTCGGAGACGGAGACTCGAATCTCTGATTAACAATCAAGAGGAGACCCGAATCAAAGCTCAATGATCGATACTTCCTACCGAGTCTAGGGATTAAACACCCGAATTGATGATGATGATGATCGGTTTCAGAGGACGTGCTCCGTTTTGAGGATGACTTGAATCTATATGATGAATCCATACATTGAAAGATCAGAGAAAATGTTATTATTCCCCATTTATATTATATATAGGAAACCCAAAAAATGGTTTACAGTCTTTGTTGACTTCAGTTTTTATTTTTCTTTCACACATACAAAAAAAAAAAGATAATAGGGAACAAAAAAGGTTTCACCTTTGAAGATAGTGAGGAGGAAGAAGGAATACAGATGATGCAAGAACTGTGGAGAGACGGATCAGGTCATCACGGGGTTGTGGTGACTGGTGAATGTGTTTTCTTTGGATGAAGAGGATAATAGTGAACAAGTGGCGATGTGTTTGTGGTGTTCTGCTTTTAACAAGGAAGAGATTCAAGACAATGATATAAAATTGACTATTTCAATAATTGAAGGGTTGATATTAGTAACTGTTGGAAAGTTCTGGGGTGTGTATGTAAATAACTGATAAGTAGATAGGATTTTATTTGGATTTGGCCCATTTGGAGGTTGGGTTAGGTTTCTTCGTAAAATAAATAAATAGGATACGGCATGTAGTAAGTAGTATAAACCTAATTTTGTTAAGCAATTATTTTGGGTTGACGTCGATTGACCCCCTGTACTATACAAACCAACACGCGTTACACCCGAACTTTCTAGCTCATCAATTGTCCACCTAAACTAAATTTCTCATCGATTGTCCCCAATTTTAAACAGTTTTAACAAATCGCGATTACTAACCCAAAATCGCGTTTAATTAGAACTGATTGCCCAATTGTAGACCCGATTATACTAACCCGACCACTAATCCGATGACTTCAAATCCCAACCACGTTAAAAAAAAACAAACCCGACGATATTGTTTTCCCCAAAAAAAAAATCCGACAACATAGAAATCGAATTGGGGCTGTGTTTTCGATGAACCCTAGATCAGAGAAGAGTGACAAATCGAACTGGGTTTCATCTGGCGGGATGATGAGGAACCACAGTTCGACTTCTAGGCGACAGACCCATGGAATTCCGACAAACTGTTGGTGTGGGAACGAGATCGTCCCTTTTGTGTCCAAGACGAAGAAGAATCCTTACCGAAGGTTCTATCGATGCAAGGTGGCTATGGAGGTGAGTAAGGATGGTGGATTTTTATAACTGAATAGATTTTTAGGAGTGGGAAGTTGATTTATTTTTTTCAGAGAAAATTTGAAGATCATCTCTTCAAATGGGAGGATGAGGCGTTTTGTGATGAAATTCGTATGCTTGAAGCTCAACAAAGGAAGCTTCAAGACGATGTTGAAGAACAGAGATCAAGTTTGATGAATAAAGAGGAAGATGATTCACGTAACCTCGAAGATGAGCGAACTGGTCAGCATACTCCTTGTGAAGCCATTTCAATGCCAATGTCCTTCCTCTTTGGCATTGATTCCTTGAAGATATTTGTTTCCACTTCTCCTTAATCTCCTCTTGAATCTTCTCAGGCATTAGATTACCATCCTCTCTCAATTTATTAAGGAACAACCTAGCTATAACCGGACTTCTAAGAAGCTTACACTTTCCATTTGGTGTACAGCTATGGTATCTGTACCGAGTCTTCACCAACCACTTCTGAGTGGGTTCGTCATAAGCACAATAAACCCTCCATTTGCATTTGCCTTTCATCCCACACTTAAAGCTCAGTTTGGTCTTATCCCACCTACTTTGCTCTATATTCCGACCTTTCCTCAAAGCATATTGTAAGACAGCTTCTTTGAACTCAAGACCAGACCAAAAACTTGCCCCCACTTCCAGTTTATCACCATCTTTGCGTCTTCTGTCCCTAGCAAAATAATCGTCTTCCTCTTCATCAGAGCTATCTGGAATCGTATTCCTCCCAATGAACTCCTCATCGACAAAATCAGCCACAGAATGCTCAATCTCAAGCTCATACCTATCCTCAAGCTCTTCTTCTTCCTCAAGCTCACTCCCATTTTCTTCATCTTCCCGGTTCGACTTTCTCTTTCTCGACTTTTGCCCTATTTCATACTCCCAATCTTCCTCATCTCCTTTGCTTTCCATCTCCATAGGAATAATAGCCAAGTTTGCCATCGATTCATCCTCTCTCGGAGAAGCTGCGGTGACAGGAATGGTCCACTCCTGAGTTTCGTCGACTTCATCATTCATCCAGGTTACAGCAACAGGAACCCAACTTTCTCCATTGTACTCGTCGTCCTCCATTGTCGCGTTCCCAGAAACCCGATTCGAACCTTCTCCAATTCCTTCTTCGGCCTCCATTTTTTTATGAAGAACCCTAGATTATCCTCTAACCCGAACACGATTCTTATCACTCTCTTCGACTCACGAAATCTCTCACTTTTCTCTGATCTAGGGTTCGTCGAAAACCCTAACCCCCAATTTGATTTCTATATCGTCGGGTTTGTTTGTTTTTAACGTGGTTGGGATTTGAAGTCATCGGGTTAGTGGTCGGGTTAGTATAATCGGGTCTACAATTGGGCAATCAGTTCTAATTAAACGCGATTTTGGGTTAGTAATCGCGATTTGTTAAAACTGTTTAAAATTGGGAACAATCGATGAGAAATTTAGTTTAGGTGGACAATTGATGAGCTAGAAAGTTTGGGTGTAACGCGTGTTGGTTTGTATAGTACAGGGGGTCAATCGACGTCAACCCAATTATTTTCATTATATAAATACATTTATATGTAGTTGTTACTCATGGGAGGTGAATACAATGGTCAATATAGAGGCTTATGGTTCAAGAAAGAGGATATTATCAAACTGATTATCAACTGATTCTGTTTAGTATTTGTGTATAGGGCTGTATATTTCTGGTCATTCATCAACAGTTAAAAATAAACGCTAGAAGCTGGATGTTATAATATTGTGTTGTATTATTATCATGGTCAGTGTTGATGGGCTTTCATCATACTATTCCATTTTATACGTAAAATATAGTGTGGACAGAAAAAAAAGAGTAAACCAAATACTGTATAAGGAAAAGAACTAGTAAGCCCAGCCCACCTAACTCGTATCTGTTCTACATTACCATGGATGCGTAAGTTCGTAGCCCATTTATTTTCTGAAGTAATCGAATAAAAGTATAAAACCATAATTTGCCTTGTCCGGTATATTATTTTCATTCAACTTATACAAATTTCGAAGATTATCCTGTTGCACCATTGCATTTTAATGACAACAGTTTTATGAAAAAAAAAGCTACATCTTATTTGGTTTTCATTAGAGTAATACATGAAACTTTATGGTAAATTATCCTGTAGTAAAGGCTTTTTCTATCAAGTCTTTCTCCAAACTCTTATATGTGTGTATATGTATATCCAATTCCAAACATCAAACCACTGTTCTAAAATCTTCGATGTGTTTACCACACTTGGAAGATACTTAACATTTAGAATACAAATCTACTCGAGTTCATTTCCCTCAAAAAGATATCTTATTCAGTTACAAAAAGCAAAAACGATATCTTACATCATTCAAAGGTTTTTCTGTTAGTGGTTCAAACTGTCTTTCTTCTATCATGCATTTGGAAACTTTACAAATGAACATTCTCATTTGTGTTTATGCTATATATTTTCATTTAGCATCCAAAATTGAGATGATCTAGAGCGTTATGATAAGAAATTGGGATAAAATGAAGCTCAACTTTTTGAGTTTTACATTTGTTTCAAAAAAAAGTTATACAGAATACTTAAAACAAAAATTATGACAGAAGATGTGATAATAGCCAGACAAAGAGGCAATCATAGGCATCTATATGTTTTATTCAGGACATATCTTTGGTCCCTCCATGATTTCATTCTTTGACTCCAATTTTTTTTTAATTTTCTTTAAGTGACAAAATATAATTATGATGTATAATCATATAGGAATTTATTTTTCTCTTTTTCCTTTGGTGGGTTATTACTTCTTACCGTTGGGATTAAGATTCTCTTTGTGTATGCATAACTCGAATCTCTCAACAATAAAGTTACAATGCATGGTAGAAATAATTTGTACCAGTTTTACGAACTGGATTTGTTTCTGACCTACTCTTGAACTAGGTCCATTAGAGGACTTTGATAAAGGCATTTTTAGTTTTTCATAATTTTCTCTGTTGCATTGTCTATTAAAAGCAAAAATCCAAAAAGCTTTTACTATAAAAATTTGTTGACAAAAAACAATAATATACATTGATAATAATATTGTCATACCAGGTGGAGAAATTTCAATACATTTGGATTGTACCGCCCAACGGCTCTAGAATATTGGACAATTTGAGTTAGATTCTTAGAACCAGAACAATAAAAATTGGTCGAAAAGAGTTCCGAGTTTTAAACTACAATCAAATCCAGAGATCTCAACTCATGGACCCATCGTTTGTGGAGCCAACACTTATCTTAATTCATACATCATAAGGAGCCGTATGAGGTTGTCACAAATTTACACATACCACTTTCTAGATAAACCAATTTTAGTCAGATTTTAAAATACATGCAGAAACCAAGAAAGTTAATAGGTTTTTCGACGACATATTTTTTTTTCTTTTATTCATAAAACTACAATTCCTTATATCAAAATATCTAATTTTGCTTTGGGTAGAATTCTTTGATATTCTATTATGCATATATGATTAAAACATGAAGCTTATTCGCGACGTTTAATGTACGGTATACGTTTTTTCTACTCTTGTATTTTATTTATTCGCTTTGTCTATTCATTACTTTTGACCGTATATATTGATGAAAAAACGAAGAAGATAGATTATACGATATAACTTTATAATCATTACAGTCAAGATACTCGAGATCACTGAAAGAAACATATATCCATCTGGAGTATTATGAAATCGTATGAACGCGTACAATAAATATGTTTTGAGAACAAATACTTCTTTCATCCAAAACAGAAAGAGGGAACATATACTACTTTAAATTAGCAAGCTTAATAGTTAATAGTATTTTCAGGAATATTTCATAACATTTTTTTGTAAAAGTATATTTCTTTAAACATTTTATGGAAAAAGGAGACTATTGTCTGATTTGAAAGTTGAAACATATGTAATTAAAAAGAATAATTGACATGATTTCTTAATTCATGCTAACGTATAAACGGATATCCAAGGTGACCATATAATAATGCATATAAATTCAAATTAAAAATATTCGCTTTAAGATATCGTTTTTAACTACAAACACGAATATATAATAAGAAAATTAAGAGATGGTGTGGTCCATATGATGGGTACACTGCTCAATTTGCCTTACTTGTCAAGCAACCTCAATTCCTTTCTCTCTGCATAAACTGAACTTAAAATAATCCAAAAGGAAACCCAAAATTAAATAACAAAAGAATAATGATCACTTCCCCCAGCTCGATGCCCATGTGACATCTCTTCCCCTTCTCATCCTTTTTTTTTTCTTTCTTTGATAAACCATCACTTAGAGCATATTTATTGAGAATTTTTAGGATGAGATTCTTACCGGAATATGAAAACCCGTCTCTTAACTTTTAACTAAAAAAACTAAGAACCGGCTCTTAAATATCATCTCTTCCCCTTCTCATCCTTTTTTCTTTCTTTCTTTGATAAAAAATCACTTATATAGTTATTTTTAATCTACCGTTTTTATTCTGTTATTAAATTATTTTTCAACTTCACTCTATTTTCTACAATTTAGAATAAAAATATTCTAACCACTTTCTATTTTTCATTTTATAATAAAGTAAAAATAGATTTATTATATATATATATAGAATTATTTAATCATTTATTATTCATTACTTTATTTTCTATTCTAAAATAGAATTTCATGTGAATAAAATTCAACTCGAGTATATATTTTAAAGGAAAAAATTGAATTAACCATTGGAGATGATATTAACATTCGATCAACATATTTCAAAGTTTACTTAACTAGATGTTTAGATGGTGACTATAGTGACGTCTATCCTACAAATCAAAATGTTACGAAAAGTAGGGTGAGGTAATTATAGCTGTAAACATGTTTTTAATATGTTATATGTAGTCATTTAGCAAAGAAAAATGTTATATATACCATAAAAATTGAGATCGTATTTTCTAGTAAAAATCGATGTATAGTTCACCTACTTAAAAATTTAAAAGAGTACACACACAGTGATACATATATACAATGTTACACACCCATCCATAATATACGTATGAAACATATATTAAATGATACGTTAAGTATACATACTCCATATATCTTCTAAAAGGACGCCATTTTGTTTAAGTTTATCGTGATGAAATTTTTTACGACACGAAATATATATTTAATCAATGTAAAATACTGATATCGACCATGAGGAAAAAAAAAACTGATATCTTTTGTAGTCAATACGCAATACCTAACATAAAAGTTGTAACAAGTTTTCGATGTTTTAAGGTATGCACTATGTGCACATATATAGACACGTATAAATTGTACATTTTAATGTTTATGAGCATACGTAAATCTGATCACGAATATAAAAAAGTATATGAATTGTGTAGATATATGTAAACATTAAGCAAAAAAAAAAAAGATACAAACCGCTTCACAGACTCATATCGGCTTCTTTTTTTTTTTTTGTCACGAAAACTCATATCGGCTTCTTAAACCGGCAAAGGCAAAACAAAAGGGGGGGGTCAGTGAATGGGTTTCAGAGCCACCTTTTCCTTTTTCTCGCTTACTTCTTCAGTTAAAGTTCGAAATAGACACACATATATACTTTGATAAAAAAGACACACATATATACATGGTATTAAAAAAAAAAAATCCCTAGAAAAGCTCTCGTATGTTTTTATTAATTTATAACCTTCACATCCCAACTCTCATACTTTCTCTTCTTCTCTCCCTCACCTGTCGTTTATTAATCCTCTCTCCTCTTTGCTCTTTCTCTCTCTTTCTTGATTTGCAGATCTTATTCTGGTCGACCAAGTTTGTTCCTTTTAGCATAATTTGAGGGTTAATTCCCCAAAAATTCTTACTTTGTCTTGTTCTTGTGTCGGTTAGGTTTTCAAGAAAACCCCTCTTTTGTCTTGTCTCCTCAAAATCAGTACTGATTTCTTGTCAAAATAAAAGAGGGTCTATTCAAATCTTATCTCTATTCCCTCTCTCTATGTATATAAACACTTCAGCTGTCTGGAAATGATTAGAAGAGCTTTGTTATTATCTCTTGACCTACACACAGACGGATAAGAGAAAAGTGATCAAAGGAATTAGGGATCGAGATGAACAAGAGTAATCCTGCTGGTTCGGTGACCGGCTCGGATATAATTGACGCAAAGATCGAAGAGCATCAACTCTGTGGATCCAAGAAGTGTCCCAGCTGCGGCCACAAGCTTGAGGGCAAACCAGTAAGTCATATTCCTCTTTATTTTATATTTTATTTTAATTAAATTAAAAATACATTCTTTCTACCATCCTTTTCTCATTTTAGGTCACTTGTAAATGTTTTTAAAGAGAAAAAAGAAGAAGAAAAGAATCAAATGAAGAACATCAAGAATGATGCTCTCTGTTTTATTCTTTCGCTTACAGAAATTCAAAATCCAAATTTTAAAGCGTCTATATACGAGTCTTTATATGTATAGTTGTATATATACTTATATTCTCTTGTTCTTTTTCTTTATTTTAAATTTTTATTTTTCTCTTTTGCTCTTTATAGCAGAATTGGGTTGGTTTACCCGCAGGAGTGAAATTTGACCCAACGGATCAAGAGTTGATAGAACATTTAGAGGCAAAAGTCTTCGTTAAAGACAATAAATCTCACCCTTTAATTGACGAATTCATCCCGACCATTGAAGGCGAAGACGGCATTTGCTACACACATCCCGAGAAACTTCCCGGTACATACATCTTTATACACTCCATGCATCACATTGATCGTTATATATATATATATATCTTCATAATAATATATGTTTGTATAATATGACTAGGTCACACTAAAGCTTAAATACTTTTTTGTAAGTTGGGTCTCACCAAAGTTTTGATATTTTTTTTAGCTTCGATCACACATACATCTATATACATTTCATATTATATATTATTTCATGCATTACATATTTATAAATCGCATATGCATATCTTTCATTATACTATATATGATTGTTTGATATGACTATATATAGAGAATTGGGTCATACCAAAGTTTGAATCTTTTAAATTTGAGTCACACAAGAAACATATAAACTAACAAAAAGTACTTTACTTATTTTTCAATTTGGTAGGAGTGACTAGAGATGGTTTAAGCAGACACTTCTTTCATAGACCCTCAAAGGCGTATACGACGGGAACAAGAAAGCGAAGAAAAATTCAAACAGAATGTGACAGTAACAATATGCATGGAAGTGGTAGTTCCGGGGAGACGAGGTGGCATAAGACCGGTAAGACAAGACCGGTTATGGTAAACGGTAAACAAAAAGGTTGTAAGAAGATTTTGGTTTTGTATACCAATTTTGGTAAGAATCGAAAACCGGAGAAAACCAATTGGGTAATGCATCAATATCATTTGGGGACACATGAGGAAGAGAGAGAAGGAGAGCTTGTTGTGTCAAAAATCTTTTATCAGACTCAGCCTAGGCAATGCAATTGGTCGTCGTCTACGTCAAGTCTGAACGCTATAGGTGGTGGAGGCGGTGAAGCGAATAGCGGCGGAGGCGGAGAGTATAATATGCGGAGAGATAGTGGCACTACCAGTGGTGGGAGTTGTTCTTCGTCTAGAGAGATTGTGAATGTTAATCCTCAAAATCGATCTGAAGAAGTATGTGGCGTTGGTGGTGGCATTATGGCTGTAGCGGCTGCTGCGGCGGCGGTTGCGGCTGGTCTCCCGAGTTATGCAATGGATCAACTCAGCTTTGTTCCGTTTATGAAGAGCTTCGATGAGGTATATATGCGCCATGTTATTTTCCATTTAAATTTAGGTTTTATAAAATAAAATATCAAATGAGATAAATACAATAGAAACTGAATCTAAATTAACCAAAAGAAGAATCTAACGTATACATAAAGAAAATCCTATATACATTTATCAAATGGGTTAATATTTTAATGCAAATTAAAATTTTTCTTCTAGAGAAACTAGAATCTTTGCCCGGGCTACGCCCGGGATATTTGTTTATAAATTATTTTGATTTTCTTATTTACAAAAGTTATATATATAATTTAAAATTCATAAATTGGAGAATATCTACAATAGAAATAACTTAAAAAGAAATATCTAAACTGATAAAACACACATTGATTCAATTTAGTTTAAGAATATGACCCGTGTTTTGCAACAATTGTTTTCCAAAAAGATGATGAAAAAGTGATACGAATTTTGGAATTCAAATTAAATCTTTATTATTATTGTAAAGCATCTAAGCATTATAGATTGCTTTCTCTACAAACTGGACAACTTATTTGAAAATCTCATGTTTCCTTTCTATATGTAACGAAAGACGTGAATATTATTGTAAGTAAAACGATGTAAGAAGAAGAGTAACCGGAAGTACGGGTGGCATTAGCAAACTACGAAATATTTTAAAAGATGGAAATCAGTAAAATTCCCAATCGCAGTCTCAATTATTATAAAGAAATTAAATTGAAATAGTTGATGGAGGATCATCGGAGTTGGAATGGTCTGCTCTTCTTCATATATTCTTATTAGTTTTTATCCTCCTTTGAAACCTCTAATAAGCTTGGATGTGTTGTCAAAAACAAACCGAGATGTCAAAGATGATGCAAGCAATAGTTTACATGTTCATAAAAAGGGAGTTATTGCAAACGAATCGTAATTTGAAATGGTTGTTCATTACCTTTACATATGCTCGGGATAATGCTTGTTACTATAACAACATTATCTATTCAATATATTCAATCTAAATTAGCTGTATATCATATTGCTAATTCGACCAAGGATTACATTATCAATTGCTAGATAGAGACAAAAGATCATCCTAAGCACATTATGTTAAATGATTATTTAGAACCTATATAAACATAGTTGAAAGTAAACTATGCTAATCTTCATGACTTAAAAGATCGTAATAAATAAGTAAACTGTCTAAAGGAATAAGCAAAAACCATATGATGAAAATGTATCCAATAAAGGAAAACATAAAAGGACAAAAGTCTGAGAATTTAAATGAAAGAAGCAAAGTCTTTAGCGAAAACATAAAAACAACACTCGATCTGCAGCATTAACAAACACTGCGTAAGAAGGAGAGTAGAGGCCATATTAGCCACTCTTGGGACGCTTGGTTCCTGCTGACTCAGAACTCTCAGAGGCTTTCCTAGCCTTATCGCCTGAGAAATTTCCAAAGCTGTTGGATGGACCAAATTCCTCACCCCCAGTCTTAGGAATGCCGTCGGGCTTGCCTGGAAGTACAACTTCTGACGGGAGTATCTTTGTGACGGTTATTGTCCGAGTCTTCCCATCCAAATTATGAGCAGAAACTTTCACAGTGAATTTGCGTGTCTGCCCAATTGCATCAAGCAGAGCTTGCGGAACCGGCACGAACTGATCAGCTCCGGCTCCCTCGTTATTCTAACATTTATGCAAAATATACATCAGTTCGAATCATACTACCTTCTCAAATGCATGAAACGATGATATTCTAGCTAATTAGCTAAAAACAACATTATTTGATATGGATAGCATTACCTCAAAGTAATTAGCAACCAACTCTGATGCATGTTTCCCAGTCAACTGCTTCCCAGCATCACCAAGGATGACAAAAATGGCTTGCTCACTCTTATCATAGACAGAAATCCTTGTGAGGTACCTGCGATGAAAGAAGATCAGCTAGTAACGCTGGGTAAACGTGTATGAATATATGATCACAACACTCACTGGGCAACGCCTGTGACCTCATTCTTCAAACACTTCTTATTGTGGCAGATCAGGGAGGTAGGCCCTTTGACTGCCTTAGTATTACATTCCCCACAGGAAATATAATACCAAGCAGAATCCCGAAGAACATCATCTATAGTTGCAATGCATTCAAACCAAGCAACCTTCATTGTGGAAAAATAAAACAAACTTCAGAAATAAAGACCAAAAATATATAAATGAATGTAAAGTTCAGGAAATCTGTTGTACCTTAGAACCTGCTTGCTTGATGTAGGAGAACAACTCTGCAAGGGTCACTGTCTCAGGCTTAGTGACAACATCAGCAACAACACTATTAGCAACATCTGTGTTGGAGCTCAACCTAAGAAAAATGCGGAAGCACAAAACATATAAGAGATGGACCGCAAGAAATGTCAAAGCAAAAGACTGTATGAAAATATTATTGAATACACAAATTCATACCATTGAAGATAATCCCTGGTAGGCTGAACATCAGCATCCATAAAGACTCGAGACGATGACATAGACGTGAGACAGAAGGTTCCTATCAATAACAATTGAATGTATGTGATTTATCCATAACATGATTTCTCACTAACCCATCTAACAATAATATTATGACTCACTAAGTTCAATTTAGTTGACCACAGCTAAGCTCTGTATACGGCAATGGTGGTTTATTAGTAAAAAAACTAACCTCTTAGATGTTTAGGGTTCAACGTAGTGACCAAAAGAACGCTTGGGGTGCTATCATTGGATTTGAATTTCTGGCAAAATTCAAATGCAGCATTGTCCCACAAAAAGAGCTTCATCACCGGTCCGCTGCATAAGATAAAATTTCGATCAAAAATAACACACATGAAAAACGATTAATAAATAGACAATCTTACTCATGTGTCTGAACATGGATAGATAGATGCCTCTTCTCTGCTATGTCAGTTTCGTCAAGCACAGTATTGCTAGAGATAGTCTGCCCATTCACCAGCCTCATGTGGCCAACACAATCTGAAGATAGATTAATCCAAAATTCGCAGACATCAAACTCAGGTTCAAATAATATATTATACGTGTCTATAAGATGTTCATCAGTTGTTCAACAATTATTATTCTAACAAATAGCAAAACTAATGAGAACATTACGCTAAATAGAAAACATTTTTAACCGAGTGTGAGAAATTTTAAACTAACGATTAGAGCATAAACAACAAAAAAAAAAATAGATCAACATTACTTACCATATAGATCACCCTTCGAGTCACATTTGGCCTTAAACTCCTCATAGCCATGAAACCTGAACCTATCTTCTGGAATTCGAACTGGAGGATTCTCAACAACCGACAAAACAGAATTCCAACTGAATGAGACAGTGGCGATATGATCAGCAACCCGATAATGGTCTTTGTTCCTAGACCCGAAAAAATTCCGCAACTTAAAGACGGAGCCAGATATCAGATCAAATGTCCCGACTCGTCCGGCTGGAACAAAACCCTGAATCACGGTTCCCTGAAATATATTCAAATAATCAAACGATATAAATACTATCTCATTCGAGCAAGATCAAAAAAATATGATGAAAGAATAAATAAAACGTAGACAAACCTCTTCGTCGATGAGGAGCATCTCTTGTCCAATAAGGGTTTTCGTGATTGGATTTCGAGCCTCCCAGAAGTGAATCAGGCGAAACATCAACTCGGCTTCGAATGGGCCGAGGGAAACATCTCTGAGTAACATAACTCGATCACCATGCGCATCGGAAAGAGCGGGAGCAGCGATTGGGTTCACCAGATCGGAAGGTGAAACAGCGGTCTTTCCGCTAGGTTTTCCCACATCCACGGATGAAATGGTGGAACCTCCGTCTGGTTTCGCAGTCGCAGGGGAGATGACGGCCTTTCCGTTTGGTTTCGTTATCGCAGAGAAGCTGACGGTATCATCGGTGGCTTTGCGGTCGCCGGAGACTGAAGATTTGCCGGTGGGTTCCATCGAGATGATTTTTTGAGAGAAACTTTTCAACTTTGAGTGAAACCAAAGCTAGGTAGATAGATATATATATACAAAAATGGTGAAGAAGGCGAAAAGGATCCATTGAATGATCTCAATAAAGCTTTGATTAGAGCAGTAATGGGTGGAATAACTCGTTGAAACGGATTTAGGGTGAAGAAGATGGAAGCAATCGAAACGGATTTCGAGTGGTGAAAATGGAGGAGAAGGGAGAAGGAAGCCGAAAGGCGAGGGATGAACAAATCTAGGGTTACGATGTACAAAGCTTCGAACAACAGCCCTTGAGAAGAAAATGTGGGTCACCGACGAATCAATGTTCAAAGAGGCCGTGAATAACGGAGCCCAAACGAAATAATCTGATGAAGCCCAAAACAAATAAACTGATGAATGACGTGGATGTTTTGCTGAAATATGATTGGACGATTTTTTATTCATACGTGGACACCCTGTATGCTCTTCATATCGGGCTTTTAGTATTAGTTAGATTCTTCGTTCTATTCACTAACCGTTCATTATTAATGTAGTATCAAAAGAAAAAGTATTCTCAGGGTTCGTATTTGCATGCATTGCAAGTAAACAGTGATCCCTTTTTAGGCATCATTTCTTACTATTATTTATTGATATCATGTATTTTTATTTTTGAGAAAAAGATATCATGTATTTACAAGAGGATTTTACCCAAATTATCAATAATGAACGGTTAGCGATGATAAATTTTTAACTAACAATATGACCTAAAGTTTCACCCGACGTGATAAAATCAGAAAACAATGTCTAAACCACAACGGTCTTAAAAAAGGTAAAATAATAAAAAAAATGTAGCAACAATATTGTATATTGCTATATGTATATCATTATTTTAGCAATTAATTTTTAATAATTTTCAGGTGGCGAGAAGGGAAACTCTTCAGACCGAGCAAGCTACATGCGAGGATGTTATGGCAGAACAACTTCGTCATCGTCATCAAGAATCACCATCATCAACATCGCATCACCACCATCACCATCACCATCAGCAACACCAAGGGTATCATGCATTCAACATAAGCCAGCCTACACATCCAATGTCAACCATCATTTCTCCATCTACATCGCTTCACCATGCCCCTATTAATATCCTTGACGATAATCCTTACCATGTTCATAGAATCTTGCTCCCTAATGAAAGTTACCAGGTTAGATAACTGTTCTTCTCTCTCTTTTTATTTTAACATTTTCGGAACTTTTCAGAAATATATATTATTCACCTCATTTTACTTAATTACTTTAGGTGAAAGTTATAGTTTCATGAATATGACCAAGTTAGCTGGAATATCACTATAGTTCAATAATCAAACTGAAAATAATTCTTCTTGCAATTGATTTAGGAGTCATGCACCTATCATTTTTATAAGGGTCTCAGCATACACTTTACATATATGTATGTGTATGTGTATTTTATTAAGCTGTACAAATTCTGGTTCTTGCACATGTTAGGTTTTGAAGATATTTGCATGCATATGACTTTACAATGATGGGACTACATAAGCATGCAAACTGGGTCATACCAGAATAGATAATGAAAAATAAAGGGCACAGAAGATAAGTGTTCAAGAAAAAAAAACAATTAAAATTGAATATATGTAATGCCTGGTTTAGTCTAACTATTCATTATCCAAAGGCCAACAAAAGCTAAGTCGCTTTTTAATGTCAGCCGAACTAAGAACAAGCAGAAAACCATAGTGGTCTCAAGAGACAAGATGATTAATTTTAATGTTTAAAGACAGTTTTCTCAAAATTTAGATAATATTTTTCTGAAATGACTTTTGTCTTTTTGACTGAACAAGACACAACAACAACAAGACCAAAAAAGAGACGAGCAACACAATGATGGGAAGATGGGAGGAAGGTCAGCTTCTGGATTGGAGGAACTCATAATGGGTTGCTCTTCTTCGAACACTCATCATGATGTAAAAGATGTAAGTTATTAATCCTTTTGACACTTAATTTCATGGGAACCCCCTCTTTTTACCATCATGAGTTTAATGAAAAAAAATACATATGTACATACATATATATATTATATGTGATTTAATGTCGTGCGTCGAGTAAAATTAATGTTGTAGTCATCATACAAGTGAAACATACTGGAATCATATGTGGTTGTGTATTAATTGGGAATAGTCTTGGATTCTCGATTTAAATGCACGCTCTGTAAAGTTGAAAAACAAATATTTTTTCAAAAAAACTAAGAATTGTTATAATGATCTTTGATTGGTCGAAGATAATGATGCATGTTACATCAAACAAGTAATAAAAGGAGGATATAAGCCTCAGATAGACTGTCCACGTCACCCAGAAAAATTGGCCAATCAGGTTATAACGTTTTGCCACGTCATAACTGATTTCGGATATTGGGCTTCAAATAATTTCTGATCTCAAGATAATCTCAATGGCCCAGTAAGCCAACTTCCCAGCAAGCCCTCTTATGGAAAGAACATAACCTTCACTCGCGAGATTCCTCTCCCTCCTTTTCTCCAAACCCTAATTTCGTAGATCGTTCGTTAAGCCCTTTCATTTTCCTCTTCTTCGATTACTAAGTTCGTGAAACCCAATAAATTCCTTCTAATAAGTTTATACTAAGTTTGTTGAGAGGATCGAATCTGGTGCTTTAATTCCCAGAAAGTGTATGTTCTTCCTCTATCCAACCCGTCTCCACGGTGAGTGAGATTCGATCTCTTCTATCGAATGTTCCTAATGATTCTGTTCTCTTAGACTCAGATTCTAATCTTGGTGAATTTGATTTCTGTTAGTATGAGTTTCTGAAGCGATGATGCGATGATTAATTTTATAAAATCGAGTTTTTGTTATATAACAGTGAGAGATTCTGCGTTTCTTATTATGATTCGAAGCCCGAGACTGCGACCAAGCGAAGCAAAGTGAAAATAATCAAGGAGAAGAGTAACTTCATAAGGTATCCTCTCCAAACGTCAACAATTCCGCCGTGCAGCTCACCAAGTTCCATGGTAGCTACCAACAGTACAACAGAGAAGAGCGTGGTGGAAGGTCTTACTCCTTCATGCTCCGCACCAAAAACTCTTCCGGAAAGGTCCCTAACCAGCTCTACTTGACTATGGACGACTTAGCGGACGAGTTCGGTATCGGTACGCTTCGTTTGACAACCAGGCAGACGTTTCAGCTCCACGGTGTTCTCAAGCAGAACCTCAAGACAGTGATGAGCTTGATTATTAAAAATATGGGTAGCACTTTGGGTGCGTGTGGTGATCTGAACAGAACCGTTCTTGCTCCTGCGGCGCCTTATGTGAAGAAAGATTATCTCTTCGCTCAGGAGACGTCATACAACATTGCGGCTTTGCTTTCTCCTCAGTCAGGGTTTTATTACGATATGTGGGTTGATGGGGAGCAGTTTATGACTGCTTAGCCTCCTGAGGTGGTTAATGCTCGAAATGATAAACTCCCATGGAACTAATTTTGTCGACTCTCCTAAGCCCATCTATGGTACCCAGTTCTTGCCAAGGAAGTTCAGGGAATCACAGGGTTTCAATCTTTATGTAAGTTGACACTCTTTTACCCTACATGTATTCTATACGCCTAATATCATGTTTGTTTCACTTGCCTTTTCTTTCAGTGTTCTATTTTTATATCTTGGATGAGAAAAACTGGCATTGGATGACTCGCTGATCTGGGACGAACGTGCGTCTTTGAAGGACTCGCTATTAGAAATAAAGAAACCACATAAACAACAAGTTTTATATTCACATATAAATTTCCCTTAAGTTTCATATAGTTCTACTGCGTACCTTTTTGATATACTATTTTTTCATCTATTGTTCCGCATCTCTGACATAGCTTTTAGTGGTGTTTTACAGCGTTTTCTGAGAGATTCAGAAGCTGGATATTAATGAAACTGTTTATTCTCAGGCAAATCACCAGAGAAATTATTGGTTCCAAAGGTGATTATCCAAAGCTCAGTGGTTTTGAAGAAAGACTGCGGGAGTGACACCTTGAAAAAATTGCTTGACAGATCCAAAATCCAAGAACAAGTCTGGGGTGACAGAACCAAGGTGTTTGTTGACAAGTACCAATCTTGTGACTTTGAACATGTAGGGTGTGTTGGGCTCCCCAAGTTATATACACGTGACACCTGTTCACAAGCATGGTACTTCCTCATCAGAGTTCCAGTTACGTATATCAGAGGGAGGGTCACTGAGGATAGAGTATTTGAAAGATATCAGAAGAACACAATCAGTAGTGAGGGAACTGTACCTCATGAGAACTATATTCTTCGCCAAGTACCCAAAGTGAGTGGGGAACTTACTATGTATATCTATGTTCCTCTATGGTTTTAGTCATTGTTTGTTTTGATTATCGAAATATAAAACCGTATTGTAACCCTGAAAAATTAATACACTGTTATGATTTTTCGGTGATTTCCAGCAGCAGCTAGAAAGTATTCAGAAGATGATGGAACCAGTTCCACTGATCGGCTTCCTCACAGGTTTGCTTTAATATTTCATTACATCCACAAGATACCATTGATCACTAAAACGATGCATTTGCTGACACTTTTAACTCTTTTATATCCAGGGAATTGGTTAATTCATTTGTATGTTTTAATATTTCTACCTTGCGTTGCAGGGAGCCTTTAGATATAATATATAACTATGTAAATTTCTATATTAACATTATGCTCCAAACTATGTCAAATTTTCCTTACAGCTTCCAAGAAATGATGCAGCTACTAAAGGGAAGACGACGATAGAACGAGTCAGACAATGAGGTTAGAATTGTAGAAACATAGACCTGTGGTTGATCTCATCATGTTTATTCGTTGTGGTGCACTATTTCTCAGGTTTTCTAAAATTGATAAAATTGCTTATGTATGCTTTTGTGATCTATAGAAGGATACCATATACGCAGAGAAGCTTATAAAGATCTAAGATCCTGAAACACTAAAACAACAGCTCATGGACTGGGAGAATATTACGCACCAGGATAGGTATATCAATCAATCAAACTGAGTACGTTTACTTCCAATTTTCTAAATCATGTGTATCATGTGCCTCTGCCATAGCTACAACCAGGGTCTGCTGGTGATGGAAGTTCACAAGCTAATGACACTGATGGGAAGAAGAAAGCCAAGCGGGCAAGGCGTTGCTACTAAGACCTGTCAATTTCCACATATCAACTCTGTAAATGCTTCAAAGTACTACTGAGAGGCATCCCATTATATCTCTCTCTATTTAAGTAAGCTACTTTTTTCTAGGATTTCCATTCTCCTAATGTTCTCTTCGTTATCAATGGAATTGTTAACGTATACCTCTGCTTTCTATTAAAGGTACGTGTAGTTTTATGCATACGATGCTTTGTAAGTTGATCAAAAATCATTTGAATATGCATAAAACTGTTATGTTGTAGCAGCTTTAACAGATTTTTGGAGGCTCATACCTGTCCTCACCTGACTGAAAGTTGGTAGTAGATATTCTATTATGTAACTTACGAAGCTGATCTCATTTAGTACATAGTGGTTAGATTCAAAACAGAGTCTGCGAGTTTTAGTGTTCATAATTGTCTGCTTGACAAAACTTTACATTTTCAACAAGTGATGCCATTTTAGTTGACCGTCTTCTGATTATGCTTACAGATATAGTTTACAAGAATACACTTCCTATTATGATCCTCAAGTATCAAGACAAAGTTACGGAATGTGATCGATGTTTGGAGTGAAGGGATTATTCTAATCATCTTCCTTTGTGGTGTGCCTCCTGTTTGGGCTCCCAATATAGTGCTAACTGTTTTGTCCATTTAATTATGTAATTGATATGTTTTATGACTTTTTTTATATTTACAATTAGGGATGTTAGTTGTTGAACTAAGCTTGAAGAGGTTTGTTCATAACTTTCACATATGTTTTATGATTTTGTTCATAATTTACAATTAGGGATGTTATTTTAAAAAGAATAACTTTATCAGCTCAGCGCAGGAGCATAACTTTATCGTATCAAGTGCACTTGAAATATCATGTGCTATTCATGTTTTTATTTTGCATAACAAAAAAGAAGCACAATGTCCCATCCTCTTTCTATACTTGAAATATTGGATGCGCTTGAATGAAAATAGATAAACAATTATAGATGCACAAGGTCTATTCACGGAGTGAGAGTCACCTGACTAGAATCTGACCATTTATAAATGCACAAGAGAACCAATAATATGTCACTGATGCAACATAAATAATCGCTGTGACGAAAGCTATTACTATCAGTCAACGAAAAATTTACTTTCGTTATCTAAGTGAAATATAATAAATTATGTTCTAGAATGCCTTTTTCTGCTGACAAAAAGAAAAAAAAATACATTTTTCGATTAACACTAAACAAAAAAAAACTCGAGAAAAACACAATGTGATTAACCAAAGACAATGTGATTTTAGTATTTGGTTAAGGAATTTTTTTTAAAAAAATAGTGTTAGAGACACACTTCTAATCACGGTATAAGATACATTGATATATATCACAAGCAAACATAAAACTTTAACATAAAATTAAAATACTACACCTATAAGCTCATGCAAATGCAAACAAAAATATAGCTGATAACAGATAAAAATCCAAACACGTAAGAATTATAAACAAAGATCAAATGTTGACAAAAGAAATATATATATCTAATTGAAAAACAAATTATATTTACTATATTCAGATTTAAGTAATTTTCAAATGTTTATAAAATTAAAATACATTTTAATATAAATAGTTTAATGTAAACTCACTCACCCGCCCGTAGGGCGGGCCAACCACTAGTTTGAATAAAAGTGGAGAATATTTTTTTAAAACTCTTTTCCTTTATTTTTTTTTCTTTTTTCAATTCTGCATGGGAAGAACACTTAAAACTACATGTATTCTCTTTTAGTTTGATTCTTTACTTAATTGGAAAGAGTTAAAACAGTGTTAAGTAAATTAACAAAACCATAAAAGAAAAGGAAAGTGAGATGTTTTTGCTTTTGATATAATTGGCTTTCTTTTTATCTATATATAGATTACCCTTTTAAAGAAGAACAATATAATTTTCCAGATTCTGTTCCTATTCTCCCTTTTAAACATTATAGAACTAATTAAGAAGGCAATGATGGAGCATTTTTACATATGTGAATATATGTAAATATTATCGTGTCTTTTTCACTACGCACCTCGCGAGACAAGTTCGGTAATAGACATAAGTAGATTTCATTGTGTTCTCGTGGGGAACAGCGTGTCAGCATTCCTTTTGTTAATTTAGTCTAAAATCTAGTGGAATATCCTTATCTATATATATATGTATAAATATTTATAAAATATGATGTGTATATATACATATATTGTAATTCGATATAAAAGAAGTAATATATGCCTAGTTGTGGAATGTTAATGATTATACTTGGTAGATTCGTTCAGTTTCCTGTGTCTGATCCCTGTTTATGTTAGTCTGGATTAGAAATGACATCAAATTTATATAGTTCAGTTCTCTGTGGGACGTCGGTCAAATTATTCCAATTTGTTTCTAATTAAACCGGATGAGAAATTGAGAACTATATATTTAGTTCATAGATGTATGCTCACACTATTACACACGTATATAGTTTTATATGTATATGTGTATGTATATAGTTATACAGAGAATAATTTTGACTGGTGCAGGGATCATCATCAATGGGGAATCAACAAGAGGCAGAATGGTTGAAGTACTCAACAACGTTTTGGCCAGCCCCTGACTCTTCGGATAATCAAGATCATCATAGGTAACTGTGCCATTTTCCAATCTGATGATCATGACCCTCATCACAAATGTTACCATCAATACGATGGTCATCGCCACCGTCGTCATCATCAATATAACATCTCCATGGAAAATGGTAAATTGATCAATCTTGGACCAAAGAAATTAGATATGCATGATTTTGATATGGTGAAGGGTTTTTAAGCAGCGTCAAAAAATCAAGTGTTTTGAAAGAAAAAAAAAAAGAATTTGAAGAAGGGAAGGGGAAAAAACAAAAGTAATAGGAAAGTATGAGAAGATGTTATATTCGAAAAAGAAGAAAAAAAAGCAAGAAAACTTGCATCAATATTCAAAATCATCAATAGTGCTCTATATATAGAACCAGATATAAGTATGTTTATTTTTAAATTCATTTTCTGTTCTTTAAATTTCTTCTCTATGTTTTTCCTTTCTTTAGAATAAACTGTATAATTTTTCTTGTTTGTTTAATAGTATTGATGTTTGTAAATAATACTCCCTCTGTTTTAATATGTATGACATGTTAAGATAATGCACAACTATCAAAAATTTACTTTTTACTTAAAAAGTATCACCAAAATATAAATTAACAATTATTCAATTGATTACAAATAAAGTATAAAATATTACTAGTTAAACAGTTTTTAATAGAACTGAAAATGATCTAAAAATGTGAATATTTTATATAATGAAACATAAAAAATATATTAAACATCATACTGTACATTCTGAAACTGAAGGAGTATCGATTACTTGTTACTACTTTTCCTATATTCTTGTTTATTTACTTTTTCTTGGACCTTGATCTTAAATTTTAAATTTTTATTTTTCAAAAGAGATACAACTTATCCTCACCCATTACAAAAAAAAAAAAAATTAGTATAAGTAAATGAAAAATTACACGAGAAAAGAAAAATAATACAACCAAAGTAATTTAAAAAGGAGAGCTTTAAAATGTTACGGGATAAAGAAAAAGGGAAGATATCCCGTATCCGTATTGTAATTACACTAATAATTTCTTTAAGTGGATTTGATTGTATCGTGAAATTGTACCCGTGAGTTCTAACGCCATAAAATCTTATTTTTCATGCATAAATAAATTATAATAATCTCATGCAACATCAGACGATCAAGCAATATAATATAATGGATTTGGGACTTTGAAAGAACGATCAGCCACGGCAAAACCTTGCAGATCACTCCATTGGTCGCCAGTATTTCCATGGAGTTTGAAGCCTTTCTTAACCATTCTTGATCGCTGCTCTGATTTGTACTGTGTGGCTGCTTTCCCCTGATCTTCGTGACCCCTGCATTAATCACATTAACCAAAAAAAACACCTTAGTTGTTTTCCTCACGAAACAGGTTCATAAGTGATAAGTCTAGTATTTTTTTGATCATAAGTCTAGTATGTGTGGCTAAATTAGTTAGTACATTGGTTTTACAGATGTGGAACATTTTAAAATCACTTACAACAGCCAATAATTGCTTATAGTAACTTTACTCTTCTTAACTTATATATCTTGAAGTCACTAACCTGAATTCTTTCTTTTTCTTTTAGATGTTGGTAGTAACATGTACAACAAGATATGACATATTTACGACCAAAGTTCAACTCAAAGAGTCCGAGAACAATCAACCCGTAGATATCATTTTCGTAATGATAGTGGTTTAAGATTCAAAGCTTACGGTAGTAGACAAGTTCCTGGAGTTCTAAACAAAAAAAAATATGAGAAATATTAAGGTACAGCTTACCTCAAAAGGAGCTGATCCCAACCGGAATAACCGGCGTCTTTGAGATTTTTCTCGGTAACACTCCTCTGGGCCTCGTCTCGGCCCGTTAGCAGAATGATAGTGAAACCAAGTTTCTTCAGACCTTTGTACAGTTTCAAGCTCGCATCATAACCTGGGGTTGTGCCTTGTACCACCCACTCACTGAACTCTTTTGAGTTGAACGGCTCAGCCCTAAATCCACCAGAAACAAATCAATCCGTGTGATAGGAAAAAAACAAAGCAATTAAAATAGCCCATAAATCTTAAACCCTATAATCAGATCTGACTACACAAATCTAACGATTCGATCACGGTCAACCAAGTTAGTCAAATAATCAGAGCCGGCCTTGAGCCATGCGTCATGAAACATTTGCAACAGGTCCCCGTTTTTTATAGGCCCCCAAAATATAAAAATTCAACTATATTATATATATAAAAAAGTTTAGTATTCATATAATACCCACGTTAAATTTTTTGTGATGTTATGTACCAGCTTCCATTTTTTATTTTGTTTCAGGCCCCCGAAATTTCAGGGCCGGCCCTGCAAATAATCATCATAAGTCATAACCGTTGTTATAAACAACTTGGCTTTATGCCCCAAAATTTTAGAAGTTAATAATTTTTTAAAAATTGGAAGCTTACGATTTGTAATAATTTTTTAAATCTTTAAACACGATTTGTAATACTGAGCGTATTTACCCATAACTATTAGCCTTGTAGTACTCGAGGTTCGAGAGAAGCGTCTCATCAACGTCGAAGACCCATGCGTCCTTACCATCTCCGCCCATCTTGACCGTTTTAGCAAAGGCGAGCGCGTAACTTGCGACTACATTGTAGTCCTTGTCGAATTGGCCTTTGCTGTAATAGGTTTCAAGATAGCTAACGCATTTGGATGGAACCACCTTCCATGTTATGGCATTGTTGGTCTCGACGGCCAATCTCCAGCTCTCGCAGTACGAATCAACGGAAGAACGAGACTCTGCGATGGTCGGTCGCTTCATGAGTGATGAGACGCGAGAAGAGAGGACCGGACTGATTAACTCGGTGAATAACGCGAGAATAAAGAACCAAGTCGTGCTGTTATGAGAAAAAGCCATTGGAGATGCTTTTTTTTTTTGTATTGTGCCAAGATGGGAGAAGAAGAAGATTAGGTGGGAATTTATAGTAAAAATCAATGTCGTCGTACTAAACCACATATAGTATTTTTGCTGTGGACGTCGTATCAAAATCACATGTGAACGTTGCTAATGTTTTTTTTAATCGTAATTTACAAAACTCCTCGTTTTTCAGCTCTCTAATTTTTTAATATTATCAATCTCTTTAAGAACCGTGTTATTATTACAAAGTCACCAGAGGTTGAATATATCTTATCCGGATTACGAGTTTGATACAGACTCTACTCCAATCCGATATGAAAAAAATGAAAGTTTGGAAAATTCAGGTCCGGCTATAAATAAAACTCCAATCTGTCGACGAAAAATTCATGGATGTGTATTCATATTAATTAAGGGAATTACGTATGTAATTACAACAACATTATTATTTAACATGTGGATTAACAACTATAGTTACAAACACAATGTGAACTAGGGATATTGGTATTGACAAATTTATGACCCCGCCAACTACACCAAACTTCTCGTGTTTCTAAATTACAAAATTTCTTGTTTTGCAGCTCTAATTTTTTTATCATTTTCTTTGAACACCGTGTTATTACCAACTACGATATGTTGATAATTTTTTTTATCATTTTCTTTGACCTAGAGCATCTTATAAGAATGTCTCATTCAAGAAATAGAAAATAAATAAAAAGGTAGAGAAAGAGAGATGGAAGAATTTATAAGAAAAAAATGTTGAGATTAAACTACTTGTCTTTTTTTAATGGTACAGTTTTTTTAAAGTATAAATTTTAATTTCATAATTAAATTATCTTTAAAAATGTAATACTAGTATTTGTACTTTCAGTCGAAAAATATCCTTAAACTATTCCATACGTATTCTGGATTTTCCTGTTCTTTTTTTTTGAAAAGATTCTTCTATTTAAAGCATGAGAAAAAAAAAGAAAATAAGCCAGCTTATGGTCTTAGTTAGTTGGGCTCAGCCCTATTACATAACTCTCATTAGAAAATAAAACCCAATAATCAAGAGGAAGATGAATAAGCCGTGATAAAGCTTGAATAAAAAAGTTGGATTTTCCTGTTCCGAAGTTTACTATCCCATCGTAAGAAAGCTTGAATAAATTCTCAATTTTTATTCATATGGATTAAAGACCTATGTAATTATACAATATTTTTATTTAATTTTTTTTCTCCAACAATTATAAGTACAATAACAACTAAGTTTTCCACCAGCTTTGGAATTTTTAAGACATTTTCCAACTCCATCGTACCCCGCATAACATGCTAGACCACAATCAGAAGACTGACAGTTATCTGGTTCATTGATGATTATAGTGCATAATTGATTTCCCTTAGTTTCCTGAGCCACCGCAAATACTATAGAAGTAATATGTTAAGATATGAGATAGTGTATATGTGCATGCTTATATATTTCAAGTAATTATTGTAAAATTTGAAAATTATATATAAATGAGAATGGACAAAATAAAATTACCTGAAAACACAAACATGAATATGAAGAAATACGAACACGATAACTTGGCCATGATTAAAATCAGAACAACAAAAATTAAGATTTCGTGAATTTGAGATAATAAGAGAATTTTTTTATTTTCTATAAATAATTGCGTTCTATGCTTGTGTTTATATACATAATGGTACATGACTTTATTGTCATAAAAATAGGAAGATAATAAAGGAAAATAAATAAATGTTAATAAAATGCAGAGCTGACTACATTAATTCTTTTAAACTAAATTGACTACAATAATTAGTTGAATATTCTTTCCATTTCATTTTAATTATCGTTTTAGGTTTATACATACAGATTAATAAACATGTGATCTTGTATATTTTTAGAATAAAAACACAATTACATATACATTTAACCATATTTCAACCAATCTTATATAATAAAGTTGAACTATCTACTTGATTAAGCTGTCCACGTCAGCAAGGAGGGTTGGGGGTTTTGCGCCACGTCAGCCATCCAAAAACTCGACTGGGCTTATGTACTTTAGTTGGCCCATAACAAGATTTAGTTTGAATTCGCCAGAGACCAATGTAAAACCGTCGACATTCGGCTTCTATTCCCATTTGAGGCGATTAAGTAATTGATATTAGTGATGTCAATTAAAACAGCCCACTACTTTCTCATCCATTCATCTTCCTTGCCTTCATTAGCAATTTCATTCAGCTATTCCCATCGTATCTCTCTAAAACAAACAAACTTCATGGAGCAAACAAAACAAAGTTTTCCGTAATTGCAGAAACGATTAACCCTTGACCTTTTTCCTTTGTGATTCCGTAAGTTCTAGATTCTTCTGTCCTGCAAATTTCTATTGTTTTTTGATATTCTTCTGAAAGAACTGCGACACATTGATTTTTTGATCAAAATCTTTGCAAATAAGTTTAAAGCTTATCCTTTTGTCTCTTTTCTTCTATCTATGACTTTGCAAAAGAATTGATTGCTATACGAATGAAGTTACGTTATTGCGTTCTCTTCATTTTTGTTCTCCTTTCTTTTTCTTTGCAACTATTGGATATATATTTTTCCCTTACACATGTAGATTTGGTTTTCTGGCTGGTGGTTAATTATATAGCTCTGTTGTATTGATTTCTCTTTATGCAAAATTAACTCTCTTACCAGGATTAGAGCAGGTAAGCAAAAAATTTCATCTTTCAAATATTTTTAGTAGTTGAATTTTAAACTGTTTTCTGCTTTTTAGATTTAAGGCTGTATTTGAGGGAGGTTAGTTTATGCATGTCTTTGGATCTAGGGGTTTTCTATTTTCAGACAGTAATCATGCGATTGGAGACTCAGAGAGCTGCAAAGATGAGTCTAAGCCTCAGAAATGTCCTAAATAAAGTTGGGGAGATGCCGAGCTAAAGGTCCCAAAAACTGGGAAGAACGATAACAATGTGTATGAGTTGTTCTATCATACAAAAACGGCGACAATTGGGCTAAAGAGGTTTTCGGAAACCATTCTTCTGGAGATTCTAATGAGGCTGGAAAGAGATACAAATTCATAACATCAATGCTAACAATGGTTCTCCCGAGACAGTTGATCTGGTGTTTTATATGGACAAGAATGAAAAGGCATGTGACTTACGTGACATTGTAGTTTGTTACAAGGAGAACACTTATCATGTCGTGAGGACATATGTGTCCATCGAGACGTGTCAGTCCAGAAGTTCTTATTCAGTGAGAAAGGTTATGTGAAATGTAGCTTAAACTCAAACAAATGTTAGTAAGAAGATTTGATATAAGCAGAAAAAAGAATAAAAATTAAGTCCTTGGTAGACAGAAGTAATATTAGTGATTCTGAGCTTTGTAATGACCCTAAGACAAACAAAGATTTGAAAGAATCTTCAAGAGAAAATTTTGCTGATGCTGAAGGTTCTAGCCATTGCAATCAAGAGCAATTGATTGTGACAAGAAAAACCATTAAGGAAGAGAATTTGGATAGGATAGGCTGGGAGTAACCAAAAAAAAAAAAAGGATAGAATAGGCTGGGAGGAGAACAATGATAAAGCTAGGGGGTGCTTGGAAGACTACAAGATAGCACTTGGAGATATAAATTATTCATTGGAAGCGCCAATTCTTTGCCAATCCAAGGGCCAAATAAACCACCGACTATATGCTACATACATTAAAAGACTTATTATGTACATGTTCAGACACAGCAAGGACAGGGGTCATCTGACCCACTTATTTTTTTTTTTTTAAATATATGTTTTGTTTTAACTTAAAGAATCATGGACCTATGCTTTGGATTTTATTAGAATTATTTAATAATTAAACTATTTCTGAGTTTGATAAATAATGTTTTCTAAACTCAGAGAATTTTAAAGTCAGTTTTATTGTAATATTGCTATTAATATTTTTAAAAACAATGCAGATTAAGGAAATGGTATTACAGTTTGTCTATGTTTATATATATATATAGATTACCATCACCAATATTAAACATTCATTATAAAAAAAAAAAATCTATTATTATAATATATATATAATTATTGATACAATGTAATCAATAATACTATCTTTTGTTTAATATTTTTCTTAATTTATATAAAATTTATAATTTCAAAAAAAATGGAAAACTTATATCAAAAAGTTAAATCTATTTTTTTGGTTTAAATATATATGTGTTTATTTATATATTATGGTTTAAATAATATAGTGAAAATTTTGGTTTAAATTTTTTATAATAAAATTATGATATTTTAGTAAATATAAATTAAAATATAAAATATATTTGATATTTTTATTTATAATATTTCAATTTAGAAAAAAATAAATTTTAAATTATCATATTTTAGAAAATTTGATACATTATTTATCAAACTGCAATTGCAAATGCTAACATGGACCATTTTTTTATTTTAAGAGATATGAAACGTTTGTAGCAATTTATACATTTTATTTGAACGTTTCAAAATGCTGATTAGCACTCGAAAAGGTTGCATTTTCGGGTGGTAATGGAGAAACCAGTCGAATCTTACGTAGTTCAAAAAGTTAGTTTCCTAACTTTGCAATAAATAAAAATAAATTTTTTAAAGTATATAAGAATAAAAATAGAAAGTTTTGAAAAAATGGCTAGAAAATGTTATGCACACTATGAAGGGATGACAAATTACAAGTTTTGGAAAAATATAATTAACAGAAGTGAGTTGGCTAACTTCACCAAAAATGGATTATAATATATAGAAAATTAACATTTTAATAAAACAGACTTAAACATGTTATGGAATTACCAACTTTAACAAAAAATCTCTTAAACAGAATTCACTGAGACGTTAAGCTAAATACAAAGATCAACTCTTAAACAAGAAATTCCTAAACAGTGACAAAAAAAAACAAGAAATACCTAACTACAACATATACCAAGTCAAAACCCAAATAACAACCTCACATGTTAACAACTAACTGTAGGCTACAGTCTATAGCAGATAGAGCATGAAAATTCAAATCTTCATATCCCCAGTTACATAATAACATATTATTCTCTTTTAACATATTTTCTTCTTCTTATTTTTGAAAATATTTTCTTTACTAAAATCATAACATAAATTGTAAATTTATTTAACAATAAAACATACGAACACGGCGCGTAGCGCCGGAAAACCACTAGTAAAAAAATAAAGCGGAGAATCTTCTTAATAAATCATATATTGAAATTCTAAAACGACATTTATTTCGAAACAAATTTTTTTCCCTAAAACGAAAATCAAACTGAAACGGAGGGAGTATATATTTATTATGTCAGAGTTAAAATTTATAAAATTTTAATTATGTTTCCTTGAATTCTACAAAGACTTATTTATATGTGCTCTTTTGTTTCTGTACATGTAATATGTGGAAACGTTTTAGCATTTTCCCATTTCCATTATCAAAAATATTTTCAGTTACAATTATTAAAATTTATCCCTTAATTATTAGTAACATACTACATATTCATCGCCCTTGTTCTAAGGGTGAAATATTACAATATGTTTTATTTCCCGTGTATATTTTCCTGCATAACTTCTATATTATTAAAAGAGAAGTACCATTTAAAATTACCCCTTAGTTTTCATACTTATTTACATTGTCATGTCATTGAGAATTAAATAATATTACCTATTTTAGTGCTTTGTCTTTTCCACTTTGATTAATGTGTTTTCCTAAATTAGATTTGAATTAAATACATTCCATTCACTTCTCCATTTAAATCAGTGTCAAAAATATTTATTTTTTATCAGCTTCAAAAAATAATATTCATTTTTATTTTTACAGTACAAACAATTCATAGAAATTATAATTTCAACTCTTCATTTAACGAATCTGAATGAAAATTATTATCAAATTGGAACTGAAAATGTTTAAATCTCCAAACAGATTTACAATTTTGATATCTAAAGAACCAGAACCAAATCTGATCCGAATGAAATATTTTGGATATTCGAATATATTTGAATCATATTTATAGACTTGAATATGTAAGCTACTTTTACAGTTAATATCCAAAATATAAACTATTTTAAAGTTGTCGTTTTTTTGTCAACTTAAAGTCATCTAAACTATTTCAAAATATAAAAAATAGTCAAAGTAAACATATAAAGTAGATAAACAATAATCAAAACACCAAAAATACTTAAAATATATATTTATTCTCCCTCCAAATATTCAAGTTAAATCTATTTTTTAATTTTTAATTTAGGTATTTTGGCTTACATTACTCAAACTTATATGTTTTGAGAAATTTAAAGTATATATAAATTTTGAATTTTTTTAAAAATAATTTAAACAGATTATCCGAACCCGCAAATACCCGAAACCAAAATTTATAAATATCAGAATGAAGCTAAAATCTTAAAACTCGAGAATCCCAAACCCAAATAGATTTTAATTGAATCCGAGTGGGTACCCAAATACCCATACGTAACGTAATCAATGTAAAACGATCAAATATTACAAATACATCATTTAGTATAAATAAATAAAAATAAAAATCGAAAATTAATATCCGTGCGGTCGCACGGGTCAAGATCTAGTTTAACTATTAGTTTTTGAAATATGGGTCAAAATTTTAGTCTCTTGGAACCACAAAATCCTTATAGATTCACTAAAGTATGATTAGTATGAGACTAAAAGAATTCTGTAGCTAATTACCTCGACTCCATGTATTTGGAGGATATGATATATAAAGATATTGTACTCCTCCTAAAATTCAACTATTTTAAAATGAGAAAATTGTCATTTAAATCACGAGCTTTCAAATTTGGTTGAAAAAAAGCACGAACTTTCCCTTAGACCATTTAAAACACTAACTTAGTTTGACTAGCCATTTTAAACATCAATTTAGTTTGACTAAACCAAATTAAACATGGTATTAATTCGGATAACGGATTGATTAAACGGAGTTAATCGCCGTCTCTAATCTCCGTTAAGTCCAAAACGACGTCATTTAAAAATTGAATCCGGGTCGATCGAACCAGTGACCATAGACATAATCGTTGGAAGGCCCAAACCACTATACCAGTTGCACTTTTCTTAACTTTACTGACTACTAATAGTTATTATTATGACCTCTAAATTATCTTCTTCCACTCTAAATCCCTAGATGATTTTATAAATATTAAAACTTGTAAATAGCTTATTAATTATTCGAAATTTTGTGAGTATAAATAACTAAATGATTTTTAATTATAAGTTTTAACTAATAATAATACAAAATAATTTTTAATTATGATTTTTTAAAAAATATTTTAGTATTATTAAAAATTATAATTAAAAATTATAGTTAATAATAACTTGTCCAATTTATAATAATAATTAATTATAATTTTTAATTACTAGTAATACTAAATGATTGTTAATTATAATTTTAATTACTAGTAATACTAAATGATTTTGAATTATAATTTTTAATTACTAATAATACAAAATGATTTTTAATTATGATTTTAATTAAAAATCTTTTAGCATTATTAAAAATTATAATTAAAAATCATAATTCAAAATCATTTAGTATTGCTATTAATTAAAAATTATAATTCAAAATCATTTAGTATCATATAGTTATTTATAAGTAGTATTTTTAATAATACGTGTAAATAAAAACTTAATACTATAATTAAGTTAATAATTATTATAAGTTTTAATATTTTTAATAATGTTCACAAAATTTTGAATATTTAATAATTTATTTACAAGTTTTAATATTTATAAAATTATTTAGGAATTTAGGGTGGAAGAAAATGATTTGGAGGTTTCACAATAATAACTATTACTAGTAAATCATGTTAAGAAAAATTCAAATGGTCTAGTGGTTTGAGCCTTATATGAGGGTGTCTATGGTCATGGGTTCGATTCCACCCAGATGCTATTTTTAAAATATTTTATAACGACGTCGTTTTGGACTTAAACTCATGCTTTTTTTCAACTAAATTTGAAAGTTTGTGATTTAAAATGACCATTTTCCCATTTTAAAATGGAAGTGATTTTTTTGTTTCTTTTTGAAATTCGCATAAGGTAGAAGATCCAGAGCATACTAAAACAAGTATAGTATATTTGACTTTTTTAAACGACAGTAGAGTATATTTGACTATATTTTCAGAAAGCGTGATTTTCTTACTATATGTCAATATCTTTTTTTCTTTCAAATCAATATATACATAATTAATATCTTCACATTATAATTTTAAAATATGCTTCCTAGAAAGTGTTTCGCTATCAATAGCAAAGTTATTTCTCTATCCCATTCTCTCCAAACAAACAAAAAGTATATCCATAATCCTCTATAATTGTTGTCATGGCAAAACTGTTTTGGTCGTATCTGTTCATCTGCATCTCCATGTTTGTTCTCGCAGGTAGGAATTCGTATACCTTGTATTTTATTAAGCAAGAAGCTATAAAATCAAATAGTAGTTCTTAAATTTGATCCTTTAAGCAGAATGTTCTATAAGAAAACCATTGAGATAACTATTTTGGTCCACAATAAAAATATGATTTGAATGTGATTAGATAGGTAGAAGAATAGTTGACTAGATATACGACAATATATCAACGTACTTGACATCGATCATACATTTTATTAGAATTCTAGGTTTACATACCTTTCAACTAATCATTTTAAAGTAGCATATATCTCGCACGTTTATGTAAATATAAACACTCTTAAATCTACTTTTAAGCTCTTTTAAATTCTGTTTGTTTTCGGCTTTTTGGGCTTTGCCAAGTTCAGATGGAGCCGATATAAGAACATGTAGTGTGTGACCATGAAGCTTAGCAAGCCATGCAGTTTTCAAGAATGCCAAGCACTACTGCACCTTGTATTCGGAACTACAAGGGGAATGTCATTTGTATCGGGAAAAACAACAGTTTGCAGTTGCGTTTACATTTGCTAAGTGACCATTATCCAAGTTGGGGCCTTGAGCTCTTAGACATTGTTACACTAAATCACGCCCCTAAATCATTCTTGATGCTAACCCAATTCACATAAATTTTGTACATCATCGATTTTAATCCAATCTCGATTAGCATTGTCACTGGATAATAAAACTTCTGTAAGAATTAGCCTTGTGAAACTAATTGAGCTGACCATCCTTTTTAGTGTTTTATATTCTTGTATTTATGTTTCTATACGTTATGAGGACTACTTTGTTTCAGGTTAATGAAATATGATGATGATGTTAAAAAGGCGTTGTACAAAAAAAGAAGATAATATTTGACACAAATATTTTTAAAATAATAATAATTATTAAAGAATGAAATAAATGAATAATCAACACAACTGAAACACAAAAATAATAAATAAATAAATATGATACAGACAACACAAAGATCGTTGTCTATACATCTTTCTTTCATTTTTGATTTTTCACATATCAAAGTGATAAAAAAAAAACCGAAATTAAGCATCAGAACAATCGTGGATCGGCCTTTGTTAAGTCAAAGTGTATGTGTCATTTAAGGCTTCAGTTTTTTTTTCATGAGAGGGAGCTTTGGTCGTCGTGACAAAGCTCCTTGCGGAGCTTACGAGAGAAGAGCTGACACGCATCGACGCTTAGATCAACGGCAGCCGAAAGAGCGACGAATAGAGCTGCGTCTGCCATGCATGTCACGTGCTGCGCTCCCACGTGCACCACGGGCTTGCTCACTTTCCCTTCTCCTTCGACGCTGGATCCCATCACGAACCCTTTCACCGGCGATGATCTTGCCGGCGACTCTCCTTGTCCACTCACTCTCCTGTCGATGATGAACTTCCCTCCTTGTTTTGTGCTCATTGTCCCTGTTCGATTATTTAATATATATTATTAGATTCATTAAGATCCGGTATACTGTCAAAAGTATGTTACCACATCATGCAGTGTGGGTAAGGGGTAAAAGATTGTGTTTCAAAACTACTATTCGAAGTATATTAAATTTAGTAACAGGTGCGGAGAACACTTTTCAATATCTATGTATATAGTAATTAAGCACGTGCATTTTGAAGCTACGCATATAATTTTAAATACCTTTTGATATATTTTTTGGATTCCAATGAAATTCTTGACTAAATTCCGTAATCTTTTGAAATCCAAAATTATAACATGTAATATTGTTAGTTTTATCTCAATTTTGTGACCTTTAGGTTTTATGTGGTATTTTTTACTTAATAAACTAACAATACTTGGTCAACTTTAGATATTCGAGTAATATGAGTTCAAGTATTTGGATATATCTTAAGTAAATTTGAGTTTCTTCTTTCTTTTTTTTTTTTGCTAAAAGATTTTCTATTAAAGGTAAGTTTCTTCTTGATTATGGATATATATGTATGTACTACGTACAGGGTTATACTGTTATAGTAACCCAAATAGATATCGGAAAATCTGGGCCAGATATGGGTCTTAACCTGACCCAATATTACCCACATAATTGCATGTTTACGATACAGTAGGATATCGTATCTATATTATTAAATTAAAGATTAATAAATTACCTTCAGCAATTGGAACGCCGGTGCTAGTACTGCTATCCGTCACGAGCTCGAACTTGTAACCCAATCCATCGACGGCTCCTCTCTCACGCCACGCCTCGAGGCGTCCCCATGGTTTCCAGCTGCTGACACAAGTCCCATGTGGTCGTAAGATGAGCCACGCGCCTGGGTTGGATCTAGAGACACGGTCGGATCCTGGAGACGCCACGAATGGAGTGATCATCGAAGCAGCTGCTACAGGAGATCCAGACAAATCATGGATCGTTATCATCCAACCTTTTCTCTCTCTCGCTTGTTTCTTCTCCCATTGGTCACCTGACAATGTTCTTGTGATCCATCCTCTGCTACTATATGTAAAACCCGACGGTAAAGACCTGAAAAAAAAAACATGAATTAACTGAGTTTGCTATATTCAAACATTGCTTGGTTATAGAAGTAAAAAATGAGTTGGTTATAAAATAAAATAAAAGTACATGAGTTGGTTATTACCGAGATCTTCCGTTACGGTCGGAGCTGAATTTGCAGCTGAAGACAGGCTGTTTGATATTCCCTTGAATCTGGTAAACCACGGGACTACATTCCGGTTCGCCTCCGAATTGAAACACGAACCGAGGATCCGGTTCAGCACGGACCAATAGATGTAACCGAGCCGACGGTTTGTCTCCATCTCCACCTAGTTTCTTCCAGCCGTTATGGAACGCGACGGTTCTTGAAAGCGCAGCCGCGAGATCCACAGCTACTTCCACTCTGCCTAGCAGCTTCCCGGAGGCGACGCCGCAAGTATGTCCCGTACGGCCGGCGTAGACAGAGACTCGGAGTGAGATCTTCTTGCCGGAGACTCTTCGGATCGCGTCGGCGTCTAGGTGGAATCCCGGAGCTGAAGTTGAGGAATCCGGCGGAGAGGAAGCGTCGGAGATGGAGGAGAGAGGGAGAAGCGCTCTCTGCGAAGGGAAATGTTTGATCCGGAGTTTGCAGTAACATGGCGTCGGGGAGGGATGTACTTCGCCGCCGACTTGCTTGTGGGTCGCTGTCTCCGGTAGTCTGAGAGCTAAAGAATCTATTGTGAGTCGTACAAAGGGACATGGATCCATCACATAAGAATCCTTGGAGCTTCTTCTTCTTCTTGCTTTGAGTTTTGAAAATAGTATTTGGTAATTTAAAGAAGAACGAACAGTTGAGCTTTCATGAGGTGAGGGTGGAAAAAATGTGTCGTCGTCGGTCGTCTTCTCGCTGGTTCTCGTTTATGTAGCAACATGAGATTAGTGGGGCCAACAAGTTATCTATAATAAGTTAATAACTATTGCAATAATTTCACTTAATTTTTCATTGGCCATATTTTTGTTTATAAATTCGGCGGTACAATAAAACTATTCATCGTTTTTCATTATTTGGTAATTTTGTTTAGGTTTGTTGATTTTGTTGTTGAAGCACAAATGTATCATGATTCATGAATCTTGCATACATTTATTATGTTTTTAAATGAAATAAAATTAAGTCCCTATTGCATGTTTAAGTTTTGATTAATGATTGCCATAAAGTTCAATCACAATTATTACTTAAAATTAATTATATTTTTAATGAAAAATAATTAGAATGATAGAAACCCTACTTCTGTTTGGTCAAGAAAAAATATGATATAAGATTACATAAAATACTAAAAATGTAGGGTAAAATACCTTTGTGCAGGAAAAAAAAACAGTTTATCATAATATTATGAAAACACAAAATATGAATTTATTTATTTGGAAAAAGATAAATAAAGGATGGAAGAATCGAAACAGAGCAAGCGATGAGTTTGCATGGAGGGGTTCACATGGGCCCATTTCCAGCTGTATTGAGTTGTTCGTGGGTGGCGTGAAGGTAATTTGGGCTGACTATTTGGGCCACTCATAAAATAAGTAAGCATATAAAATTAATCCGGGACCGTAACGCCGTCAGGATCGTCGGCGGGAGAGACGGAGGAGCGACGTGGCACTCGCTGTCTAATTTTGTCGTCTTCTCCCCGATTTGTTCGGCGCTTTAGATCCTTCTGTTTGTTGACGGCGCCTTAGTTTAGTTGGTTGCGTTTGACTGACATTTATCAAATTGTTTTTTTTTTTTGACAAAAACATTTATCAAATTGTTACTTAATTTTTTTTTGCTAAAATAATCTCTTGTTTTTATTTGGTTAAGTCCCGACGACAATAATAAATATATTTTTTAAAGCAAAACATATTTTATTTATTCGAGTCAATTAACTCGTTGCTTGTTTATACATAATATTGATTATCCATATCCAGAAAACACATGGAGCATATTTGAAATTTCTACCAAACTTAAATTAATTTCATGAGTAGCTAGATAACAATACAACCAATATATATATATATATATATATATATAATATATACATCAGACATATAGACGCAAAGGAGCCCACGTCCTGCATGAAGATTACACTATTGAGACCGACCTTGGAAAGTGATGGCTTACTGTCCAAGCAAAACAAATAAAAAATGGATTGAATTTAATTTAATACATATAGAAATAAGAAAATGAAACATCAAGGCACAATTGCATCGAGTGTACTCTCATCATCGTTTTCAAGTCTATACGCATTTGTTTCTTATTAGTTTTTTTTTTTTTCTTCTTGATACAAGACTTTCGTCGCGCGATAATTAAACTGTTGTGAGATCGTCGTATTCATTTATAAAAGTAGTGTTGCTACACACCTACTACAACTACATAGTTTTTCATCTAACAATGTTAACGTTCGTCTCAAAAATACTATATGTAAAATTTTTATTATCCTATCATTTCTTACGCTCGTTTTAATGAAACATTTATCTTTATTTGACAAAATATAAATGAAAAAAATTCAAAATTTTAACGTATAACAAAGAAAATATCTGGAAAGTTGCTATGATACATCTTTTTCTGTCAACTGATGATACACATCACATCTATTTCAGGTCGAAAGCAACTCGTTGCTCCGTTTATAAAAACTATAAAACTATCGGATTGTTTTTTTTCTTTTTCATTAATTTGGGGATATTCCAAACATATGAAATTCACACTAATATCTAAGAATTTAGACTAATCTCCAAGAAAATGTATAAAATTATCGAATAGTTATATACAAAAATACTATATAGCCGTTAAAACGGTATAAATTAATCACCATAATAATTCTAATTATATATAGCATGCAAAACTCATTCATGTCATATGATTGATTGTTCATACAAACCAGTCACTGGAGCAAGTTAACAATACTTAAAATTTGAAATCATATACAGTACATATATAGTTGACTTCATTTTAATAATAGAACCTTTTTCACTTTCTTTTTGATCAAGGATCAAGGAACTTGTATATGAAGCTTCTCTGGATTAATTACAACGAGTTGATTACCTGTAGTTATATGCTTGCGCATGGTTGAAATGAATTTCTACTATATATGACTATTTGAGAACTGTATATTGACATCGGGATTTTCCGTAAGTTGAGTAGTTGTACTTCACTAGTTATAGTATTATGGATGCGTGTCCGAAAACTTTTTTATTGAGAAATTTGTTGGTATAAGATGTTTTTAAATAATAAAAATGTATTAGCAACCCTAGCAACAACAATTTTCCTAAATCTTCAAAACTTGTATATGAATTCAAAATTTCCAAAAATTATCTTGATACCTTTTTGGGTGCAATTATGCTGATCTTCCCCGTATGGCCGTATAACATGATAGAAGAACATTTTTGTATCATGCATCATCGATCACGTCATAAACAATGCATCAACATTTTGTATCACGTGATAAAGAGGGACAGAAGAAGCTAGAAGCATTTTGGTGGATAATATAAAAGACTATTTTAAGTGGATTGTTACGAAAGTTATCTACCCTATTGTTTTATAGGAATGGTCACGAGACTCACCACTCACTCGTTACTTATCATGTTGCCTTCACTGAAAATTATTTTTTGCCGTCCAAAACGAATACTTATTTTAATTACCTTCTGCTTTAACTTGGATATGTCATGTGTCAACCAGAAAAATAAAAACATCTGGGTCACGAGCAACGATATGGCTCTCTAAATAGATTCTCGTATATTTCGCATTTGGCAATATTAATATAAACAAGAGTACAAGACATTTTCCCAAGTTGCCAGATTTTTCTGGTGTTTTATTTTGATGAAAATTCATTGCATTTATGTCAGTATTCAGTAATAACCCTATAACACTATTCCCTCAAATGAAAACAAGACCTCGAACAATCTATGCGCTAGGTAAGCTATACTACTAGGAACTAGGCACTGATGATCCAACTTACATCAGGCCCCACTTCGACATGGATTTTGCTCGGATTCGAATATGGTATTGGAAAACCATGTTCGTTCATTTGCATCCCAAGATTCTTACCTAACGCAAAAAAATAATTGAACATATAAACAAGACTCCGAACTTGCTAAGAAAACCAAAGTAAATTTGACTTAATATATAGCCTATCATTTCAAAATACATTTGGATTGGTTTTAGACGGTAATACGCTATATACCATTTTTTCATCTAACCAATAAGCATCACTACTTGATCTTTAAATCAAGAATTGTTGAAACATTCTTTACATGACAATACCATATATATACTGAAATTGTATGCTAACACTTCTGAACTAGAACTAGAGTCATAAACTTATCTTATCACCCTTTTCAGTTTAACTACTGAAAACATTATATTATCAACTGTGAGTTTAGCTTCAAACGCGCAATTTTTTTCATACGTGCAATTTCTTTTATTTACAGGTTGGAAAAAATCGACATAAGGCCCTCATCAAATTTTTCATGGTTTATTAAGAAAATAAGAAAACAACTATTAAGCCCTTTCTCAGAAAAGAAAAAGAAAAAAAGAAAACAACTATTCCGACAATAAACATGGGAATTACTGAACCATAGAAGGTCCACCGTCACTCATTTGCAATTTAACAAGCTATGTCTTTTTTTTTCCTCCTTTTAGTCTTTTTTCGTGGTCATAAATTGATATTAAATTGATCGCTTTTATATGCATCTTTCTAACACTTATTCACTTTGACATATATTGCCTTTGTTGCAAAAATGTCGTTTTCTTTGCTCCCCTTTTTACGGGATCCAACTTATCACAATGTAATGGAATTGCATGTTCCTCTACTGCCATTGGCAAGTTCCATTGTAATGTCTCCATCATAGGTCTAACAACACAGAAGGACCAAGACCCCTTTTTCTTTTCTAGGCTCGTTTTAACATTTCTATTCGTTTTCTCAGCGATATATTAATATCCGAATACTTCGGATTGGAGAAGCCAAGTTTGTTGTTATTAAAAAAAAATTAAATCGATTTTTTTTTACTAATAAATCGATTCTTATCAGCACTTTAAATGTTAATGTAAACTTTAAATGTTAATGTAAGAGCATGTGCATTGGGAGCATCCCTTTAGAGTTACTTATTATTATTTTTTATTTTTTATTTTTCTTACCAGACCAAACAAAAAAATTAAAAATTAAAAAAAAAAGACTAATCGCGGACCGTCACGTGTTAATGGGGCCCGCGAAAAGGCCAAGCAACGCAGTCCTTCTTCTTTTCCCTATTTTTTAATGCTAAGCAATGCCTTATGCGTATGCAATGCACATGCTCTAACAATCTTATTAGCACTTTGACCAAATAAAAAAATATAACAATCTATCCGGTGGATCCCTGGACTCTGCAGAGAATTGATCCCAACTCATTATTTATGAGTTCTCACTAATTACATAATTAGGTTGTTGGTGAGTTTCGAATCCATGATTTCACCATTTAACAATTTTCGCAAGGACAAGCTGTCACCAATTGAGAGTTAGTGAAAACTCATAAAGGGTTGAGATCGATGCTCTACAGAATCAGTCTGGAGTCACATGGCGGATAGTTTCCATAAGACGGGTTGTTACAGTTAATTTCTGTAGCAAATTAGAGAAAATTATGAAATAGAGTATAATATGCTGTCTAGTCAGTTTATATAAGTTGTCTTTAAGCACCAAATTTTTATTTACGTGATGATGCATGAAACCTACTTAAATAGCCTTCAACGACCAAGAAAAAAGCTATAGAAATATGGAACATTACAGATTTACAAGGACTAATACTTTATAATTTTATATGATCGAGATTAAATCTTATAACGTATCTAACAACTCACATGATCTACCATGTTACATTTTATCAAACATATTTAACTACTTAAACACTTGACAGCACTCTTCAATCAAGCTTTTTTTCTGATGTAGTCCAAAAGAAACCAAGTGGCATATCCACACAATGTGATCCCAGACAAATGCATATCAATTTATAGCTCAGATAATGCCACTGTCATATCTTATTTTAATATCTTTAAACATGTGTTTGTTTAGTATGTATGGAAACATACGATTTGTATATTTAACCTATAGTTTTACCAACAAATTATCCAGTTGGACGCATATTTAACGGCATTGCATCAATTACATGGACATAAAATATAACACAGAGGAAAAAAGATAGTGATAGATAACAGAAAAGATCAAAGATAGTGATAGACGTTCTTACCGCCATCACAATATAAACCAGCCAAAGCAAAATGTGTTGAAGAGATCATCCTCAGGTACTGAGAGATTCTTATCATCTTTAAATATAAAAAATACAGTAATCTTCCACTTCCACTTATACGCGAACAAAAATACATTTAACACAAATGGGAAGGACGTAAGCATGAGTCAGCAGACAAGAAGTGATACCGAATCGGGTCAAGATAATCTGGTTGGGACCCGTCACATGCACATGGACCCTCCCTACCTAATCCAAGCTAATAATAACCTCGATTCTCTCTTAATTACCTTAAATATTGAGCACATTATTGAAATAAAATTATTAATCTCAGATCTTTGATTCCGACCATACTCAAGAAGATCATGCTCACGACATAATGCTAATGTTTCTCCAATTTTTGATCTTCCTCGAGATTAGATTCCCTCTGCATTGTCGTTCCTTGTTTCTTTGTTCATTTGTTAGGGTTCCTATTCTTTAGAATAATAATGTTTTGGTAAATAAACCGAAAAATCATTGGACGGTTTAGAAACTTGTAGTATTGTATAAATGAAAAACAAAAAGGAAACTTTAAACAAATATCTAATTGCTCAAAAGTTACAACAATCGAACTTATGCTTTTGAGTTGAATGTGGATTAATGGGTCGAAGGAAGGCCTCCTCGGCCCAAGTTAGCATCTAGAAGGGAACAACACTTTGATGGACAAAAACAAAAGGCCTCTAAATTACGCAAATTGGGCGGAAATTTCGTAACCACATTAAAAAAAAATTAATTAGTTGAACTAATTGATAGTAGAAGTATTTAAAAAAAACTACAAAAGTGTTTTATTTTTGTTGTCAAACTTATAATAAAAATTAATTTATACAAAATTATGGAAAATCAATTAGTTCATGTATATTAGGCGATTATCGATAACAATTAGGAAAACGTTAGATAGATAAAGATGTATATACGTCCTGGTTCGTTAATCACTTCCGTCGTCAGCTCACATAGCCACTTAGATCATGCCACATCATTAATGTGTAAATAAAAATCAACGTGTCAATATATCATTGGATACATTACGCAGTTGCCGAACAAGTAATTTGTAGAGAAGCTGGAAAGAACGTTCTAGGGGGGAGAGTTGTTCGGTGCTCTTTCTCTCTCTCTATCTATCTTAATCTCTTAATAAACTTTGCTCTTCTCTGCTTCTGAATCAATCGGATCTTCGGTAAGCGACGAACATGTCTTCTCCTGGCGAGTGAGTCCTCTGTTTCTCTCTCTCTTCGTTTGCTTTATCTTTCCTGGCCTCGATTCGATTTCGATGTAAAGAGTTTTAGTTTCTGATCCTTAGGTTAAGTAATTTCATGAGTCTGCCATGTTTTTTTTTTTTCCCTTTGATTTCGTTTAGATTGTTTTTGGTTTTTGAAGTGCTTAATCCGAGGGAAAGCTGCGTACTTTAGGTATCTAATTTAGTAAGAAACATCATCTATACGCCATGTATTAGTACAAGGGAAACTGGTTAGTTCTTGAATATATAAAAGGGATCTTATGGTCTCGCTTGGAAACACAATTGTTTGTTCTGAAAGTATCCCTAAATGTTGATAATATTAGTGTCAGGAATGAAAAAGAACAAAACTTTCTGAGATATTGTTACTCCAGTGACAAATCTAGTGCGTTAGATGCCTTCAAATGTTGTGTCTTTCTCTTGTGACAACAACACTATGTGCTTTGCTGATCTTGATGGCATGTCCTTCTTATTACAAGTATCTTATTGCACCTGTTGTTTGATGTTGTGGATTGCGCAGATACTACAACTCACTTCCACCGATAACCAAGGCTTATGGTACTTTGTGCCTCCTGGCTACAACACTCTCGCAGCTGGGTTTAGTTGCTCCTATTCACATTGCTTTGTTTCCTGAACTTGTGTTTAAGCACTTCCAGGTATAAAGTAGTTTTCTTTTTATGATTATTCTTTTTTTTTCTTCACAAAAGCTCTTGTATCTTTCTGATTCTCCTCACTGGTGTTGCAATTTGATCTGTTTGATGTTTTGCAGGTGTGGAGGCTGATAACGAACTTGTTTTTCCTTGGTGGTTTCTCTATCAATTTTGGGATACGTCTTTTGATGATGTGAGTATTGTTTTTCATATATTAATGTATATGCAGAAGGAAAGTAACATCCTCTCTGACTTGATTGCACAGAGCAAGATATGGAGTTCTACTCGAGAAAGGGCCATTTGAGAGGCGGACAGCTGACTTTTTGTGGATGATGATCTTTGGATCCTTGACTCTCTTGGTATGTAAAACTCCCCTTACAATTCTGTTCTTACCGATCACCATTGCTTGTTCTTTGAGAACTCCAGTGTAGTATATGCTACGCCCATAGCTGAGATAATCAGAAGCTTTTAATAAAGGGTTAATTGTTGTAAAGTGAGACAAGATTTTGGGAGATGATACTCATATTATTCCGAATCCGTGTTCAAATGTCAGGTTTTATCAGCAATACCATTTTTCTGGACACCGTTCCTTGGTGTTTCACTTGTGTTCATGCTTCTATATCTCTGGAGCCGAGAGTTTCCGAATGCCAACATCAGCCTCTACGGTCTTGTCAATCTTAAGGTATTGAGAGTGTTTCCTCCGTAGTCATATTCAAGAACCCCACTCTTTGTTGGTATATATAATGTTAATTGTTTTTTAATTACTCCACAGGCCTTCTACCTCCCATGGGCAATGCTAGCACTCGATGTTATCTTTGGTTCTAAGATCATGCCTGACCTTCTTGGCATCATAGCTGGTCATCTATACTACTTCTTAACAGTCCTTCACCCTCTCGCCACCGGAAAGAACTACCTGAAAACCCCGAAATGGGTGTATCCTTGATTCAAATTTCTGATTAGATTTCCAAATGATTTCTTCTGTGTCTTTCGATTGTTGTCTGTGATCCCTTGACATTGTTAATAGTAATAAACTGGTGGCAAGATTTAGAATTGGAGCTCCAGTAGCAGCTGTTCGTCAAGCAGGTGGTGTAGGAGCAGTAGGATCCGGAACTGGAGGAGGAGCTTATTCAAGCGCTCGTGCCCCACCAGAGAGCTCCACCAACACAGCATTCAGAGGTCGATCATATCGTCTCACCGACTGAACTCTCTGGTTCCTTCGTTTTTCAATCAGTATCCATATCTTTTGAAAAGAATGCCACTGACAAGTAGCAGTTAGCTTTATGTGTTTTTTTATTAAGCAGTACAGTTTTTGAGTATATGACTTTGTAGGGGAAAAAAATCTTTTGAGGGGGTTTTAAAACAATGTTGTGTTCAGAATACTTAGTGCCTTTCCCTTTTAAATGATCTCTACAAGAGAACTGGTCGACGAACACAAAAGTCAAAAACTATATCTATGTGAAATTCGCAACACAATACAAAGAGCTCGGTCGGAACAAGTTATATGATTTGCTATTGTTGACCAATAAAAAATAATATCATTTCGGTTACGAGTAACAATTATTCTAGCGAAGTTTAATCGGTTATAAATAGGGGAATCGAGAAAAGGAAGAAAGTTAACGTGGCAGTTAAGGAAATAATGATGAAGCTATAACAAAGGCGAGACGTGAGCTAATTGAAATGATTATAATTTCCATAAAAATTGAGAGGTACGGCTGAGAATGCGTCCATGTAATTAAACGGTTGAGAATATAATTGTTGCCGAGTGTCTTTTATCTCTCCCCTATTTATCTGTAGGACAAAGTCCCCACCGCAGCACATAACATAAGATAACGCATACAGAAAACGAAGGAGAGAAGGAGAAGATGTCGTGGCAAACTTACGTTGATGAGCATTTGATGTGTGATGTCGGAGACGGCCAGGGTCATCACCTAACTGCCGCCGCAATCGTTGGTCATGACGGTAGCGTTTGGGCTCAGAGCGCCAACTTCCCTCAGGTAATATCGATTAACATTTGATTTTTTGTTGTATTTAGAATTTTAGATCATGGATCCGTCTTCTTGTTACGTTCGATCAGTCTCTTATCGTGTTTGTATAAGCACATTTCTTGTGTATAGGCTTTCTATTATAGTCTTTTTGTCGATCGATCCGAGGACATACTTTTACCTAATAAACTTTTGGTATGAAGGAGATTTCCATTCCGAAAATGAAATGAAATTCCACGAGAAGTCTCGTTTTTTTTTTGCCAAAAGGGTTTAATTCCACGAGAAGTTCATTTTAACATAAACATGTTTCCGCTTTGGTACCAACCAAACATGTTTCACGGTATCATCGACATTGTACTTTTTGTTTATATGTTAAAGCAAATGATGAATGATGAATTGTCTCTCATCGTAATATACCTTACTCTCTTTATTGTTTATGATAGTTCAAGGCACAAGAGTTCACTGGTATAATGAAAGATTTCGATGAACCGGGTCACTTAGCCCCCACAGGGTTATTTCTAGCTGGAGCCAAGTACATGGTCATCCAAGGCGAGCCTGGCGCTGTAATCCGTGGCAAGAAGGTAATGTAACCCATCAATTAGCTTCATCATCTGACATGTTTATTCATACATATATGATATATGTGCATGCTTGATCAAACAACAATTAATATATATTTTGTTGGTTTGATTCGATAGGGAGCAGGAGGCATAACCATAAAGAAAACAGGACAATCATGTGTGATTGGTATTTATGAAGAGCCCGTAACACCAGGACAGTGCAACATGGTCGTCGAGAGGTTGGGTGATTACCTCCTCGAACAGGATCTCTAGGCCTCCATCTCATCAACCCTTCTAGAAGATTCCAACTTCCACATTATTTTCTTCTACAAACTATATATATGATTTGGTTTCTGGATTCTCTCTAAGCAGCTGGAGGCTTATTAAGATTATGTTTCTTTAAAAAATATCGTTTTCCTCTTTCTTTTTCTTGGTTTCATACGATTCAGTTTTTCGTAAACCATATTTAATTAATTTGCCTATTTGTTATTCTTTTTTTGCTTAAAACCTATTTGTTATTCTCTCTTGCTTTTTGACGATTTGCATTGTTCTGTCCATTACATCAGTGTTAACATATTCAGAATAGAATCTATAGTTTACAGCAACTAAATATAACTACGTTGCGTGTTTGTAACTGAATTTTCAGCTTATAAAAAATACAGCTAGACGATTTAATTTTTTAAATCATAATCTTCAAAAAAATTGTATTTTCGAATTGTAAACTAACCTGAGACGACTTACAAGATAAAGTGAAAAATTCGTATAAAGTGGAAGATGAGAACTATCTGATTAAAAACCTGAAAAAGATAGATTAGTGAGAAAGACATGAGACAAAACTGAAAAAATTATATAAAGTTTAATGTTTTCAAGTCTAAGAAATTTGAGTGGGTTTAGAGAGTTTTAGTTTGGAAAAAAAGTAATAGATCTACAAAAAAACATATATAAAATTAATATATCTACCTTTAAATGAGTGGAATATGAGAACCATGTGATGAAAAACATGTAAAAACAAGATAAATTAGTGAGAAAGACATGAAACAAAAACAATAAATTGATATAAAGCTTGGTCTTTATAAGTTCAAAGAGATTAGAGAGAGGTTGGAGAGTTTTAGAATGATGAACATTACATTTTTGTTGCAGCCATTTGAGAGGAGGAGAGAGAATGTGTAAATTTTTCTTTATATAGAGAGACAAAAAATTCAATTAGGTTAAATATTTTTGATTCAGGAGACTTTCAAGTAAGTCCCTAGACGACTTATTTGTAAGTCGTCCAGAAGACTTCAATATTTTTAGCGGGAAACTAAAATATTTTTAGACGAAAATATTTGGACGACTTACATGTAAGTCGTCTGGTTTAAATTATTAACTAGACGACTTACAAGTCAGTCGTCTAGACCCTAAACATAACCCCTAAACTTAATTAACTAACCAAACACTTCATAAAATCAAATTAAACTTAAAAAGTGTTTACTATACACAGAAATAAACACATATAGGTAAAAATTTAATTTTTCAAAAAAACATTCGAGCTTTCTAAAATCTAACTCTAAGAATACATACAATACTACAACATATGTTGGCAAAATCTATACCAAAAAATATCATGACTCACTACTTTCACTCATCTATGTTGAAAACAATTCACTTTTGTTATATCTTAATTTATATCACTTAAAACATATGTTAATTACATGATTTTAATTTTTCCCTTATCAAAATAATTTTTACAAAAAATTTAAATTATTTTTAAGAAGAACTATAAATATTTGTTCGTTTGTTCACAAGGAGACGATTGTAATTTCAATAGCCTTTTAGGTTACTTTTGTATTTGATTCAAGTTTTGGTTTACTTTTGCATTTGAAATCAAGTTGTGAGTCATATTTGACAATTTTTACTAATGTTAAAGTAAACGTTTATACCTCAAGAGAAACTTATAAACAACTACTATGACAATTGGACTATCTAAGACTAAGAGTATATACTACTATGACATTTGGACTATCTAAGCAAAATATGTATACATGATTATCCTTTTTATCGTGCTTTGTATGAATCCATCTAAAGTGGATATATTTATGCTTTGATATCGATCTACAGCCTTGATACAGGCCCGGCCCAGCCATTAAAAAAAAGTAATAATAACATATGCCGTCTATTCTATGCCGTTGTCATTTTCGTCATGGTTTCTACTTTCTAGCTTTGAGTTTTGTTGATCAGTTCAACAGTTATAAATATCTGAACAAAAACAAAATACGTAGTTATTAAGAAATCTTCTTCTTCTTCTTTTTTCTGCAAACGAGATCTTTTTTTTTCTGAACATAAGAATTTAACATCTTCTTATATAGTATTGGAAAACAAAAATAATTAAAAGGTTAAGTTGACAAGAAAATTAAAAGGTTATTGTCGGCAAATCATTCCCATCCCACCTGTCTTTATTTTGTTCTAACAGCTCATCGAGATGTGGAATCTGATTTTCTTTCTTTTTACAATGGAAATAGAATGTATTATTGACATACAAACGAAATTGTTCTGCTATTCATTCTTCTCATACAGAACACAAATGTCTTAAGAATCTCAAATTATCAGTTGTAATTTTTTAAGTGATTATTTCTGTTTTTAATAAAAATAAAAGTGATATTAATAAAAATCTATTGACTTATGGAAAGGAGAATATTAAATTGTAAAGGATGGACATAAATAATGGAATATTATTGTGTATGGCATACAATACAAGAGCATATCCACCCTTAACCAAGGGTGTCCATTCTTTGACATATTCTCTATGGTTTTATGAATTGAAACCCAGTATTATTTATTTACGTAAAATTGATTCATAACTATTCTTTTTTCAACAGCAAAAAGAAAAACAAGCCGTGATTCCTTTTAGATAACAATCTCGAACATTTTCACATATATCACTAGGCATTTGATCAAATAATTGTGTTCTTGGTCACAATTTATGAAATATGTCTTTATTAAATGATCATTATGTATGACATGAACATGCGAGAAATTATATGCTTTTCACTTTTTTGGAAAACAAAAACTTTATTAATAATGTAAAGTCTAATAAACGAGATTTGATGTTACATAGCATAAAGCATTTTCCATTATCGCGTTAGAAATTATCTATCAAATTAGTTATGTTCACACACCACACATAATTTATGTAAATGTCTGTAAATTCCAACAAAAGATATATATTCTGAATTCATTTCAAATAAATATTATAAATCAAATTTTAGACAAGAAATTAAAAAGGGTGCTAACATGCAAAAAGATGGGAGAAAAATATAGAACATTGTGAATTGAATTTTATAAACATTTCAATAATTTTAGTATTACTAAATTCAGAATAAATTGATTTACTTTTTTTTTTATTCAAGAGGATTTTATTGGATGCCTAAAAATCGTGTTATTTAATTCAAGTTGAAGCTTTCATCGAGTCCACGAACAAAAGCTAGCTCACAAAGAAGAGAAAACAGAGAGAGAGAGAGAAGAAAGAGTCTACTAGCCTAGCCGGAGAAGAAGAAAAGATGTCGTGGCAATCATACGTCGATGACCATCTCATGTGCGATGTCGAAGGCAACCAACTCACATCCGCCGCCATCCTCGGCCAAGACGGCAGTGTCTGGGCCCAGAGCTCGAAATTCCCCCAGGTTCATTATCCCATCTCCTTTTTGAATTTGACTTATTCAACCTGCTTAGATCGTCTTTCTTTTTGGTTCGTGATCGGATCTGAGGACTTGGATCTGCCTTTGACTCATAATGATCGAATCATTTTGACAAAGGATTCAACTTTGAATGAGATTGTGTTCTTGAGAATCTCTGCAATCATTTTACTTCTTCTCAGAACAAAAATTTGTTGAATGATTTAACTTTTCTTAATATAGTAACAACCATGCAAAGGATCTGGTTTATTAGTATTATTGATCATTGCTTAATCAAAAGCTCATGGCTTTTTGTGTTCTTGGTTATGTTTTTAGTTGAAGCCTGCTGAGATAGAGGGAATCCAGAAAGACTTTGAAGAACCTGGACATCTTGCACCGACCGGGCTATTCCTTGGCGGAGAGAAGTACATGGTTGTCCAAGGTGAAGCCGGAGCTGTCATCAGAGGCAAAAAGGTAACATCTTTATAGTATAACCGAACTTTAGATCGGAGTTTAATCACATGATCATCTTTGTAGGGACCTGGTGGAGTTACTATCAAGAAGACTAATCAAGCCTTTGTCTTTGGCATCTATGATGAACCAATGACTGGAGGTCAATGCAACTTGGTTGTGGAGAGGCTCGGCGATTACCTTATCGAGTCTGATCTCTAAGTTTACACTTTCGAAAAGTGCTTCAAACCAATTTCCACTTAAGGTTCTTCTTTACTACAGAAACACTCTTCTGCCCTGTATTGTGATTTGATTGTGGTTGTGCATCAAACAAACCTAAACTTTACTACTGAAATGATCTAAGAAACAATCACATTTGTGTTTGGTTTTGAGTCCTATCGTTTCTCTTGTGTTGTATTTCTTAATGTATCTCTTGTTTTCGATTTGAATAATAAAATAACTCCGGTTTGGTATACAATTCGAGTTTTTTAAAGCGGCTCTGATCAGTCTCAGGTTTCTCTTAGTCTGTGATTTGATATGATTACATTTGAAAGACACAGATACAAACAACATAGTCTTTCCAAGAAACGACTGGTACAAAAGTTCAGTTAAATAACGGTTTAACTCACCTCAAAACTCAATAGACAATAAAGGAAACAATGCATGCTGTCACCAAAGACTCAAACTAACTACAAAGCACGGCAACAAAACAGAGACCGCAACGGAAACCACCATCTGTCTGTATCCTTCACTGCTCGAAGAAGGTGAAGCCATGGGCGAATCAATGGCAGTTATGTTTCCGGTGATATTACCCGCCACTGTTCTGTTCATTCTGCGCATATAACAGCAAAATCAGGTTTAATCTTACCATACATGAGTGAAAAAGAGAATGAGAGGGAGAGCTCACCCATCAGTAGCTGGAGCAATCATATATAGACAGTTACCATAGCCTGCAGTTGCATGAGAACTCAAGTGAGACTACAATGACTTCACATTTACACTATAGACTGTATGTATGCAAACACTTACTAGGGTCCTGGTCGACTTCAACGCTGACTCCTCCAAAGCTGCAATCTAAACTGCTCGCTCCACTCTGCTGGTAATAAGTGTTAAACGCATACGATGCATGTGAGAGAACAGTGTCTGGCTCAAAGCAAGGCTGGTTTGGTTGAACAGCGGAACAATCAACATTCCCAGGACCACAAGCCCAGTCCAATGCACTCTGCAGCTCCGTCACTGAAGCTTGCGATGAAGCAACACACCATTTCCTGGTTCCACCTCCTCCTCCTCCAATGATCACAGTTGAGTTACCGTTGTTACCTGGACTTGAACTTGGACTTGGACTCGTTGTACCTGTGCTTGAATTTGATGGAGAAACAGGAGCAGCGCTTTCCCCAGTGAAGTCTAACGCGTAAACACTTGTTCCATTAGCGTAGAACATTCCCCAATTTCTCTCAGACTCTATCCCAGGCTTCCTGTTCTCATTGAACAACGAGAACAAGTAGACATCTATCTCCTCCCCAGGCTTTGCAGGAGTACCGGGATCGCCAATGACATGGCGGATGAGATTGGTATTGTAAGCAAGAGCGTTATCAGGAGTTGCAGCCGTCTCTTTAGGCGAGCCTTTACTCGGCCACCCCGACTCAGTAACCATAACCTTAACGGTCTTGAAGTTCATAGCCGTCAAGGCGAAATAGATAGCATCAAGCTGAGCATCAAACATGTTTGAGTAAAGCAAACCAGTAGCAGGGTCAACAACCTGAGAAGACGACTCGAACAAAGCGTACTCAAGCTGAACCTTCTCAGCAGAGTCTCTATAAGCGTAATACGGATACAAGTCAATCATAAAAGGAGACTCGTTCTCAACCAAGAACTCAAGCATCGGTTTCAAGAACGCTGAGTGCTTCTTGCTGAAAGAAGCTGAGGAAGGTGGGAAGGAGCGTGACAAGATAGCAAGGGAATGCGAGCTAGAGATCTTGATCTTTTTATCCAAACCGGACTTCTTGAGAGCGGTGTGAATGTTGCGCATTGCAGGCAAGAGTAGACCAGTGGCGTTGTCTGGCGCCTCGGTTACTTCGAGACCGACGGAGATGGAAGTGATCTTGGTGGTTGGGTAGTAAGGAAGGATGCTGTTGCGGAGCCAAGTGTCTACGTTGGATTGGAACTGAGCGAATGCGAGTAGATCAGCGTTAGGGACACCGATCATGAGCTCTATTCCTGTGTTTGCGAAGGCTTTGAGGACGTCTATGTTGGCGTCGTAGATTCGGACAAACTTGATGTTGAGGTGTTGGATTAGCTCCGAGACTTTGTTAGGACTTGGTAGATTGTCTGCGTTTCTTCCGTAACAGATTCCTATCTTGCTTGCTGTACCAAAATCTGCAACAATTTCAAAAAAGAAAAAAGGCATTGAGATTTTGTCTGAATCTCAGACAAAACAATGTTCTGAAATGTCGGTTCCAAACATCTAAAAAGTAGTTCCAAGGTAACAGATTAGAGATTATTCAGACAAGAAGTAGAGTGTAGCAGAGATCAACTTAGAAGAACGCAGATGAATGCTTTGGTTCTAAAATGTCGGTTCCAGACAACTAAAGTAGTTCAAAGCGAACAGATTCGAGATTTTTCAGATAAGAACAGAGATCAACTTAGAACACAAAGAAAAGCAGCAAACTTTGAGATCGAGAAGAGGAAAGAATGCAACCCAGAAGAGAGAATCAGATGTAAATGCAGACCCAAAAGAGGAAATGATTAAAGACATACCGAGAAAGGCAAGTAGGGAGACACAAATCCAGATGATTAGCTTCAGTCTTTCACCCATTTTTTGCTACTTGAGTGAAGTGTTCTTCTTCTTCTTCTTCTCACTTGTGCTCGGAAAATGTAACGGCTCACACTCTAAATGAACACTTGTTGGCCTTAAGTAGGGAGCACAGGGAGAAAAGAGGTGTTGCTCTGTAAAGTGTTCGTCGTGCTTTCTCTATCAGGGTTCGGATTCCAGCTGTGAATATAAAATTGGGTTCATAGAAACGTCTCGATTCCGAGAATTAAGCTAGCATGTTTGCCCTCCTCCTCTCTCTCTTTGACTGTTGTAGATTTACTGCTTCCGACAAGAAACTCTTTTTTTTTTTCTAGTTATAATGAATAAAAATTAAAACGAAAATAGTGTAAAAAGCACATGTTGGTAAACGGATTCCAGTGCAAAGAGTACATCCAGACCAGAGTGCTCTGCTTTTCTTGTTTTTACTTAACGGTCCAGTCTCCACTCGATGCAGAAATTCCATTTACCAAAATAAATTACAATTCAAACTATTTGAAGGTATAACTAATCCAATATTATTCATTTCTTGACTGAAGCATTCATAATTTATATTTTGTCCATAATGTACGATGTTTTAATTTTTTTTTTTGATATTTCAAAACTTAAAATCGATATTCAGTGAAAATTAAGGTTGTGCATCATTACTCGTTAGTCGTCTTAAACTCGTTATTTGACATGTACCCGCCTTGAAAATTCAAGTACTCGGTGTTTTCAAGCCAAGTAACAAATCGACAATTTTTATTACTTGCAAGACCAAATTAAGTATTAAGTATTATTATTATTTTTAGTACTTGACTCGTTAAGTCTCGTTACTTGTCTAATTACTTGATATTTATTACATGATTTATTAATTTGTTTTTTATTTTATCTTTTCTTTTACTTGCATTCAGGATCGAACACAAATACCCGTTACTCTTCTTGTACTTGTTACTTGTTTTTTTTATCCACCTTGATTTTAAATATTCGTCGTCATCTAGTTAAGTATTACATAATAACAATATTAAAAATTTAGTTATATGATTTGTTATTACGTGTTACTTGTTTAGAGAAGATATTTTTTTATTGTGAAAATTATACAATGTTTATATATCGAAATATGTATATATATATTTTTTATTTGTCTTCTTTATAAGATGAACAAATATTTTGTTTAAAATAGTTCACATATTATTTTAAGTAGAATAAACAAAACAAACTTTTATGTATATTTCTAACAGATTATTATTTAGTAAGTAATTCTTAAAATATTCCAAAAATTCGTAAATACTTCACAAGTACTCACTTGTAAATAGTAAGTAATAGAGCAAGACAAGTAACTTGCAAGTAATTCATTTATGATCAAAAACTCGAAATAGCAAGTACTCATTTTTAACAAGTCAAATACAAGTCAAAAAATTTTATTATTCGTACAAGATAAGTCAAGTTGCAAGTACATGCAAAATAGCAAGTACTCGCCTTGTGCCCAGCCCTATAGTGAAAATTGTTCAATCAGTTATATTTACATTTTATAGTTAATTAAATTATCTAGTTTAAAAATTTAATTACATATTATAGATAAAAAAATATTATACATACAAACCTTTTTTACTCGGTTTAGGTGTGCTACATAGCTATAACTTAAAAGCCTATAACATTTTTGGTTTTTCCTTTATTAAATTTCCTTTTTTATAAGATGTTAATTTTCTAAAAAAAATAAGTTAAATTATGTGTGCTTTTCTTAAAAAAAAAATAATAATTTTGGCATTTTAGTTTTTACACGTGTTATTTTGCTATTAAGAAAAGATTAAGGAAAACGGTAGGACATGTAGTTTGTTAACCCTCTAGACCTAATTCAGAACTCTTCCTCCACCACTATCTTCGACTCCAAATGCGGCCGACCATGATCCCCAAAGAAGCTAGACCAGAGAAGAAACACAAGAATAAGACCAAGTCTCAACCACTGTCGTTCTCGTCACTCCCAGATGAACTCGTAGAGAACATTCTTGCACGTATCTCAAAGTGGAAGTACCCTAACCTCTCTCTCGTGTCCAAGAGGTTCCTCTCTATCCTCTCTTCTCCCGAGCTCTATAAGACGCGGTTTCGCATTGGAACCACCGAACCGTGCCTCTATTTCTGCTTACAAGACTCGCCCAATATCTCACCTCCTAAATGGTTTACTCTTCGCATGAAATCTGCCAATGAAACCCTAACACAGGGATATGTTATTTCTCGAGACTATTCGTTGGTTCCGGTACCGTCTAGTCCCCATACTCATCACGTAGACTATTCTTCCACCGTAGTTGTTGGTTCGGACATATATTTAATCGGTGGACCCTCCAACGGACCGCCGTCTTCCCTTGTCCGTATCCTAGATTGTCGAAGTCACACGTGGCGTGACGGTCCCAGCATGTCGGTGGCTCGTGCGGGTGCTTCTGCATATTTTATTCATGGCAAAATATATGTAATGGAAAGATGCCGGAAAGATGATGATAACTGGATGGAAGAATTGGACGTAAAGACTCAGACTTGGAGTCCATTGCTGAGCCATGGAGCTACTGAGTTTCGCAGAGACTGGTTTATGATCAAAGTGTTTAGAGGAAAGCTTTACGCAATTGGTAATAAGAACTATGCTTATGACAGGAACGAAGGTACGTGGGAAGTTGTGGAAAACCACAATATGAGATTCCAACATATACCTGCAGCTTGGTGTGAGATTAAGAATGTAATGTATAGTTATACAAGCGATGGTTCTCTACGATATAGTTACAATAGGAGAAAGTGGATAAAAGTTGAGGGCTGGGGTTTTCAACTGTTGCGTTCGCGTAGAAGATACAAGCTTTCAGGGGAGTGTGTGCTTGGTATGCGTAACTACGGTGGGAAACTTTTAGTCATGTGGTCTCCCGGGTTTGAGGAAAACAACGGAAAATCAGAAAGCAGAATTTGGTGCGCAAAAATCGCGTTAGAAGGGAGTAGAAATGGGGTTTGGGGTAGAGTGGAGTGGGTTAATGAAGTGATTACTGTGACCAGTTCGTATAAGTTCTTGAGTTGTGTAGTCAGTTGGATTTGATTCGAGGATTCTTGAAAGATGGTATTTGTTTGTCTCTCTTGATAATAATTTGAGATCCATAATGTTATTTTATATGAATCATTATTTTTCACAATATTAAGTTGAAATGATTTTTTTTTTTTTAAATTATCTTATATCAACATTGATAGTTCAAAATTATTGTTAGAACTACGCATATGGTCGAGTGGTGAATTGATTTTGAAAGGAGTATGCATGGACTGGACTCCTAACTCAATTTTCACACAGTCGTTCGGATGCATGTTGAACCTTGGACTCCTCAGTTTAAAATTCTAAGATAAGGCTTTCTCGATGAACATGTCCCAATTCGGCGATAGCTCATGAAAATCTCTTTCATGGTCTTCTTGACGGTCCTCGTGATCTACTTCGGTATTAGCCTTTAGGCTTTAGCATTATTCGTGTGATGCAACGAGAAAGTTTATGGAACTCTACAAGACGCGATTGCAAATTCGAAGCAAAAATATATTTTCTTACTCAATTTAGGTGTGCTACAACGATTTTTTGAGATTTGTTTCCTTGGTAAAATTCCCTTTTATTTGGTGCCAGTTTTTATAAATAGAAAATTATGTATTAAAAAAACTTGAGAAAATTGTTTTTTTTTTTGGGCAAAAAATGATAACTATGTCTCATTAGGTTAATCTCATATAATTTATGTCTCATTAGACTAATTATATTCAAAATGGTAATAATACCCTTAAAATTTTAATTTTAAATTCATAATTAAAATTAATAAATCAAAATTTCTATTTTAAATTCGTAATTACAATTAATAGATCATTATAATGTTTGGATAAAAAACTTGGTAAAAATAGATTTTCAAAAAAAAGTCGATTTTTATCTGTTTTTTTAATGAAAAATCAGTTTTAACTATAAGGAAACTGAATATTTCCAAATATCATGATTTTTATTTTTTTTAATATAAGGAAACTGAATATTTCGAAAAAACATAAATAATGATTTTTTTTTTTGAAAATCGATTTTTTAAATATAAGTAAACTGAATATTTCCAAATATTCTCTTCCTATATTTTTGGAATTTATTATCATTATCCGTATAATTCAGTAAATTTGTAGAATTCGATTTTCTACAGATTTTTTTTAGATTTATGGTAATGTGTAGATTTCGATTTTTACAGATTTTAGATTTATAGTAACATGTAGATTCCGATTTCTACATATTTCAGAACTATTAATTAAGTTCGAAATATGTATTCTAAAATATTTTAGAGTATTATTATTTTTGTACTATAGGTCAAGGGCTGGGATTTGAAACTGTCGTGTAAGAATAGAAAATATGAGTTGACAGGGGAGTGTCTGCTTAGTAAACGTAACCACGGCGGGAAACTTTTAGTTATGTGGGTTCCCAGGTTTGGTATACACAACAGAATACCTGAAAACAGAATTTTCTGTGCCCAAATCGCGGTAGAGAAGTGCCACAGAAATGAGGTATGGGGTAAGATGGAGGGGTCAATGAGGTGCTTACGGTCACTAGTTCGTATAAGTTCTTAAGTTGTGTAGTCAGTTGGATTTGAGGATTCTTGAAAGATGATATTTGTTCTCTCTCATGATAATAGTTTGAGATCTATAATGTTATTTAATATGAATCATTATTTTTCACAATATTAAGCTGAAATGATTTTTTAAACAATCATCTTATATATCAACATTGATATAGTTCAAAATTATTGATACAGGTTGTATCATACAACTACGCGTATGGTCGAGGGGTGAATTGATTTGAGAAAGGAGTATGTATGGACTCTTATGTCCTAACTCAGTTTTCACACAGTCGTGTCTCTCGAACCATTCGGAAGCATGTTAAACCTTAGACTCCTCAATTTTCACACTTTCGTGTCTCTCGAGACAAGATACATAGCAAATCAAAATACATTACAATCAAGTCTCCAAAAGCACAACCACATTAGATTTGAAGTCTCAACAATCAGAGAGTAAGAAAAAAAAATGATATCACACTGTTCATTTTACAAAAACATCAACTCATACAAACCAAGCAACACAAAAGAGAGGGATCAAAAGGATATCAACACACAATCTAAAGAATAAACCGCTTTGCTTCACAGATCTCCTGGGTACGAAGGCATGATGACCTAATAACACAAGCCAAGAAGACCACAAACTTTTATATGGACATACAAAAAATAAAGACTAAAAAGGAAGTTTGTTATTTATGGAAAATTCCACACCTTTTCACAGCAGAGCAAGAAACGTTCTTCAGTGGCTTTGTCTTCCCATTGAACCCTTTCTATCCACTCATCATCACTGTAACTGATGACTAGTTCATCATCTCCACCAACGCAACTTCCAGAACAGAGTGGAAGCTTTTTCAGTTTTGGACACTTTTCTACATCAATCTTCTTTAGGCAAGGGAAGAGCAAAGGACTCTTGTATATGCTCTTCAACATCGGTAAGTTACTCAATTCAAGCCTTTTAAGTTTATCAAAAGGAGTCTTCGTTCCTCCCGCGTTTTCCTCATCTCTCGTTTTCTTCTCGCTTATGATTTCTACTACCTTATCCAAACACTGAAGCCTAAGGTGAGTAAGCTTTGGAACAAAAAACAACCACGTCAGATCCTTAAGTCCATCACAGCCAGTTATAACCACACTTGAGAGGCTATGTAGTTTTGGATTAGTCAGAAACGTGTCGTTTGATGCTCTCCCAATCTCTATCTCCAATACACCACAGCTCTTTATGATGAGCTTACGAAGTTGAACCATTGTTGTTGGCAAAACAAGCGATGCTTCTTCGTCACTCTGAAGATCTCTAATACATACTTCTTTTGTACTATATGCCAACCCATGAGCACTAACGAATTGCTTCAAAGCCGAACTCGAGGATATGTCTATGGTCAAGCTTTCTAGTTGTTCCAAGTGTTGAAGCTCCTCTATCGTGCTAGCATCGAGCGGAACGTTCGAACCTAGTAGTCTCAATACCCCTAAACTTGATACATCTGATAACCCATCAACGCTCTTGAGTCTCTTGGTCATTTCCAGATTGAGATGTTGTAGACGTTTCAATCTCCCTAAACCATCTGGCAATCGCTCTATCTTTGTCCGCGACAAGTTGAGATATCGCAAGGCGAACAAACGTGAGATCTGCTCCGGCAATTCCTTGAGCTCAGTGAACGACATATTCAAAACAACTAGCCTTGGCATACACTGAAAGAACTCACCAGAGATACACACCAAGTTGCTGTTTTGTTGGAGAAAGAGAGTCGTGAGCTGATGACATTCGTGACTGCCAGATATCTCTTCAATCTCATTATTCATCAGTGACATCCTTCTCACCCCAGTCCAGTCTTTAACAGGTACCATTTCACGTAACCCAACACCGGCTTGCACGACCCATCTTTCTCTATTCTTCCCAAGGTTAGAAGCTACCCACAAAGCCATTTCACGAACCACGTCGTGCATTTGAACAAACTTGTTATTGTCCTCACTCTTCATCAATAAACCAGCACGAACTAGTGTATCGATATTTTTATAACCTTGGCTCTTAGCTATATAACTATTTCCGTATCCACCCACACATCCTTCCACTTCCCAATATTTTATCAAACTATCTTTACTCAACATGTAACCTGCAGGGAACAGAGCGCAGTATTGGAAGCATGACTTCAACTTTCCCCCCTTCAAACTGTCATAGCTATACTTGAGAATCCGAAGAATTTGATCTTCCTTTCCTGCAGACTCTAAGGGAGGTGAAGAAGTCAAAACGTGTAGTGCATCATTCCATTGTCGCACCTTCTTCTTGAAAGACATTGCCTCGCCAAGAATATTCAGCGCCAGTGGTAGACCATGACATTTTCCAGCAACTTTTCTTGCGATCTCTTGGATTTTGGAGGAGCTTACTGCGTGTCCACCCACTTTCATCTGAAACAAGTCCCAAGCATCATCCTCAGCCAGGTACTGGACTTCAATGGGGTCAGCAACCCCCATCTGCACACACACCTCTCGAGAGCGGGTGGTGAATGCTATTCTGCATTTGTTTTCCTTTGTAGGTAATGGGACTCCTATCTTCGTTAAGTCCACTTTCGTCCACACATCATCCAGTAACAACGCAAATCTCTTGTCCTTCATGAAGTTGTGTATATCATTGGCCTTCTGGCTTTCCTCTTTTTGGTTCCACTCCTCCCCATGAAAGCCTAGCTTCTTACCGATCTCTTCTTGAATCTTCTTGGCAGGCAGATCTTGAGAGACAACAACCCAAATCACAAAGTCAAATCTGGTAGTGATCTTGTTGCTTATCTCTCGGAGAATAGTTGATTTGCCTACGCCACCAACGCCGTACAGACCTATACTCGTGGTTCCACCACCCATGAAGAGGCTCAAAGCCCTCTTGAGAATCGTTTCCCGGCCAACAATAGCCGGTCTGGATCTGGAGAGCCTCTTCTCATTTGTAGTAGCCGGCTCAGCCACAACTTCAAAAGTTCCTTTGAATTTGAGATCATTGACCTTTCTCAACATCAAAGACACCCTTTTCCCATAACCGTAGTTTGATCTTGAGTTCTTTGACCATAACCCACTACGAGACAACTTTTCGAGTTCAGCGGTTCTACCTCTAAGCACGTAACTGACTTGCCTACTGATGTTATCAACATTTCTAAGCCATACCTTGACTTCTGCAAGCCGTTGCATGCTTCTAGTATCCTCCTCCCTCTCGACCCTTCTCAAAACATCAGTTTGTCTTGCCTTGAGCTCTTCCATGTCTCTCTCCATAGCTGCGAGATTTTCCTCAAGAATTTTAATGTAACTTGATTTGAAGCATGAAAGGTAAGAAACATCTTTCAATACTTGATCACCTGACAAGGGAACAGAGAAAAAACCTCCCATCTTTGATCATACGAGAAAGAGAAGAAAAAACGAAGAAGAAGAAATAATGTGAGAAAGAGAGTTCCAAAACAAGAAACCATGAAGCTGCTTTCATCTGCACTCGCTGTTTAAATTAGCAAAAACCAATTATTCTAGTCTTTTTAAAAAATATTTTTTTATCTGACCGAAAACTGAGGTCTTGTATTGTATAATTATCAGTAAGTAATAACAATATAGTCAAGTTGAGACAGTTGTTCAAAACAAAAAAAAAAAACAAGTTGAGACTTAAAACAAACCAAGTCTCTTAGGTCTACTTAAAATATTAGATAATTTATTAATTCAGTAAAATATTATTCTCTTGAAGAATTGCGTAAAAGACGGATTAAGAATTTACAAGGAAGATCAGGAATCAACTACTAAAACCAGTAAGAGTGGCCACTGATGTTTATTGGTGTAGAGAGACTAACAAATCAAAGAGGAGTAGGTACAATTATAAACCATGCGAGTGTTGACCCTAAACAAGCTCTGCTAAAGTAACTTATATACAGTCTAAACCACTTCATCGACAAGACTTCAGTTCAGTTTTCAATCAATCGAAATGATTTGTATTAATTCAACATCAGACACTAATGAGAAACTTTATATGCTTTAAAATCTTGATCAGGCTAACCTGGGTTCCCCTGTACGCATTTACTATGTATCTCCTTAGATGCGCCAACATATATGTTGTATACCTGTTTGTTTCCTTCGTCTCAACAACACCTGACAACTTTATGAGATAGCACATATATCTTCGCAGAGGGGTTTGTGCTTACTATACGTAACCATGGTGATAAACTTTTGGTTATGTGGGTTCCCAGGTTTGAGGAACATAATGGAAAAGTAGAAAACAGAATTTGCTGTGCGAAAATTGCGGTAGAGAAGTGTCATGAAAATGAGGTTTGGGGTAAGATAGAGTGGGTTGATAAAGTGCTATCGGTTACTGGTTCGTATAAGTTCTTGAGTTTTGCAGTCAGTTGGATTTGAGGATTCGTGAAAGATGGTATGTTACAACTTTACAAAGGCTTTGGTAGAGTGGTTGATTTCTTATGCAATGAACATGCTTTATTTTAATGTCTTGTCTCTCATGATAATAATTTGAGAACTTTTTTTTGTCATTGAATAATCTGAGAACCATAATGTTGTTTTTATAAGTTAGACGGTAAACTGCGATGAGACAAACTCTCAAGTCTATTGATGCAATGTTGTCAATTTATTCAAAAGTCGTCATGTTAATAATGTCAGAACGGTCGTTTAAAAAAATAATAATGTGAAAACGTAGATGAACTCGAGTAATTTTTTATAAAAAAAAAGTTATTTGAATTTTTATGGGATATCAAAATAAAATAACCACAAGAATAACACAAGCAGAATATTTATTGATGATAGAATAGTTATATTGATGACAAGATGGAGAGTTTATTATAAATAAGACAAATTCATATACGATATCAATATATGAATTTTAAATTTATTTTATATTTTTTAGTATAATAAAAGTCAAAGTCTTACAGCTTTCTTATTACTGGTTAGCAAAAATAGAAATAACTAGATGAATGTCTGCACACTTGTGCGGACTAATATATACTTCCTTCGTTTCTATTTATTTGTCGTTGTAGAGTATAATTTTCGTTTCAAAATAAGTGTCGTTTTATAGTTTCAATACAAAATTTATTGATAATATTGTCCAATCTATTTTTCTATTGGTTGAAATATGGATATGTGTATTGTTAATGTTGTTTTTATTTTGGAAATATGCAAAATGAAATGTTTTCTTACTCTATGTGTATAATCCTAGAACGACAAATAAAATAAAACGGGGGAGTATCTGACTAATTCAACCTTTGAACATAATTTTAAATTTCATTCTAATTTATTTAATTAGTTTCAAATATAAAATTAATCAGAAGATATAATTTATTTATTTTATTACAATACAATATAGATAATGGTTTGGCCAACCTTGCTTTTTCTTTTTCTTTTGGTTTCCATAGTCTGGACGATGCCCCATTAGAAGTGGCTATGTGTTTGAAAGAGGATGTTGATGGTCTCTCAAGGCCACGACTTACTCGGTTGTATTTGGAAGTTTGATGTTTAAATAAATATTGGGAGTTTTTTCTCCCAATTTCCTACCAAAAAAAAAGTATCAACATTATGATAATTTCATAAATTTTTATTAATACTTTAAAATAACATAAAATATAAATCTACAAAAATATAAAATCAATCCTCTCTCTATCAAAATCTTAATTGCATTTTATATGATTTTTATCTTCATCGGTATTTATAGTGACACTAAAGTATACAATAATTAAAACAGACTTCTATTTAACTAAAAAATTATAAACTAAAATAATAAATTATATATGTTTAGTAAAAGCTTGATTTTTATTTTTAACGGCTGGCAAGAGATTGTATTTTTTGAATTCGGTGACATAAAAGAAAAGTAAACTATCTTTTAAAAATAATAAATAGAAATATTAAATGATTTAATATTACTAAAATAAACATAAGACGAAAAATTGAAAATTATTGCTAAATTTAGATAATACTCGTTTATAATAATTATCTCTGAATATAGTGAAAATATTTATTAAATAATCAATAAAAATGATTAAAAATTAACAATTCAAAATTTATTTATTAAAACTAATGACTCAACTTAAATTATGAAACATGACAAATAAGCTTCTAAAAATAATAAAACACGACAAAAAATAACTTAAAATTATGGAGAACATAATAAATAAGTAAAACTAAAATTACTACCTAAAATTATTTTAAAATATGAAAAATAAATAAAATTACCAATTGAAATTATTAAAAACATGACAGATAAAAAAGTAACCTAAATATGGAGAATATGACAAATAATAAAAATTAAAATTATTAAAAAAGTTAACAAATAAACTAATTACCTACAGTTACAGAAAATATGACTAATAAATAATAAGTAATGATAAATAAGCAAAATCAACTAAATTTATATAGAACATAGCAAATAATAACAAATAGGCAAATTACCTAAAATATATGACAAATTAATAATAAGTAATGACAAATAAGCAAAATTATCAAAATTTATGGAGAACATGGCAAATAAAAAAATTCACTTCATAAATAATTGTATACATAGATAGATAATTAATATATAAGTTCTAAAATGTCAATTTTGTTACTAATTAATTTTTATCAGAATCATACAATGAAAGGTCTTTGGACTTTTACTTTTATACAGGACCTAAACGTGTTTAGTAAAGCCTAGCTATATTTATCATATTCCCTCTCCACAGCCTCTACGACAACTTCGGCCGATCATGATCTCCCAAGAAGTTGAACCAACCCAAAAGAAGACGACGATTTCTGAGCCACCGTCGACTTCGTTCTCGCCCGTCCACATGAAATCGCAGAGAACATTCTTGCCCGTGTCTCGAGATGGGATTACCCGCGGCTCTCTCTCGTGTCCAAGAGTTTCCACGCTCTCTTATCTCCTCTGGAAATCTACAAGACACGATCTCAAATCGGAGTCAATGAAACATGCGTCTATGTTTGCTTAAAGCTGCCTAATCAACCATGTTCGAGCTGGTTTAGTCTGTGGACAAACCCTAATAAAAAACCAACCAAACGGAGAGGGAAGACCAAGTTTAAACGGGATTCAAGTGGAAACTCGGTTGTTCCGACACGATTCTCTTCTTCCCATTCTCCTCCCTTTCCTCATTACATCGAAACAACAGTTGGTTCAGAAATCTATCGGTGGACCCTACGGGGAGCCGTCTTCATCTGTACCAGATTCTTGATTGTCGGAGCCACACTTGGCGTGATGGCCCTAACATGACCGTGGCTAGGGAGGATGCGTCTACAGTTTTACTCGATGAGACAATATATGTAATGGGAGGTTGCGATATTGATGTATGCCTACTCTACCAACTGGATTGAGGTATTTGACATAAAGACTCAGACTTGGTCTGCCTTGCCGGGTCCCGGTCCTGATGTGGACGAAGAGTTAGTCGATGACTGTAGTGTTATAGTAACTATAGTTAATGTGTTTGAAGGAAAAATTTACTTCGCCACAGATAAAAAGGACTACACTTATGATCCGAAAGATGGTACGTGGAAACTTGTAAGAGAGAAATCGAGTTTCCTTCTCGACTCCGTTATGTTTTGGTGTGAGATGGAGAATGTATTATACTGTTGCACTGACGTGGGGCACTTAATGTGGTCGACCTCTGAGATCGAGGGTAGAGATCAAAGGCTTGGATGAATTGCGTGAGGATTTTAAAACTGGGAAGGAGTTTGAAATGGCTAACTATGGTGGGAAGCTTTTAGTTATGTGGCATTCATATCCCGAACTTTGTATAAGAAACAAGATTTGGTATGCAAAGATTTGTGTAGAATCAAGATGCAATGGACGTGAGGTGTGGGGTAAGGTTGAGTGTGTCGATGTGCTTACCTTTCCTGTTGAAACATATGAAAGCTTTTGTTGTTTAACTGCTTCGGTTTGATGCATCATCATAAGCACTTAACCATGTTATATATAGGCATTAATTATTAATTTATTATTAATATATGTGTTTTCACGTTACAGTATAGTAATTATTTTTAGTGAATTGACATTATGTGTTTAATTTGTGTTAAGAATATATGAATAATATGAAAAAAACTGAACATGTTTAAAAAAATAAAATCATATAGTACCATAGAAGGCAATCTTTGAAAAGGATTTTTTCTTTTGGGTACTTTATTGACATAAAGTTATTAACTTATTATTGGGGACATCACATGGCCGCTCAACTGATATATGTGCAAATCGTATTGTTATACAAGTAGTAATATTTATACTCATATATAAGTTCTTAATTATCAAATTTATTTGCTAATTGATTTTTGTTAGAATAAAAGGTCTTTGGACTTTTACTTTTATACAAGACCTAAACGTGTTTAGTAAAGCCTAGCTATAGTTATCATACCGCCTCTCGACAGCCTCTACTACAACTTCGGCCCCTATCATGATATCCCAGGAAGTTGAACCAACCCAAAAGAAGAAGACGATTCCTGAGCCACCGTCATCGTTCTCGCCACTTCCAAATGAAATCGCAGAGAACATTCTTGCCCGTGTCTCGAGATGGAATTATCCATGCCTCTCTCTCGTCTCCAAGAGCTTCCGCTCTCTCCTATCTTCTACGGAAATTTACAAGACGCGATCTCAAATCGGTACCAATGAAACATGCGTCTATGTTCGCTTAAAGCTGCCTAATCAACCGTATGTAAGCTGGTTTAGTCTGTGGACAAACCCCAATAAGAAACGAACCAAACGGAGGGGGAAGACTAAGTTTAAGCGGGATTCAAGTGGAAACTCGGTTGTTCCAACACCTTTCTCTTCTTTCCATTCTCCTGCAACAACAGTTGGTTCGGAAATCTACATAATCGGCGGACCCGACGGGGAGCCGTCTGCATCTGTCCGGATCCTTGATTGTCGGAGTCACACTTGGCGTGATGGCCCTAATATGACCGTGGCTAGGGATGATGCGTATACAGCTTTACTGGATGGGAAAATATATGTAATGGGAGGTTGCGATATTGACGCCTACTCCACAAACTGGATTGAAGTATTTGACGTAAGGACTCAGTCCTGGACAGCCTTGCCGGGTCCTGGCCCTGATGTGGACGACGAGTTACGCCATGCATATTATTTTATTATAGTTAATGTGTGCGAAGGAAAAATTCACGTGGCGACAATTGGAAAGGACTACAGTTACGAGCCAAAAGATGGTACGTGGAAACTTGTAAGAGAGAAATCGAATTTATTCTTTTCCAACTCCGTTGAGGCTTGGTGTGAGATGGAGAATGTATTATATTGTTGCACTGATTTGGGGTACTTAATGTGGTCGACCACTGAGATTGAAGGTAGAGAGTGGAGAGAGATCAAAGGCTTGGATGAATTGCGTGAGGATTTAAAAATTGGGAAGGAGTTTGGAATGGTTAACTACGGTGGGAAGCTTTTAGTTATGTGGTATCCATATTCCGATCTTTGCATGAGGAGAAACAAGATTTGGTATGCAAAGATTTGTTTAGAATCAAGATGCAATGGACGTGAGGTGTGGGGTAAGGTTGAGTGTCTCGATATGCTTACCTTTCCTGTTGAAACATATAAAAGCTTTTGTTGTTTAACTGCTTCGGTCTGAGATGGTAGGAGTCTGTGTTACAAGTCAAGTGAGCAATCATCATGTAACCTTAATCTTATTATAGGCATTACTTATATTTGTGTGTTTCACGTTTTTTTTTTTGAAAAATGTTTTCACGTTACAGCATAGTAATTCTTTTTTTTTAGTGAATTGACATTCCGTGTTTGGTGTTACGAATTTATGTATATTTTGAAAAAACTGAAAAAAAAACTGAACTTGTTTTCTCTATTTAATCAGTACAGTAGAAGGAGATCTTTGAGATGAGTTTTGCCCTTGGGGGTACTTCCTTGACATAAGTTACCTATTATTATTTTTTTTTTTACTGCAAACACCATACTCTATTAAACTGACTCAAATGAGTTAGGCTGGAGAGCTAATTCCGAGGGAGCCAAAATGTTTACATGGGAAAATTCAGAGGCTTTCGCACGAGCTCCTTTGACAAAGAGATCAGCTCTAGCGTTGGACTCGCGCGGAATAAAAGACAAAGTAAAAATTGTAGATAAAGACCAAACATGAAAGAAATCTTCTAATTCTGAAACCAGTGCTGGCCAAAACTCTTCTTCTTTCATCAACTTAACCATTTGCAGGCAATCTGATTCGAAGTGCATCGTAACGTGCCTCAACTGGAGAGCCGCTCGCATAGCCCAAAGCAACGAGTTCATCTCTCCGCGTGCAGGGGAGTGAGGACTTGTTTCCCCCCATAGAACCTGCATTCTTGGTTCCATCTTGCATCTCCGCGTGCAGGGGAGTTAGCTATTATTATTGAGAACATACATCACATGACCACTAAACTGATCTATGCGTAAATCATATTTGATAAACACATATGTAGCGCAAATTAACCTATGCCATATGATTTCTGCATCAACAAAAAATTTGTAAAAGCTTTTATGAATATATTTCCTACTAAAAGTTCCATATATAGTTTAGATTTTAGAAAGAAAATAATTGATAAAAAGGAAAAAAAATTCGAATCTATTTGTTCTTTCTAATAATGTGTGTTTAATTTCTCTTAGAACTGAATATCATCATGTGATTATTAGAAAATAGAAAGATTAAGATTTTTCTTCATTCAATAGTAAACCAAAATTTTTCTTTTGGCAATTATTACTAATTTTTTATATTAAATTCTGACCAAATTCATAAAATAAAAAAGTTTATAATATAATGTTAAGAAGCGACAAGTAATTGAAAAAGGAAACGTGTCGAAGTGACAAAACTCAAACTCATCTTATAAAAATTCTGGAGAAGCACTCAAACTTAAAATCCAATCATCCGACTCCTTTCCCCCGTCGCCGGAGACCGATTCTCTCTCTCTCTCTCCCGCCGGAATCACATCTAAAACGCCAGCTGAATGTTAAACCCAATCGAAGGAATAACAATTCGATTTTGAACAAAAAAAGTCTTTTTTTTTTCGATGGGGAACAAAATCGCTCGAACGACGCAAGTCTCGGCGACGGAGTACTACCTCCACGACTTGCCTTCCTCTTACAATCTCGTCCTCAAGGAGGTTCTAGGCCGTGGCAGATTCTTCAAGTCGATCCTCTGTAAGCACGACGAAGGTTTGGTCCTCGTCAAGGTCTATTTCAAGCGTGGCGACTCGATCGATCTCAGGGAGTACGAGCGGCGTCTCGTGAAGATAAAGGATGTGTTTTTGTCTCTGGAGCATCCTCATGTCTGGCCTTTCCAGGTTCGTTTTTCGATTTCTCTGTCTTTGGGTTGTTTTTGGTTTTTCAAAAAGGTGTTAGCTTTGATGCAATTTGGTTTCAGAGATAAAAGGATGTGTTTTTAGTTGGTGGTTTGATTGTTTGGTTCCTTTGTTTGTTTGTAGTTTTGGCAAGAGACTGATAAAGCGGCTTATCTAGTGAGGCAGTACTTTTTCAGTAATCTGCATGATCGGTTGAGTACTCGGCCTTTCCTCAGTCTTGTGGAGAAGAAATGGTTGGCGTTTCAGGTCTTTTTCTCTGTCTTTGCATCACTCTATTTGAGGCATGAAGTTTTTTTTTTGTTTTTTTTGGTAGCTTTCTGTTTACTGAACTTTGTTTTTTGTTTCTGCAGTTGCTTCTTGCTGTGAAGCAGTGCCATGAGAAGGGTATATGTCACGGTAAGGTTTGATAGTCTGAGAGAATATGATCCTCATGATGGTGGAGTAAATTGTGATGTGTGTGAATTTGAACCGTTTTAGGTGATATCAAGTGTGAGAATGTTTTGGTTACTTCCTGGAACTGGCTTTACCTTGCTGACTTTGCGTCCTTCAAACCCACATACATTCCTTATGATGATCCTTCAGACTTTTCCTTTTTCTATGATACAAGGGGACAAAGACTTTGTTATCTGGCTCCAGAGGTACTATAGAACCATTGTCAAAGTTTATTCCTTTTATCTGTTTCACCTCTGCTGAGAGTATTATTATTCTGTACTAGTTATTTCTCTTCCTCTATTTCAATAAGCCATTTGTCCCTTTCTTATTGGTCATGTTTCTATGTTTTTCCATGTTTAAACAATTTGTTAATTTCAGAGATTCTATGAGCATGGAGGTGAAACCAAAGTTGTACAAGATGCTCCATTAAAGCCATCCATGGATATATTTGCTGTTGGGTGAGATTATATACCATCTTGTTTTACATCACTCTTATCTGTTCTTTTTTTTTTCCGTAGTATGGCACTATAAAGAGGCTCCTATTGGTTCAAGCACACATACTTTTTCAAGATGGAAAAAGTGTTCTTACCTTGAAACTTCAGCATGTATATATTTGAGTTGATAACACATTGTAATAGGTTCATATTAATGCTTCAGGTGTGTGATAGCAGAGCTTTTCCTTGAGGGTCAGCCACTATTTGAACTGGCTCAGCTCCTCGCTTATCGCAGAGGACAACATGATCCTAGCCAACACCTTGAAAAGGTATTGTCTAATGCATCTTTTTCATTTTCTCTGTATAGGTATCAATCTCTCTCCCTCTCCTTTTTTTTTTCTTTCTTGCGATCTTTCACGTTGATTCTTTTCACCTTCCTTCTGAGTGGTACATTGGACTTGAGATTTCGGGCTGATTGTTCTACCTCTGTTTCTACTCATCTTTGTTGGTCTTTCTCTTTTTATTGGATGCAGATTCCTGATCCGGGAATACGCAAGATGATTCTTCATATGATTCAGTTAGAACCCGAAGCACGCCTATCAGCTGAAAACTACCTGCAAAATTATGTGGGAGTTACTTTCCCAAACTACTTCTCACCATTTCTGCACACTTTGTACTGTTGTTGGAATCCACTTCCTTCAGATATGAGGGTAAAATCACCATGTTCTGTAAAATAAATTTACAATCTGCATCAACATGCTTCATATCATTTTCTTCATTTTATTAGGTAGCAACTTGCCAAGGCATATTTCAAGAAATACTTAAGAAGATGATGGAAAATAAGCCAGGTGATGAGATTGGTGTTGATTCTCCTTTACCTTCACATCCAGTGAACGCAAGCAAGGTGCACGAAACTTTTGCAAGTCAGAAATTGAACGCGTCGAAGGACCTGATAGGGGATACTGTAAACTCCAAGGACGAGACCCTTTACTCTATTTCTGATGCACTCAAGAAAAATCGCCATCCTTTCTTGAAAAAGATAACAATGGAAGATTTGGGTACACTGATGTCTCTGTATGATAGCTGTTCTGACACTTACGGAACGCCTTTTCTACCAGTAGAGGTTAACATGAGATGTGAGGGAATGGTTCTGATCGCATCTATGCTCTGTTCTTGTATCCGCAATATCAAATTGCCTCATTTGAGGAGGGAAGCCATACTTCTGTTGAGGTCTTGCTCTTTGTATATTGATGATGAAGATCGCTTACAACGTGTACTTCCATATGTTGTTTCCCTGCTTTCTGATACAACAGCAATTGTGCGGTGTGCTGCCATGGAAACTCTATGTGACATTCTGCCGCTTGTCCGAGATTTTCCTCCCAGTGATGCAAAGATTTTCCCGGAGTATATATTTCCGATGCTCTCCATGCTTCCTGATGATCCAGAAGAGAGTGTGAGGATATGTTATGCCAGCAATATTGCAAAACTTGCTCTTACTGCTTATGGATTCTTGATACATTCTTTCCAACTGAGCAATGTAGGGGTTCTTAATGAATCAAATTCTCCGCAGATCTCCAGTACACCTGTTACTGAGTTGCAAAAGGCAAATGGAGATGCACAGCTTGCACAGCTTAGGAAAACTATTGCTGAAGTTGTTCAAGAGCTTGTTATGGGTCCGAAACAGACTCCGAATGTTAGAAGAGCACTCCTACAGGACATAGGGGAGCTCTGCTTTTTCTTCGGTCAGAGGCAGAGTAATGATTTTCTACTCCCCATCCTCCCTGCCTTTCTTAACGACAGAGATGAACAGCTAAGATCTGTATTCTTCGAGAAAATTGTTTATGTATGCTTCTTTGTCGGTCAGAGAAGTGTGGAGGAATATCTCTTGCCTTATATTGATCAAGCTTTAAGTGATCAGACAGAGGCTGTCATTGTCAATGCGTTGGATTGCTTATCCATATTATGCAAGAGTAGCTTCTTGCGGAAGAGAGCTCTCCTTCAAATGATAGAGTGTGTTTATCCTTTGCTGTGCTATCCATCTCAATGGGTAAGGAAGGCAGTTGTCACTTTCATTGCTGCCTGTAGTGAGTTCTTAGGTGCAGTAGACTCTTTTGCCTTTATTGCCCCAGTAATACGTCCCTTTCTCAGTAGACTTCCTGCATCAATCGCTTCTGAGGAAGGTTTATTTTCATGCCTAAAGCCCCCAGTTACAAGGGAGGTAGTTTACCATATCTTGGAAACCGCCAGGAAACCAGAATTTGCAGAAAGACAGCGGAAGATGTGGTACAGTACTTCACCTCAGTCCAAAGACTGGAAAAATGTTGATTTTTTTAGCAAGGATACTGGGAACTTGAACTTGTTAGAACGCGGGGCGGAACAGAAGAAAAGTGCGGAAGGAAAAAAACCGATTATGAATGCATCACAGCAACAAGAAGTTCAAGGAAAGTATGCAGAAAAAGATGCTAAACTGAGAATCCCGAGAAACCCAAGACTCAGTGCTTCCAACGCAGTTGAGCTTCGTGATCCCTTGAATCCGGAGAAGTTACAGTTCTCTGGGTTTATGGCACCATATATGTCTGGTTTGAATAACTTAACTGAACCAGAGGGCATACCTCTCTATTCGTTTAACATGGACAAACGAGTAGCTACGAATCCTCCTGTTGCTTCTGAGTCTTCATTGCAGATGAACTCTCTGGGCATGAGTTCGTTGTCAGTACCATGGATGGATTCCATGAGCAAGTCGTTTAACTTGGCCAGTTCGGTTCCAGTGCCTAAGCTGGTGTCTGGATCATTCCATGTTGGTACCAATCCTAAACAATTTTACAGAGTGGTACATGAGCCAGAAAGCAGAGAAAATGAGCAAGTGTCCTCAGCCATCAGCAAATTTCAAGACCTCGGTGTATCCAGCTCCTCGAAAAGTGCTTCTGTAACTTCTGAAGATGCGTCTTCAATATCCGATCTTGTAGGAGAACCATCTCCGTCAAGGACATCAGTTCCGGATTCAGGCTGGAAGCCTCGTGGAGTATTAGTTGCTCATCTACAAGAGCACCGGTCTGCTGTCAACGACATTGCTACTTCAAGCGATCATAGCTTCTTTGTCAGTGCATCAGATGATTCGACAGTGAAGGTGTGGGACTCTAGAAAGCTGGAAAAGGACATCTCGTTCAGGTCAAGGCTAACATATCATCTCGAGGGAAGCAGAGGGATGTGCACAACAATGCTTAGGAACTCAACTCAAGTTGTAGTTGGAGCCTCCGATGGTGTGATACACATGTTTTCCATTGACCATATCTCCAGAGGCTTGGGGAACGTAGTGGAGAAGTATTCAGGCATTGTTGATATCAAAAAGAAGGATGTTAAAGAAGGCGCCGTAGTTTCTCTTTTGAATTATACCTCTGATAGCCTATCTGGCCCGATGGTAATGTATAGTACCCAAAACTGTGGGATTCACCTTTGGGATACAAGATCAGATATAGATGCATGGACACTGAAAGCAAACCCTGAAGAAGGATATGTGTCTTCTTTGGTTACAAGCCCATGCGGGAATTGGTTTGTGTCTGGTTCCTCAAGGGGAGTACTTACTCTTTGGGATCTGAGGTTTCGTATTCCTGTACACTCATGGCAATACCCTATAATATGCCCCATTGAGAAGATGTGCCTCTGCTTTCTTCCTCCAAGCGGCTCATTGTCCAACACGATGAGACCTTTTATTTACGTTGCTGCTGGTTTCAATGAAGTTTCACTCTGGAATGCAGATGGAGGTAGCTGTCAACAGGTAATGTTCTTTTACCATTTTAGATTTGATGTTATTCTATGGAAGTAGTTTTGATAGATTAGACCATATCACTAAGTTGGTGACTTATAAATGAGCTGATTCTGTAGGTATGGAGAGTAGCCAACTATGAAAACGAGACAAATGTTTCCGAGTTTCAATGGAAGCTACCAGGCAGTAAGGCAAATCCCAAGACGAATACTCGCCATAACATGAGCTCCAAGTATAGAATTGAAGAGTTGAACGAGCCTCCTCCTCGTCTTCCTGGTATCCGCTCGTTGCTTCCTTTACCCGGAGGCGACTTGTTAACAGGTGGTACTGACTTGAAAATCCGGCGTTGGGATTACTCCAGGTTCTTTGATCTATAACTTTAACTTGTGTTCTTATAAGCAAACGTTTTGTCACACTTCTTGTGGATAAATAAACAAAAACCTGACACAGCTTCTTGTTTTCTGTGTTGTTTGAACCAAACATAGCCCTGAGAGAAGTTACTGTATCTGTGGTCCGAGTTTGAAGGGAGTTGCAAATGATGATTTCTACGAACTCAAAACCAACTCTGGAGTGCAGTTTGTTCAGGTCTGTTGTTTAACTATATCTTTGATAAGATGCAACACACTAATCGTTACAGTTTAAGGTCAACTACTAAAACTATCGTTAAGCTTTTGACTAACTTTTATTTTGCAATTGTTGCTTGCGTCTTTGTCAGGAGTCACAGAGGCGGCCTCTGGTGACCAAACTGACGGCAAAGGCAGTACTTGCAGCGGCTGCAACAGACACAGCAGGATGTCACCGGGACTCAGTTCAGTCTCTGGCATCAGTGAAACTGAACCAGAGACTGTTAATATCAAGCAGCAGAGATGGAGCGATCAAGGTCTGGAAGTAAAAGAAAAACCGTGATGGGTTTCTTTGTTTGTACAGTGTTGTTATAGTGTTTCTAATTCTCTACCGTTTTTTTGTTTCATTGTAACATCAGATGCTAAAAGAAACTTTTTAGCTTTGTATCTTTAGCTCACGTTTTTCTATTTGTAAAGATTGTTTCTGTTATTTGATTAAAACAAGTGATAAATTCAAAACAATGTTACCTTTCGTAGTAATTCCTCCACGTTACATGTTTTATTCTATGTATTCAAGACGGTATGCATTTGGAGTGGAAATAAAAGGTGATCATAGAATGCTATTGCTATGAGGTTGTAGTTTACGTTACCAAGCACTGAATGAAAAGAACAAATGATCAAAAAGTCGATTTCATTGAGAAGAAGCATAGTCTTACAAATTAAACAAAGAAAGATATTAAAACAAAACCCGCAAAACCTCCAACTCCAAAGCGATCATCATCTATTTCTCAGACGAGTTTGGTCCTCTCTTCTTGCCAAATCCAACAACTGCAAACAAGAAATGAATTACAAAAAAAAATTAAGCATCACTTTGTTTTGTGACAAAGTTTAAAGATTTTTCTCGTGATCAACTGCAAACTACATCAATTTCATATATAGGATGTAAACCAAAAATGGGGGAATCTATACACATACAACTAGTATGAATGTACAATAAGCACATTGGACACAATGTCCAAGTCTCAAAAAATCATTTTACTCTGATTCTCTAAATAACCTTATGAACTATATAGATATGTAACCAAAACTAATTTAATTAAGAACAAGAACTAATAAGTAATAGCAACAATTACATCATTCAGACACAATGCCAACTAAGTAACGTCCTTAAATCAGTCAAGATAATCTAAGTAGAAAAAGGGAAATAAATATTGATTTACCGGCGGTGACGAAACGGCGGTTGTGTTGAAGACGTTTGTGGGCACGTCCACGTGGCTTCTTCTTCTTGTCCTGCTTAGCCACTTTAGGTGTCTGTCCTCTCACCTTACCGGCACGAGCCAATGAACCGTGAACCTTACCTAAAACATTGCACAACAAAAATCAAAGACAAAATCATCAGTAACATCAACAAAAAGAAACTATCAGATAGAATAGGTTAAAGAGAAATCACCCATAGTTGTTGTTCTGACGACTGAATCGGCGCTACCTCCGGCAAATGTGTGACGACGACAGCTTTTGATGGACTAGGGTTTTCTACTCTTATGTAAGTGACGAGGACGATCTGTACGAATAAGGCCCATTAGTGATCACTTAATGGGCCTAACTTATTATTCTTTTCAGTTGGAATCCCCGCCATTATTTGAGTTAGTCATTAACCGCTTTTATAGTTTAATGGCCCATTCAATCACCATTTTGGCCCAGTGGGCTTTCAAAATCGTTATCCAAGCAACGTGACGTCAGCTCTCTACCCTTTGGTTCATCTCTTACAAAACCCCAACCAAAACCCCAATCTTCTTGCTGCAGGCTCTGAAGCTCTAAGTGAAGTGGAAGGGGATATAAAGGATGTTGAGTTTTCAATGCTCTCTTCACCTTCTTCAGCCTTCTTCTTCTACGGCGAATTACAACAACCACTCGAATCTTTGCTTCCACAGTTCGGCGTCGTTTCGTGTCACCAGCACGATTCAAGTACCGAAGATCCAAAGGGTACGTGCGGATTGGTCTAGGAGGATTGTAAAAGTACAGGTAAATGGTCTGGGTCGAGAATTTGAAGAAGAAGAAGAAGAGGATGTGGGAGAGTTTGAAGAAGAAGAAGAAGAAGAAGACGAGTTCACGTCGAGGAAGAGAGAAAGTTACGGAGGGAAGAAGGAGGATATAAACTACGACAAAGATCCTGAGTTCGCTGATATTCTTGGTGATTGTTTAGATAATCCAGAGAAAGCTCAGAAGAAGGTACAAAGTTCATATCTTTCATCTATTTTTGAAGCTTACATTTTCAAAGGAGAAGCTTGTTGTGATGATACATTGATGAAGTAAAACGTTGCAAGATGTGTGATTAAAGTACCAGCCTTTTTATCTTTTTTGATTTTTGATTTTTTTTTTTGTGAAAATTGGTGGTAGATGGAAGAGAGGTTGAGGAGGAAGAGGAACAAGATTCTACATACCAAGACTGGCTCTGCTACTTCCATGCAGGTGACCTTCAACAAGTGAGTGATTTGTATTTGCTTAAAAAGATGTGCTACATCATTAGTTTTTGATTTTCATGCCTTAACTCTCTTTCTCGGTTTTGTTGTCTTTTGTAAGGTTTGAGTATTCGAATTCATACATGTGGTTAGAGTTTCACAACGCTCCTCTGGATAAAGACATTGCCTTGATCACTGATGTGAGCTTTTTAAACTAAAACCTTAGCATTCCTATAGCTGCTTTGTTTTAATGGCTAAAATATATTGCAGACAATCCGTTCGTGGCATATTCTTGGACGACTTGGTGGATACAACTCCATGAATATGCAAGTATGTCTCCATATCAGAAACTAAAAGCATTTATCTATATTCGCTTTCTTCTTTTTTAAGCTGCTTTCTCTTTTGTCAATAATGGTGCTAGTTATCGCAAGCCCCGGTGGATAAGAGGCCAAACTATGATGCTATCCTTGGAGCAAATATCGAGCCGACCACATTCTATAATATCGGGGATCTTGAGGTCCAAGACAATGTTGCTCGCATATGGTGAGTTTCCACCGTATAACAATTTTCTCAAGTCTAGTGGCTTTAGATTTCGGAGTTTCTCTGACGTTTGCTGACTTCTGGACAGGCTCGATATTGGGACCTCAGAGCCGTTGATTCTTGATGTTCTGATAAACGCATTGACACAAATCAGCTCAGAGTGAGTTCAGTTTTCTTTATCTAATTACTTTCAAACGGTTGGTTTTGGCCTGCGCCTGGATGAATGTGTGTGGAAGCGTTAATGTTGAATGTTTGTTTTCTTTGTGTCCAGCTATGTTGGGATTAAGAAAGTTGTGTTTGGTGGATCTGAGTTTGAAAGCTGGAAGGAGAATTTGACATCTGAGGAGTCTGGTTTCAGAGTCCACAAGATATAACATGATCTCGACTTTGTCTCGAAGACCACAAGATATAGCTTTTCGATTATTACCATAAACACTTATAAATTACATGGTTTATATATAGCTTGATGTATGCTTAGTTCATCACTACTGACAAATTAGCAATCACGTTTAATATTTGATTGATCAGAAGGCAATTACTTCTTGTATGCCTGAAGACATAAACTAGTAATGGTACAAGCCTGGCGCTTGCATGCTTTCGTTGAAACATAAGACTATTAGAAGTACTTTTGACTTCATTTTGTGAAAAAGGATGACAAGAGAGGAGGTTCAAGCAAAACTCTTCGCTGTTCAAGAAAAAAATCTTTAACCTACAAGTACCGTCTGAGTTTGGGGATCTGAGTTTGACAACTGGAAGGAGGATTGATATCCGAGCAGTCTGGTTTTCAGAGTCCACAAGATTTAACATGCTCTTGACGCTGTTTCAAAGACCACATGATACGACTTTCTCCTTCGATTATTAGAACAAAAACCTATAAATTACATTGTCTAGCTTGATGTATGCTTGGCTTATCACGGTTGACAAATTGCAATCACGTTTAATATGACCAGATGGTAATAATTTCTTGTCTGTCTGAAGACATAAACCATAATCACTACAACTCTGGAACTTGCTTTACTAACCAATGAAAGCAATTAAGTTTTTGGTAAAACGATAAGACGACAAACACTGAATAGAAGGATGCCAAAAGAGGTGGTTCAAGCAAAAATCTAAGCTGTTCAGGATAAATCTGTAGAACCTACAAACACGGTCTGAAACTCTCAAAAACAAGCTTATTTAGAAGAAAAATATTCATTCAATCGCGGATTCTTCAAGCCTGTCTGTTCCTCCTCTTGGGGCCAGACTTGGCGACTCTAAGGCCTTTGCTGATCACGCTGAGCCTAGCAAGCGCTGCCTTCTTCAAATCAGGCCTGTAGTAGTTGTCCACAACCTGAAAAACATTAGACAATAAATCAGTTAATACTGGTAGGCAAAGGAAACAAGAGAAGAGGTAGATATGTAATGGTGGAAGAAGGAATATATCTCAGAAGCCAAGCGTAACAAATGTATTTCATAGAAGAAAAACCCCACAAAGGAGTCATCTTCTTACGTGTTAGCTTTCTCATCACTGATAGAATATGCAAAACAAATAAACTAGATTCAAATCCAAAGTATGATAATTTATTATTAGCTCAGAAGCCAAGCGTAACAAGTAAATTTCATTGAAGGAACTTCACAGAGAAGCTCTCCTTATATGTTAGCTTTCTCATCACAGATAAAAGTTGTAACACAAAGAAAAGCAGACATACTCAGAGTACATTAAGAGCAAAGAAGTTTAGCTCAGAAGCCAAGCGTAACAAATATATTTCATAGAAGAGATACCCCACAAAGGAGTTCTCTTCTTACGTGTTAGCTTTCTCATCACAGCTCATAAAAATCAATCTATAATGAAACCTAACGTAAATTCGAACATTTGGTCACAAAAAGGGAGATACAGGAAGTAAAATGATATTCACATCAAAGAGATTTAGCTCAGAAGCCAAGCGTAACAAATATATTTCATTGAAGAGATACCCCACAAAGGAGTTCTCTCCTTACGTGTTAGCTTTCTCATCACAGCTCATAAAACCAAACTACTTTGAAACCTAAAGTTCAGAACATATAATCACAAGATTTTCCAAACATAGTGCACATCAGAATAAGAAGTGAGTTATACCTGGTTGGCAACAGCTTTGGCCATCCTCGGGAACTCCTTCTTGAGGACAGACTTGTTAACAGAGAGCTTAGGCTTGTTTTGCTTCTTGGTCTTGGTGGTTCCAAGTACCACACCTTGCTCCTTGTCAGCTGGCTGAATGGTCACGGTCTTCTTGTTTGCCAGACCTGAAATCACAGCAAAAGGATCCAAGCTTTAAACATCTGGATCTATACTAACATATCAATGAACTCAATAGCAAGTTCAACAAAATCTACAGTCAAAAGATCCAAACTTGACCAAATTAATTCTACTTCAAACTAACATACTCATTCAATTCAAGAAGTTATTAACTCACCTAATTGCATTTTGATAGACATAAAAGGCAGTTTGTGTTCATAAGCAACATTCTACCTCACAGATTAACTAAAACCAGCAATAGTTTCACACATATCCATATAAAAAGCAACAGTCACACATCATTACCAGAGTGCTTGTAAGAGTTAAGGTTGCAGAGGTTGTTGCTCTCCTTGCTGAACTGAACCTTAGCATTGCCTCTACCGAACTGTTTCACCAAGAAACAGTTGTTTCTCTTCACAATCTCCCACACCAGCTGTCCTGGAACTGTTGTCATTTCGATCTCCTACACCAGAATTTTTCCATAAATAAATACAAAATTGATATCTATGTACAGAACGAACAAGGGCTAGAGCGGAGAATGAAGTACTGAGAACGAACAAATGGATGTCAAGAGACGTATTAAGCTCACCTTGCAAATTGAAGAACTAGACAACGGCGGAATAGAGAGAACGAGACTTGTGCCGGCGTTAGGTTATGAGAATGAGTTGAACATATATACACTCTCACTGCAAAACCCTAGTTTTAATTCTGTGAAATGATATTTAATAAAATATAAATGTATTTTCAAAGAATTAAACAAAAGGGCGTTTGGTCTAGTGGTATGATTCTCGCTTTGGGTGCGAGAGGTCCCGAGTTCGATTCTCGGAACGCCCCCTTTTTTTAATCCCCTTTTCATAACGTCTTCTCCACTTGTTTCTTTTCTGATCCAGTATATATTTTCTTTAAACTGAACACTAAGCTTGATCACATGAAAATTAACAAACAACAACACAACTATATATACAGCAAAGCTATAGTTATTACATGGCCACTTTCTATATTTGTATACAAACCTATATGACAAGTTTTTTTTTTTGGCCAAAACCTATATGACAAGTTTCAGCACAACATCTACAGGAAACATACATCAAATAAAACTGGATTCTTGGTTACCAAGACCATCACCCTCATCACAAGTATATACAGAAGAATTAGGTGCCACTGGAGACCCAAATGTCTTCACCTCCTTCAGCCCACGTTCCCCAGCTCCATCTCACTCTCGGGTTACTCATCGTGCACGCAGAGATCAACACATCTCTTCCTCTAGGATCTGTGTTCTGATGCATCATCAGTCTCATATCTGTCAAACCTCTGTAGTTATTGAGTATAGACCTGATGAAAGAAACGTCGGTATAATCTGACGTCTGAACACGTGCTGTTATCTGCTTCAGGGTATCTGTTCTCTTCATATGTACAAGACCTTCGCTCTGGAAATGGGTTTTGATGTCTGACCAAGTCACGTGACTCAAAGTAAGAGAAACGATGCCAGGGAATGCTTCGAGGAGTGTTCCCAATCCAAGTTTCAGCCTTTCAGAATCTTCTATCGACTTGACTGAATCCACTGCAAGCTTTCTGATCTTGTTGCCAAAACGAGTGTTTCTGATTAGCCTGTACATATCAGGAGATATAATCTCTAACCTATCCAGTTCTCCAAGCTCTGAGAAACTAACACCTTCAGCGTCTTCTACAGAAAGATAGAACTTCACCAACTTGGGCGTTTCCAAGACGAGAGACCTGGGTTTGTTGCATTTCAGCCTGAGCTCAAGGAGGTTTGGCGCCACGATAGCCAAGGAAAGTGGTGCATTCGACACAGTCCAATGGCAACTCTTTAAATGCAGAAAATTGATCTTCGGCTCCTTAAGTCCTCCAACGCCAATCAAATTCAGCACTTGAAGAAAAGGGAAACAATCACCGACCTTCTCTAGATTCTCATCATCGAGTCTAATGAACTCCAAAGTCAAATGTCTGAGGTTAGGCATCTGAGTTAGACCAACAACAGAGAGCCAAGCATTCTTCACCTCTAGTTTGACTAACTTACTACCTGCAAGATAGAAACTCTGTACTCAATGATCCCACATTATTTCCTTTTAACTACTTCAAGATACATACTAATATTCCTGAAAAGCTAAAACCACAAATTGATATAACATTCATCATAGCTGCGACTATTCATTCCTAAATTATCACCATCATCATCATTTCTTGAGATGAGATCATATATTATCATCACCACAATCACAACCATCATCATCCTCCTCTTTACTCTGAATTAATGGATCACATCCAAAACTTACAGTTCGAAGAAATGAGCGCCAAAACATCCTACCTTCTCCAGCAAGATTGAATCCAAAAATCCGAAATCGACAACATCTCCAGATCATCACGAACCCTAGGCAGCCACGCCCGCACGAATTCGATATCCGTCAGGTACAATTCTTTGGAATCTTCTTCGACCAAGTCGTCGAACGACATCCCGCTGAGCGCCCTATCAACCCCGAGCGATACGGACCTAACATTGCGGGAATCTTCGATCAGATTCTTGAAGATCGTCTTGAACGGCGTGACGGAGGTCGAGCGCGATTTGGAGTAACGGGACAAAGTGCAGACGAGATTCACGGCGCGAACTTCCCTCCAGAGGGAGTTGAATCTCTTGGACGCGACGCGGGATCGAGCTAGGTCTTCGGAATCGTTGAGGCGGTTCAGGATTTTCACCACGAGCTCTGAAGGTAAATCGTCCATGGTGGGGTAAATTTGAGGGAAGAGGAAAGAGACGAGAAGTATTTATAGTCAAGATAAGATAAGTTCAAAGTCGATAATACCCTTGAAAACTTTGAAAATAACAGAAATGCCACTCATTTTGGTTCTGGAAAAGGGAGAAGGAAAAACCCTTATTGAGTTGGGTTCCGAGTTGTGAAGCGAGCGGCTGTCGGAAAATCGAAAATGGGGAGGAGGATTTTGAACGATGCGTTGAGGACGATTGTGAATGCGGAGAGGCGAGGGAAAGCTTCGGTGGAGCTCAAACCAATCTCCGCCGTCATGTCTTCCTTCCTCAGAATCATGAAGGAAAAAGGTTAACTTTCTTGTTTGATCCCAAGTTCATCGAAAAAGATGACATTTTTTTATACTATCTATTAAATAATGACATTTTGGTGTGAAGGATCTGTTACTGTTAGTGGTGAAGCTAAGATTGAAAATTGTAATGAAATTTAATGTTTTTTTGCTTCCAAGTTTGTGTTTTTGCTTCTGTGAACTCATTGTTCTGATGCTAATAGTGGTCTTGATTGCTTTCGATGTGCTTATGCGTATACCTCATCTTTGGCGATTTATAGTCAGGTTTGTTGACATTTCTAGATAGGGGTTTCAAGTGGTTCTAGTTGTTAGTATCTATGTGTTTCATAGTGTGTGTTGGAATCGGCCTTTTTTAAGTGTTTATACTTATAAATTGATATGTTAATTGTAGGTTATATCAAGAACTTTCAAGTGTATGATCCACATAGAGTTGGTAGGATAACCGTTGATCTGCAAGGGAGGGTTAATGACTGCAAAGCTCTTACCTATAGGCAAGACGTTAAGGCAAAAGAGATTGGGGAATACACTGAACGCACACTTCCAACACGTCAGGTTTGTCTCTCCAGCTTCAGTTTATTCCTCTCTCTCCGTTTCCAGATATGATGCCCCTCTAGTTAACCTTGTTGGATTTGTTCCATGCAGTGGGGCTATGTTGTAGTCACAACTCCGGATGGGATTTTGGACCATGAAGAAGCTATTAAACGGAATGTTGGTGGTCAGGTTCTTGGTTTCTTTTATTGAAGAGCCTTTTCTAGCACACAGCAGGAGGCTCTAGTGTCAAAGAATTTGAACAAATGTTCGAAAATTTCGATCAGAACATGTTATTCATATGGTTCTTTGTTTTGTTATCTTGAATTGTCTTTGAACAAAGTGGCAATTACAGTACACATTTACTTGTTGAATTCAAACATCTTATGAAGCATCTCGCAGATTTTGTTGTTTTGATGAAGTTAAATCCATTGGTTTTACCACGTTTTATGTAGCTGTGGCCAACACTTCCTCTGTTATCAATGTAATATGTGACATCCCTGCTCGTCCACAAGATACAAAAATAAAATCCACACTGATCAAAATTAGTTGTCAGTTTGTATCATAAACTCCATCCTCATTACTATGCTTACACACATTTACGATAAACAATCATATATGAAAACTACAAGACAACAATCTGATACGAGAGTCAAGTATATGTTTTGTACATAACAAATGAAGTAATCTCAAGCAAGAAAATAATCCTCGGAATACTCTCAAGTTCAATCTTTAAGCAAATAATCAAACAAAAGAATAAGAGCTGATAAATCAACGAATATAATATGTAGCAACAAACGGGTAGAGATCAGTGAAAGTTCAGCGACGTAGAGCCCCGAGCTTGGCAAATATGTCGTCGTAATCTGGGAGCTTGGGATGAACATGGCTAGCTTTCTCCTTCGATGGAGTAACCTGTTCTGGTGATGTCCCGGTTTCTGGAATAGAACTTGAAGATGAAGCTGGCCTTTCTTGATCAGCCAGTGGTCTGGCCTTGTGAGATAGCTTTGGAGGAGATTCTTGATCATGAGAAACTTTGACAGTTTTTGGAAGAGAGCTCGAAGAAGCTGACTCTTGTTTCTTAGCCAGTGGCTTGGCCTCGGGTATTAGCTTTGGGATAGATTCCTGATCATGAGAGACTTCGTCAGTTTTTGCAGTAACCAGGGATGATGATGATCTTCTCTCTTGCCCCTTCGTTCTTCGTGAGATGGATATAGACGGCTTGGTTTGAATGCCTGAAGCACCTCTACGGAGTTCTTTCTCATCATCTTCATCGTCACTGGACATTGAATGGAAATATGAGGCAACAGCAGGGGTGGTCTTGTTGGTCCTCTTCTCTTGGCTACTAATAGAAGCTCGAGTTGGGAAAGCTTCCTTTGAGCTGTCATGGGTGACACGCGAAGGAGGATGTGTTGGCCGTGTACCTCTACGGAGTTCTTTCTCATCATCTTCATCGTCACTGGACATTGAGTGAAAATATGAGGTAACAGCAGGGATGGTCTTGTTGGTCCTCTTCTCTTGACTTCTACTAGAAGCTCGAGTCGGGAAAGCTTCCTTTGAGCTGTCATGGGTGACACGCGAAGGAGGATGTGTTGGCCGTGTACTTAGCTCAGTTCTTCTACCTTGATTTCTGATAGAAACTCTCTTTCGAAGTTCCATCTCTGTTTCATCATCACTAGAAGATGAATATGGAGGTAAGGAGCTTGGTCTTTTGTCCGGGTTACTTGCTTTCTGAGTGTAAAGATCTTTACTGATACTGCTAGAAGGAACCGTCTGCGAAGGCGGATCAACCTCTACTTGAACATGCTCGTTTACAGACTTAGACAATGTCTTCTCTCTTGGTGGGCTCACTCCATAAGGTGGGAGAGTCTTTTCATTACTGAGTCCATCGGTCACAAGTCCAGAGCTCAGACCTTTAGGAGTTTCTGCGTCGGACTCTTCATGTGGCATGGAATCATCTTCTTGGTCTTCTGTGTCTGAGGGGAAAAAGTAGCGTCCTAAATCGTCAGGAACTTCAGCTGTTGGTGACTTGTGAGATGTCACTTTTGGTTTTTCTTCTACATGTCCAGAAAGTATTCCTTTGTTTCTCATATCGTCTTCCTCACTTTCAGAATCTCGGTCATAATCGTCAAACTTTGCAGATGGCTCCGGTTCATGCAGAGAAGCTGCGGGACTTGTAGGACAATCATCAAACAATGGAGAACTTGGCTTCTCCTTTTCAAGAACCTGTGAGGTTGAGCTAGGTTGTTCCAGAGACTTGTCTCCTTTGAAACTCCACGAATGTGTCTCTGATGGCATATTGCTGTTGCTTCCAAGCAATGAGAATCCTAATCCATGTTCTTGTTCATCGCCATAAGCATCTTCTGTGTCGAATTGAGGTTTATCAAAAAACGAGCTATGATCATCAAAAGCCGGAGCAACATCATGACCGTGATTATGTCTCTCCGTATCTTCGCTTTGAAATAGATTATCCTCAAAGACGCTCGGTGCATCGTTATGGTCAGAGGAAGTGACGTTATCGTCATCAGAAAAATAGCTTGTGTGCGAACCAGAAGAAGCCAAGCTTGACTGTTTCTTGAGTTGCACATCTTCTGAACAGCTAACGTTGATATCATCTTTACTTGGCTTCTTCTTCTCACTGCCTAACTTAGCAAAGGAATCGCTCGGCCTCATCTCCAATGAGCTATCTCGAGAATGACCTCTCTTCCATGAAGCATTTTCTGATTGTTCATCAACAGTCTTCTTAGAAAGCTCTGTCGTAGTAGATTGATCTTCTTCTTGCCTGTAACTGCTTCTTAACATCTCTTCTTTACCAAAACCTCCGCTTTGCACATTTGGTGTATGTGAGGGCTCGTTTCTTAAAGTGTCATAAGAGGATGAGTTCTGTGACTCTGTAGAACTCTGCAACGTCGTCCTCATCCTTTCTTTACTTGAAAGCTCAGCAGCTGCACGTGCAGCAAAACTGGCTCTTTCAGCAGATTCAGCAGCTGCACGTGCAGCAGTTGTAGCATCAACAAATTCTGTTTCATATGGAGATGAATCCACATAACCTGGATTCGGAGGTCTGTGATCTCTGCCATCAGTTCTATCTCCTGTAGGAAAAAAAAAAGAATATTTGTTATCATATAACGCGTCAACACAAACAAGAACAACAAAAAAAAAAACAGAACAAATGTTTTTGCACTAAAAACTAACCAGAAGGTGTTGGGTCTTGATGATAGTAATCAGTAGATGCAGTGCGGCTTGAAGATCTTCCATCAGTTTCATGCAAGTTCTGCGGCACATCAGCAGTAGCTGGAGCTTGAAACTTCGGAGGTTGATTGTGTGGGATTCTTGAAGAATCTGAGTTTATGTTGCTCACTGACTGAGAAGAACTTGCTCCACTCTGCTCAAAATTTCAAAATGCTAATGAGGAAAACAGATGCTAGAGCAAGAGGCAGACGAAATCAACACCAAAGAGTGGCTTAGGTTATGAAATGAAGATGTAGTTACTGACCATCAATACAGTCTCCTTTGGACCTGGCTCAACCAGAGTTTCTGGTTCCCATGTTACATTATGTTCCGTAGCAATCTCTTTCAAAACTTTGTTCTTCGTTGGACCATCAGGAGCTTTAACAGACAATTTATCCACCAACTAAGCAATACATAGAGAGAAAGAATCATCATCATCAAGAATGGCTCCCTCCTACAAACATCAGGGAAAAAACAACAACAGAAAGCAACCAACTTACCAAGCGGCTCACACCAGAATCTGGTTGCAACCCAACAGCAGCTGAAACAAAATCTTTTCCATACTTTGCAGAGAAATGCTTAACGACATCAGCTAACTCCGCGACATCTGATAACCTTTTGGAAGCGTAAAGGACACTCGCAACAGATTCCTTAAGATCATTAGGGCATGTCCTGAAGCAAGACCACACAACAAACAAATGATCAACAACACATTACAGATTAAAAACAAACAAAAAAGTGTGAAACTTTGGATATTTGTGCTTACTTCTGTGAGTCAATGACACCCAAACGAACAACGATAAGTTCACAGTAAATACCAACGAGCTCATAAGCAGCCACTGTCTTCTCTTCTCTCACTACATGCTCCACCTGAGAAAAAATAAGCATTCATAAGCATAAGCATTCTAGATTCGTAGGATATGTGAATGAAAAGATCCGATTTTGATTGCTTTACCCGGATTAGAGCCGTCTGGGTCTGACCGGACTCGAGCAAATGAGCCAACTCTCTCCTCAACTGCTTGATCTGTGTATCCTTCTTGTTCTTCAGTATTTTCAGACGCGAAGCCGCCATTTGCAATGTGATTTTGCTTCATTACAAAAACAGGAAATGTTACAAAACCAAAAAAAAAATTGCAATCGCTCAGTGACAGTGACCCAGAAGAAAAAGTATTACCATTTCGCAGGCTTGAAGCTTCGATGAAGCACCTTCTTCATGGAGACAAGAGAAACGAGAGCGAGAGAAAAACCAAGGCTTTAAGGTCTGGGAGTCTCCGAGGAGGCAATCAGGCAATTGAATGAGAGATTTGGGGTGGGTTTTTGTTTTGAAGATCAGATGAACAAAATCTGTGATCTGATGGGGGCAAGGATCTTCACGGGAACCGCAACCGAAGAAAAGTATCAAACTTTCGAGACGATAGATAAAAGTATCAATCATACGATGAAGATGAGGAAAAAGGAGATTGACTTTTCTACAAATGGTTAAATAGTGAGACGATGACGCGTTAAGTGACTTGTACAAACGTTCTTAGATTTTGCCAATAACCAACATACTAAATCAATAACTTTATAAACATTTTTATATGGATATCTTTTTGTATTAGTTTTAAACATTGTTATAAATGCATTTCAACATTTTAAGAAGGATATCTTATAAAAATTATTACATTACAAAATATTTGTGTAATCATCCTTCTGTCTGTTTCCATCAATTTAGATTTTGGTAATCAATCAGAAACATTTTGCTCCAAGTGTTGAAAGGATACAATTTTCTGACATGTGGAATGCGATTCAAGTAGTTTCTAGTAGTAGGGATTCTAGTTTTGCAGTCTTGACATTACATCTCCATAAGCATATAGATTGGTTATGTTGTGTACTCCTATTCGAGTCTTGGTGACATAAAATGTTTTACACCATGTTTCTACTACAGACTGGTCCGGACTAAAGAAACGTGGGAGAGCTACTGAGAGGAGATGAAGAGTGAGTGAGAAACTTTAATAAGCTGGGAACAGAGAAGATGTAGAAAGAGAAAGCTGAGTCACAATAAAGATGAATAGTTGAGTACTCTCCAGTCTTTAAGACAGTGTACTATTCTGCATGGCATTTCAGATAGGTTTGATTTATTTACTATTTGATTCCCAAACAATTTTCAGAACAACCCCGTAACTTCTAATAAATTACAGCCGAAGATACAAAAGTTTTTCTGGAATGGTCAAAGAAACTGATGCTACTTCCAGCTTTTTACTCTGCCAGTGTTCCAGATACCTCTTTGATACAAAGTAAGAGCAAGATTATCGGCGTCCTTAGCCTGATATCTTAACAATTAAACACATTTAATTAAATGGAAAATAACCAATAAGAATAAGGACGTCCTTAATTAAGAAGTTTTCTGAGGCGTCCTTAAGTACACGCGTCACTTTCTCCGTTCTTTCGTTTTGTTTCTCTCTTCCTCTCCCTCACAATCATCGCCACAATGAGTTTCCACTTGATTGGGGAATTGTCAGCTGAAGTGGGAGTAAAAATCTTTTCCTCGATCATCACTCTTCCTCTCTCTCTTGTGATCTCGATGGATTCAATTGAGATTGAGATGAAAGCGAACAGCGTCGACATCCCTCTCTCGCTTTGCATCATGATATGAGTGCAATACTCGCAGTGAAATTAAGGAAAAGACTTGGCTTTGGAATGTGGACAAAGTTACATCTGACAGGAATGCATGTCGAAGGCAAGGTAATGGCTTTTCTGCACATATATGCTTACACCGCTCTCTTAAATGAAGTACATTCCTTCACTCTGGATACATTACGCTCTTTAAGGTGTTGGTTGGAGTGAAGTTCCTTCGTCGGTGGCCGTTTCTGGGGCGTTTGCGCGTCTGTTTTGCAGAGCCGCCTTATTTCCAGATGAATGTGAAACCAATCTTCACTCATGGAGTTGATGTTGCTGTGGTTCCATGGATTGCAGGATGGCTAGTAAGTACTAATCCCTGATTCAGCTTGTAAACTTAAGTAGTGTAGAAAGTCTCCTCCTGCTCTTTTGATTTTTAACTCTTTTAGCACTCCCACCATTACAGGACAAACTCTTGTATATTGCATTTGAGCAGACTCTTGTTGAGGTAAGGTTTCCCTCATACAACTAAGCAAATACTGTCATTACAATGAAGCCAGCTAAATGAAGCTTGTGTCTAAATTACAGCCAAATATGCTAGTAGTTGATATGGAGAAGTTTGTTAGCCCACAATCAGGAGGTAACTATTGCTTGGGTGTGTTTCGGTTTCTCATTTAATCAGTCTATATATGATTACATTTTTGTGTCTGTGTGTTTTGCTTCCAGAGAATTGGTTCTTTGTTGATGAGAAAGAACCAGTTGCACACGCTCTTGTCGAAGTCGTTGAAGCATCTGATGTTAAACCATCGGATCTAAATGGTTAGTCACTGAGCTAGTTAAGTTTCCTCCACTTAAGCATCTTATAAACTTCTTGAATATGGATGATGCTTCAGGTTTAGCTGATCCTTATGTGAAAGGGCAGCTTGGCGCATACAGATTCAAAACCAAGATACTAAAGAAAACGTTGGCTCCCAAATGGCAGGAAGAGTTCAAGATACCGATCTTGACATGGGAATCTCCAAACATACTCAACATTGAAGTTCAAGACAAAGACCGGTTCAGCGATGACAGCCTTGGTGACTGTTCAGTAAATATTGCAGAGTTTAGAGGCGGGCAGAGAAACGATATGTGGTTGCCTCTTCAGAACATCAAGATGGGGAGGCTTCACCTTGCTATTACAGTAACTGAGGATGAAGCAAAGGTAGATTCAGCTTCTGTTTTGTTTTAGACAGATACGTTTAGACATTGGCACTCCTAGTTAAAACGCTTCATTGATTCAAGTTTAGACATGGATATGCAAGTTTAGACATGGATATGCAAGTTTAGACATTGGCACTCTTGCACATTTAACCTAAGAAACTAGAAAATGTCCCACCAATAATCACTATTTTTGCAAAAGTCCTTAACAATGTCCTTATCTCAAAATAACATTAAAATACTCTAAGGACCAATCATTAAGGACAAATGATAATGTTGCTCTAAGAAACGACGCATCAAGTAATTTGTAGAAACGTCCTTAAATTTTGACACCTAATAATAGGTTCAGTAACTAAAATACTAGGTGTTCAAAAAAAAAAAAAAAAACTAAAGATCACAACTTTACAAACATTTCTTATATTTGTTTTAGATGATGTTGTAGATGCATTTCAACATTTTTAGAAGGATATCTAAATCATATATAGTTTATCAGATCTTACTATATTAAATTCCATTATCAGCAATCTCTTCAAAACAATTATTACATCTACAGATATTTGTGTCTTGTCCTAAGAATCTTATACTATCATACTTCTGTCTGTTTCCATCAGTTTAGATACATAATAAAAATTTGCTTCGAGTGTTATCATATACAACAATTTTCGGATATAGAATGCAATTAAAGTAGTTTATAGACTTATAGTAGTAGGTAAAACACTTGAACTCTGATCCAAACTTCTCTTAGCAAAAATCCTTTAAAAACAGAGAGATGATGCATCATAGTCTTGAACCTTAGATCTTACAACAAACTAAGAAACCATTAAACTTGAGCAACTCAAATATCTCTTTGCTCACACACATACTAATAATAACGTTTAAAACGCATTTATGTCTCGGTGGTGGTGGTGACGATATGGATCTTGATTGCATAAACCAAACCATCCTTTCGAAGCAGCTCGCACAAGAGGCGATCTCCTTTCCTTAGTCGGTTCCTGCTGCATATGCGGTTCCATTTTTTGATGCTCACACGATGATCCTGCCACGTTGCTGCTCTCCCTTCTAGCGTCCCATTTTTGTGGTTGTCAATGTAGGACACGTAATCTTGGAACTTCAGGCCATAGTCTTCCACTAGTTGTTTAGGAATCATCTGTATAGGTATTAACACAATTAATTAAGCATACAAAATGTTTTTACTCTTTTTAACTTTAAAAAAGTTACAAATTAAGACAAATTTGTTCTTACCAGCTCGTATATCCTGTTCTTGACGATTGTCTCAAAACATACATTATTCGGATCATCCAGGTACACCTCTGGATTCTTGATTGTAGACTCTGTCAATAAAAAAAAAAAAACATTTTCAAGGATAAGTGTCTATCACATTTATATAGGTTAAATAATGCCCTTAGTTATGGAAATGATGAAACCAAGGAAATTAATGAAGTTTACGTCTCTTCCTAGACACTGAACGAGAGTTGTTGCTTGTTAAACCAACATTAGAGTTTACTGATCCGAGTTCTCCTGTAAAGATTCAAGAGACAAAACACATTTATATATAAATGAACAGAAAGATCGGTGAAATGATCTTAAATGATGAAAGCAAATAAATGTGTTTTTTAGTTACCTTTCTTCCTTGAGATTGTCACATTTGGGGTCACGTCAAGGAGTGTGTTTTCGTTAGGAGGAGAGTAAGAGCTGTCGTCACTCATGCTGTTGGAATCCTCTGAGATAAACGATTCATCAGAGTCTTGAACAACAACAACTCTCTTTTTTCCTGGAAAAAAACCTCATCATCGAAAAACACAGCTTGCTAATATAAAAACCAATCAAACGAAACATTCAAAGTGATGATGAGAAAGGTCAATAGTGTGTGTTTTAGACCTTTGTTCCTGGTTCTTGGGACTGTATTTGCCATCTCAGGTTCAATGATGTTGGAATCCTCTGAGGTAAAACCACAAATATCTCAGCATGAAAGAACAGAGCGTCTTTGTATAATTAAAAAGCAACCAAACGAAATGACTTCAAGTGATGAAAAAAAACCAAAGAGTGAGTGTTTAGGACCTTGGTTTCTGGCTGTGGGGACAGTCTGCGCCATCTCAGGTTCGGAAGAAGTGTTTGTGTCTTCGCTGCTCAGACTGCAAACACTGTCTTCTTTGTCATCATCATCATCATCATCATCTACGGCTATAACTTGACCAACAGCTCTTGCCTCTTGACATCCTCCACTACCACTATAGATGCTGACCTTGAATTTGCGAGATCCGTCATAGACAAAAGTCATTACGTCTCCATCTCTAAGACGGTTATCCTCGACGAACTTAGTCCACCCTTGTCCGAAATACACCTCATCTCGCCTCTTAACCATAGCCACCTTCCAAAAGCATCCACCACTACTTCCTTGGAGAAGCGCTGTTTTGGGCAAAACAAGTGGTAGCTCATCGTAATAGGACGCTGGGATCATCTGCACAAACGCACATGAGAACCACTAATCAAAAGCCAGCTGTCAAGAGATATGAACAAAAATACAAAATGAGAGACTCTAAGGTAAGACTTGAAAGCCATCTAAAATAGTCAGGTCTAAAACCTCTGTGACCATAACGCAATATCTAACAAAACTTGGTTTGATTTCAAGAGGCGTACATACAGTTTAGAAAACTGCACTTTCCAAAGCAAACTGATTCAAAGTCCATGACAAAGACATAAAAAAAAAAGATAGAGAAAGAGAAGATTCTTACCATGGATTCTGAGCTGAAATGGGAGAGGAAGATCTTAAAGAAACGTGGGAGAGCCATTGAGAGGAGAAGATGGGAACAGAGAAGATGTAGAAAGGGCAGCTTTGACGATGAGTCAAAGTAAAGATGTGCACTCTCTAGGCTTTAAAGACAGTGTACTAGATATTCTGCATTGCATCTCAGAAAGGTTTGATTTATTTACTATTTGACCCTTAGATAATTTTCAGAAAAACCATGAAACTTATAATAAATTATGGTCAGCGACAAAAGTAGTGTAGAAACAGAGGATCTTTTGCGTGTGTTTTCAGTCTTATGGACCATGGTCAAAGAAACGATCGTCCGGTTCGGTGCCCATCCTTTTTCTCTGCCATATTTTGCCAGTTACCTCTTTGGTATAAAGGAATAACACTTACTATTTTTAATTCTATATATATTGTTTAATTATATATCTAATCTACGTATATGTATATCATAAACAAACACAAAAATGGAATTTATAAATTAATAAATTTAGTATTAAAAATAATAGACTCAACTCAACCCAATGAAGACACACACACACACAAAGAGCAAAAATGATCAAACATCATTTTGATTAATTTTGCTTAGTCTACTTCTGTGTCACCACTTCCTTCTCATGATGATCTCTGTGTGGCTCACGATCCAGCTCAGCGGCTAAGGACTGTTGCAGCTCAGACACGATCTGGTTCATTGCTGGTCTGTTAAACCCTCTTTCTCTGACGCAAGACATTGCCACCTCCACAAATTTCCATGCTGAATCCGACGAGTAGTCTCCGTGAAGCAGCGGGTCCACGACGCCGTCAAGTTCTCCTGTCTCCAAGAGAGGCTCGACGAAGTGGATGACGCTGACTTTTTCACCCTCTTTTGTTCTCACAATGGCTCGCTGGCCGGTGATGAGCTCAAGAAGCACGATCCCGAAACTGTACACGTCGCTCTTCTCGTTCAGCATAAACGTCCTGTAGTATCTGTCATCATGCATGCACACATGTAATGTGTTTAGTTTATTAGATATCTTATGATCAATCCCAAATCTTATCAGCCAAATCCTAGCTAGATCAACTGAACCGAGACTGATCATGTGATCTGCATTTGCTAAACTAAACCGGTGATGAGTAAAAGGAACTTACTCAGGATCAATGTAGCCGGGTGTGCCCATGACAGCAGTCTCTACGTGGGTGAGATCGTCATCAGGGAAGACCTTGGAAACGCCAAAATCAGCAATCTTAGCTTCCATGTTATCATTTAACAGAATGTTTGCTGTTTTAACATCTCTGTGTATTATTGGTGGTCTGCATCCATGGTGCAAATACTCCAACCCTGCAGAGAAAACCAAATTAACACAAGTTTCACACCTGAACCAAACTAAACCGGGTTTAATATTTAGCTTTGGAACCAACCTTGTGCAGAGTCTATGGCTATATGGAGTCTATTTTCCCAGCTAAGATCCTCTGCTTTCTCACTTGATAGATATTCCTGCAAGTTTCCATTGGCCATGTATTCATAGATGAGAGCTGTACTACGTTCATCATCGCAGTACCCGACAAATGATGCTAAGTTCCTGTGATGGACTGTCAAAAGAAGCTCTGCCTGCAAATCATCTTACACTTCAGCAACCAAGAAACAGTTCATCAGGCAACTTTTTTTGTGTTCTTTAGATTACCTCGGTTTGGAACTCTTTGGAAGCTTGTGATGATGAAGATGATGATGTTCCGTTAGGTATTGCAGATAAAGAATCTTTTATCATCTTTACAGCAATTTTGGTTCCATTTTCTAGGGAACCAAGGTACACAATACCAAATCCTCCTTTACCGATCACTTTATTGAAGTTGTTTGTAATGCTTGAGACTTCATCATATGTGAACCTTCTCTTCCCTGAAGGCAGTAATGGTCCTGGTCCTGCATTGTCTCTGAACTTTCTCTTTCCTGAAGGTGGGATTGGTCCTGGTCCTGCAGCGGCTCCTGAAACTAAACATTCGTTCCATTTTCAACAAAAACCAACTTCAAAATTTATAATCATAAACTTTCTAAACGCATCACCTCTTTTTCTTTGTCTTAGTATGATCCATATGATAACTAGGACAACAAGGAGAATGATCACTGATGTGGCTACAGCTATTGGCACAACCATGTTGTTCTTCTTCTTTTCTTGGCATGAACTTGAGTTACAAAGGTTCTTGTCATCCACACTGGAGACAGAAAAAGACAACAGAATCAACAAGATTTGAAGTGAGAAAGTACTTGATTTGCTAGAAAACGTTACCTGAGGGCAAGTAAACCTTCCTTCAATTTTTTCATAAGAGATTTTGGGATAAACCCAGTGAAGTTATTTCCTCTCAAGTTCCTTGCAATAAAAGTAAAACCTAAATAAGACGAATTCATTATTACAAAAGATCAACACTGTATATGTCTACTCACTTACAGTGTTTTCAAATGTTCTAGATCAGCCAGAAACTCAGGCATATTATGTTGTAGGTCGTTGTCCGATAGATCCCTGAGAACAATGCATACTTCTCTTATTAGCCAATCTGAATAAAGTGGCGTAAAATTATGTATGTGTGACTTGTATATGTATACTTACAGTGACTCAAGAAGGGTGAGATTTTTAAATGCCAAAATCATTGGTCCTTGTAACCCACTTGAGCTAAGATTCAAGGACTTGATATGATGATTGTTATTGTTGTAGCTGCATCCAATACCTTCCCAAGGGTATAGTCTTGGAGCGCAAGGATCACCACTCCAAACTTTCTTAACTTTATAAGTCGATCTTATGCTTTCCATCGCGTGAACTGCAAGTAACAAGAGAAACCGTGAAAGCCATATCTTTTACAAATCTTACAGATTCTAAATATAGATGCAAAACACACCTTCCTCTATTGCGGTGGAGAATTCATCTAGAGACACCGCTGTAAAAATCTCAATGGCATTGAGAATAGGTGGAAGTGTTGAATCTGCAGTCTTCTGAAGAGAAATCAAGTGATCACCAGTGAGAGATCTTGAAGCAGACAAAGTCACTGAATACTCTAAAGGAGAAATGAAAGAATCTTCTGAAAAAGGGGAACCGTTCCACGATATCTTCATCTTCCTACTCTCATCAGTCTTGACCGTTTCGAGTTCCGCAAAGTAAAGATATGCGTAGAACGTAGCGTTTGTGTCATCTGATGTCCATGACAGTTCCATTGGTTCCTCTTCGCTTTTAGGCGAAGCAGCTGTCTTGATAACTTCATCAGGTGGGCTATAACCGCTCTGAAAAACATCGATATACCTTGTTGTCTTGATTGAACTCCAAGAGAGTGAAGTGTAAGGAGACCAGATACGATCATACACATCGTTTTGGTACCGTCCTGTTCCGTTTAGGTAACCTGTGTCCCATCTTTGGTATAGCACCAACGAGATGTTTCTTCCGTACTCAGTATTATAGATTGAGCTGTTCACTGGCCTTAGCTCCAAGCCTGAGATAAAAGGAGTTCCTTTACCTTTATTCACAAGGCAAACGTGTAACATCTCTGACTCTGAATAGGTCAGAATCTCTTTAAAGACTTGCTCAGAAGCGTTCCTGAACTTCACTGTCGACCAGAAGTTCACGTTCAGGTAAAGATCGAACTCGGGCAAGGCCTTTTCGTTGACACCACCGTCGTAGTTTCCGTACATAAAGGAAGCTCTGATGAGGTAAAGATTGTCTTTTGCATCTGAAGGTTTCAAGGAGTAACAGTTTCTGTTTCCTTGAGGGAAGGCTCTTGCATCAGCAAGAACGTAGGGTAAGTTAGGGTTTGCAGGGTAATTGTATTCTTCAGAGACGTTGAAGTTTTCGCCAGTGTTTATGAAATCATCATCTGGGGCATAACTGATACCAGTAAGAGTGTCTCTCTCGATACCTTTAAGAGGTGCCCCACAATCTATGCTGATGTAACCTGGATCAGATGAGAAAAATAAAGAGATTACGTCCAACACAAGTAAAGTTGTTTATATGATTATATCACACAACTTTTAAGCATCTTTGAGAACATTGCATGATTACTTGCCACACAAGAAAGTTGTACAGGGTTTCCAAAACAGGAATAAATCTCTCATAAGGCTTGAACATGGCTCTCAGTTTCAAGATTATAATACAGAGAGGAGAAGAGGGAACCTGTATGGCTTTGGCCGTGTACTAAAATGGCGGTGGCAAGAGCACAAAGAAGGACGAGAAAGAGAGAGCGGTTAGCTCTCATCTTCTTCTTCTCGTTTTTGATCCTCAAAATCTTCAGTGTATCATCGTCAAGGAAAATAAACAGACAACGTGCGAAGTTGCGATTAAGACAACATAAACACCAACAAGTTCAAAGTCATCTACTCCTCATGTCCTTACTTTATTAGTATCAATACAACTTGAACATTTTTTATTTCACAGTTGCCAGGTTGTTTTTCGCTTTTTAATTTGGCGGTGACTGGTCTATGAAGATATAGCACAAGAACATTCGGATATAATGATGGATTCAGAGACTATGTTTGAATAATTATCATTTTTTCTATTTCAGAAAAAGTTGAATAATTATGATACTATTAAGAAATAGGTTTTAAGTTATAGTGGATGAATATATATCTGTTTCTAACAATTAAAAAATTTATACGTGTAGACTGAAATGCTGAATGTTCTAAAAATAGTAAACAAAGGGGAAGGGGAGGGACTAGGGCTCATTACCATCGTGCAATTCACGTTTTAGACAAATGTGACTTCAACTTCAAATGATAATAATCTAAAAGCTCGTTGCAATTTAAAACCATAATATCAATCAGAAGACTACATAAGAAATTCAAAATAACACATGAGATGTAAAAAAATAAAATAAACACTCATGTGCAAGAAAATAAATGAAAACTATATATCGCGTACATTATACAAAACAAAATTGAGAGTTAATGAGTCCTTTAAGTAGAAGGGCTCATGTTTTTGTCTAAGGTGGCAGAGACTTTAGATCCTTCTTTTCTCTGAAGGGGAACTTTTGTTCCAAGGCCATCCTTTGTGTCCGCTTTGCTCTGAGCAAGATTCACCTCCACCCTGGGGGCCTTTCCTGGCACCAGAGGTTTAAAAATATTACCTGCACAAGATCATTCATAAGTTAGTTACAGTGACGTATAGTTCAGGCTCAACATGAATGAAACCATAGCAAAATAGCTTACCTATCTTACTGAAGAAAATGCCGTAATCCATTCCATTGTACACGGTTGGTATCACTTTCGAGTAAGGGCATTTAGTGGAAAAGCCAACCTTTGTGCCATTAGATTGTTTGATTGATGTGCTTAGTCTGTTAACGCAGTGCTTGAATTGCTTATGGCAGTTAACGTAAGTCATACCTGAAGAAAAACATATTAGAAAAAGGCTTCTGTTACAAACTTTATGTAAACAAGAAGAAGGTTCCATATGATCTATGATCATGTAACATAGCATGACCAAAACAACCTTTTAAATCAACACAATTGTCATGGGTCATGCAACAAGCATCAAGACCATCACAAGGTTTCTCTCCAGGGCATCCAAAGTATCCTATCCCACAGTACTTCCCGTAGCGAATGCCGACAGCTGATGAGAAACAGAGTTTCATGTAAGAATATACATAACTGATTCTCCATATTCAAAGGGAATGCATAAGAAGAGGAAATAAACAATCTTACTGTTGCAGTTCTGTGCAATGCATGTTTTGCTGCATTTCTCCTGTTAGATTTTGATTCAACCCCATCAGAAAAGAGCTGACAAAATACAACAAACATGAACAAAGAACAGTAATTATAACCTTGCTGTGAACGAATGTGAAGAGGAGGAAGGTGGCTAAGCCGAAAGCAACACGTGACGAAGCACCACCGTGAATCATCTTTGTCTTTCTCCAAATGAAGTTTATATTATTTGCGCTTGTGTTTTTCTTTTCAAGATTGTGACCCAAAGATTGAGCCTCCTTGGAACTTGGAAGATCTCACTGGTCCTCCTGTTTTCTCGATATCTTCCTCTTATGTAGTTTATGTATCAAACTTAAAATAGAATATGTTGTTTATCATCGTCATTTATGTTACATTTTGGAACAAAAACGATTAATCCAAACAGAGCATACTGATCTAAACTATTAAAACAGAATTACAAATAGTATTTAGCCCTAAATTTTCCTCAATAATTACAAGAGAATACCACTGGTTTTTAATATAGAAAATATTAATAAATCAACTAAATTTAATTTACAGATTAAACGAATATCTCTTGCATATATATTGTTACCTAAAAGTTCGGTTCCCCTTAATGACATACAATGTCTCTTGCAATCATGTTTCACTTATATAAAAAATGAATATATTGTTTTTAATCCTTTAGCAATATAAGGTATGCATATTTTATTTTCTTCACGTTCAAATCACAACTGAAAACATATGTTTTTAAGAATTTTATTAAACATATCCCACTCAGATCAAACCATACACATATCGCATACATTTTGCTTGGAAACACATCATTATTCACAAAACAACTTAAAACTTTACTTATAAATATTTTAACCATTTAATCTGGAAATTTATGTTAACCGGCTATTTCTCATTTTTACTCTATCACACTAATGGTCCATTTATTGACTTATAAATTATCTTACAAATAAAAACTTGGACAAAGTAAAATGTCTTTCTTTTCCACTAATTATAACTATTTCATTTATTATCTTTTATAATTAATTTGACATCATTTATTACAAATTAAAAAAATAGAACTTACCAGTTTTAAAGTGTTTGATTATATCTTTTTTCTTTATTCTTCATAACTACTTCATTAATTATATTTATTATAATAATTCGACATTATTTATTTTAATTGTTAACCATATTAATTTCACAAGTTTAAATAAAATTGCTTTATCCGCAAAAAAAGTTCAAACCGGTTAACAAAAAAAAGAAAATTGAACCGGTATATATAATTTTTTGTTTGTTTACAAAATCAGTTAGACATGAACATTCAAGTACTCATTCCAATACGAATCCGGATTTTTGGATATCAGGTTTGTTGAGTTTTAAAACTAAACTCCATTCGAATATTATAAATTTCCTGACGGAATTTGAGTCGGATCCTTCTAAATTTGGGTAATTTCGTAGGAACCTAAAAATATCTAAATAAACTATATATTTAAAATATTATTAAACAAAATAAAAATTGAAACCCGTGCGGACGCACGGGTCAAACTTCTAGTATACGATTAAATCCAAACAGAGGATTAGCAACAGCTACTCATTCTTTAACTGTTCGCTAATCACATTCTTATCAAAGAGAGTTAGCAAAATGTTTTTTTTTCTTAGCAAAATGTATTTTTCGTTTAAGTGAAAACTCGAAGAAGAAAAAAATGATTCAAAAGAGAATCACGGAAACTAAGAAATGAAATCACATGATAGAGCAGGGTTGAGCGTGATCATCGCTGAAGTAGCGGAAAGGAGAGTCATGCGCAGGGAAGCCCTTGTTCTCGTAGTAATCCAACGGATACTTCGCCGGCTCCTTCCTCGGCACAACCTTCGGCGCCTCGCACCTTACCATCAATGGACTCGGTCCCATCCATCCCGGCGGACCCAACGTCGGAGGCAACGTAAACATCGGCATCGTCGGCCGTCCCGGATGAAGTCCGAAACCACCCCTAACCGGTGGTAACGGGCAAGTTACAGCGGCGGCGGGTGGTGGCGGTGTTGGTTCGTCTCGATGCTCCTTGTAACGCTTGAGCAAGGCGCCGAACTGGGTCTTGGCCTTGGCTGGGTCCTTCTCGTAGGCGTAAAGTGTGGGCCTTTGCCCGATTTGTTCGATGGTTCTGATGAGCGTCGGAGGGTCTGCTGTGCCGGAGACAAGAATCAGACCCTTGGTCGGGACTATGGTTATGGCGTAAACTCCTGTTTGGTTCATATATCATTATGGTCAAAACTTAAAAATCATTTTTGAAATAAAGGGGGAAGTTTTGACGGTTACCTTTTACTTTACGAAGACGCTTCTTCACCCTGTGAGCGAAGTCTTTGCAACACTCGAGATCCATTTTCAGTATGCAAATCTGCAGAAAACGAACACGTAAGAATATATATAAAAATTAATCGGAAGATGAATAATTATTATTGTATCTTTATTCTCTTTACCGGAAAGTTCAAATCTTCCATTGAATCGAGCTAGGGTTTCTTCTGTCCGTGACCAAAACAAAACAAGGATGAGTTATGATCTAAACAAACAGGAGAATAGAATCATTTATACTCAAGACTGGTTTCCATAAATTGATTATTTTTTAAAGATTGTACAATAAAGAGTAGATATAGTTTTTGATTGAGTTAACCTTTTTTAAACGAGCATGATTAACTGAAACAGAGTATTCACAACACCTAATCATTCTTTAGTTGTTTACTGTTATTGATATCAAACAAAGGCCAACTCCTCTGGAAATATTTGTTCTTATTGATCGCAATCTTATCTTTAGTGTTTAGCAAAATGTATTCTTTTCTCAGCTCGAAATCCTCTGTTTCTGTCTCAAGGAAAAAAAAATTGAATGAGACTACACAGTCTTGTTCAAGTTATCGTTCCTCTCTTTCAAGGCTAATAGCCACACCAAAAAAAAGAGAGCATAAAAATCTCCAAAATTTACTATGCCTACTTTCTCTGTCACCACTTCCTTGTCATGATGCTGATCTGTGTGGCTCACGAGCCAGTTCAGCTGCTAAGCACTGTTGCAGCTCAGACACGATCTGCTTCATTTCTGGTCTGTTATTTCCTCTTTCTCTGACGCAAGACATTGCCACCTCCACAAATTTACATGCTGAGTCTGATGAGAAGTCGCCGTGAAGCCTCGGGTCCACGAAGCTGTCAAGCTCTCCCGTCTCCAAGAAAGGCTCGACGAAGTGGATGACGCTTGTTTTCTCTCCCTCTTTTGTTTTCACTATGGCTCGCTGACCGGTTATGAGTTCAAGAAGCACGATCCCGAAACTGTACACGTCGCTCTTCTCGTTCAGCATAAACGTTCTGTAGTATCTGCCACCATGTATGCAAAATGTGTATTTGTTTAGTTTGTCAGATATTGTGATCTGTATTGTGCTAAACTAAACCAGTGATGTGTAAAGAAACTTACTCGGGATCAATGGGAGTGTCGACGTGGTTGAGATCGTCATCAGGGAAGACTTTAGAGAGACCAAAATCAGCAATCTTGGCTTCCAAGTTATCGTTTAACAGAATGTTTGCTGTTTTAACATCTCTGTGTATTATTGGTGGTCTGCATCCATGGTGCAAATACTCCAACCCTGCCAAGTGGAGAACCAAATTAAACACTAGTTTCACACCTGAACCAGACTAAACAAGGTTTGATATCTCGGAAACCAACCTTGTGCAGAGTCTATGGCAATATGGAGTCTCTTCTCCCAGCTAAGATCCTCTGCTTTCTCGCTTGAAAGATATTCAAGCAAGTTTCCATTGGCCATATACTCATATATGAGAGCCATGCTACGTTCATCATCGCAGTATCCAACAAATGAGGTTAACTTCGGGTGATGGACTGTCAAAAGAAGCTCTGCCTGCAAAAACATTCTATCACTTCAGCTACAATAAAACAGTGTCCAAAGACTCAAAAACTATCAGATAAGTTTTTTTGTATTCTTTAGATTACCTGGACTTGAAATTCCTTGGAAGCTTGTGTTGTAGATAAAGAATCGTTAATCATCTTTACAGCAATTTTTGTCCCATCTTCCAGGGAACCAAAGTAGACTATACCAAACCTTCCTTTACCAATCACTTTATTGAAGTTGTCTGTAATGCTTGAGACTTCATCATATGTGAACCTTCTCTTCCCTGAAGGCAGGAATGGTCATTCATTTTTTTATTCTTTCAGAAAAAACCGATTTCAATTTTAAAACCGTGAAGTCAAAATATCCAAACGCCTCACCTCTTTTTCTTTTCCTGATCCATATGATAACCAGTACCACAAGAAGAACAATCACTAATGTGGCTACAACTATTGACACAACTATCTTCTTCTTCTTTTCTTGACATGACCATGAGTTACAAAGTATGTCGTCATCCACACTGGAGACGGAAAGACATCAAAATCAACAAGATTCGAAGTGAGAAAGTACTTGAGTTGCTTCAAAAAATTACCTGAGTGCAAGTGCACCGTCCTTCAACTTTATACCTGTGTTAGTTATAGTGAAATACAGTTCAATAGCATAATCACAAGTTCAACATGAAGGAAACCACCAGAGGTCAATAATTTACCTATCTTACTGAAGAAAATGCCGTAATCCATTCCATGGTACACGGTTGGTATCACCTGCGAATAAGGGCATTTGGTGGAAAAGCCAACCTTTGTGCCATTAGATCGTTTGAGTGATCTGCTTAACCTGTTTACGCAATGCTTGAATTGCCTATGGCAGTCAACGTAAGTCATACCTGACGTGGAAACATATACCTTAAACATTAACAACAAGGAGTAAATATACGTTTATGAATGAGTTAACCTTTTAAACCAACACAACTGTCATGGGTCATGCAACAAGTATCGAGATCATCACAAGGTTTCTCTCCAGGGCATCCAAAGTATCCTATCCCACAGTACTTCCCGTAGCTAATGACGAGCACTGATGAAATAGACTTTTATGTAAGAATATACATAACTGATTCTCCGGATTCAAAGAAAATGCAGAAGAAAACAATCTTACAGTTGCAGTTCTTTGCAATGCAGGTTTTGCTGCATTTCTCCTGTAAGATTTTGATTCAAAACCAATCAGAAAAAAAGCTGATAAAATGCAACAAACATGAACAAAGAACAGTAAGTATGTGTGTTTATAACCTTGCTCTGAATGACGGTGAGGAGGAGGAAGGTGGCTACGCCGAAAGCAACACGTTCCAAAGCACCACCGTGAATCATCTTTTTCTCAAAATGAAGTTTCTGGTTTTTGCTTGTGTTTTTTTTCTCATGATTGTGAACCAAGGATTGAGCCTCCTTGGGACTTGGAACATCTCATTGGTCCTCCTATTTTCTCGACATATATTCTTCTCTTACCTTTTGGAACGAACGAACATGATTAATTTAAACAGAGTATTCGCCAAAGGTCAAAAAGTGAAAAACTAAAGTGAATAGAAATTTCCTCGGGAAATTTTTGTTCTTTATTAATCTCAAAGAGAGTTTAGCAAAATGGAAATTTCTCAGATCGAAATATTCTGTTTCCGTTTCAGGGAAAAAACTTAGAAAAAAATTGACTCAGATTACACAATCTTGTTCAAGTTATTGTTCCTCTCTTTCAAGGGTAGTAGCCGGTGAAGGTGAATCCTCTGCCGGCGATTTCGCCTGCGCAGTACCAGGCAAAGCATTCGAGACCAAACAATGCAGCAATTCCTGCATCTTCTACCTTCAGATCGGTTCTGTTCTTCCACAAGTTCTTTGCGTAGTCTACTTCCTTCCAGAAAGTTTCATAACGTTTGGGAATGCTGTGAATAAAAAAGTTGAAGAGTATTAGATACTCAGTAAAGCCACACATAAAATGCTCAAACTCATGGTAATAAAATGCTAAGTAAGATGGAACGAATTCCCAACAACGAACCCAGTTTTCAAGACTAAGAAAGGAAACAGAACTAAAAGACATCACCAAGGAAGATGCAAGATACACAACAACGAATACAGGCAACAAGTGTAACTATTCTTGCTGCGAGCGCCAAGTGCCACATTTCCACAGCATTCATTTCATGGGTAGTTTGCATTTCAAAAAGAAAACGAAGAAAGATCCTAGAATCTAAAAGATGGTTGAATAACCATGTAGAGAGATAAGAGAAAGAAGCGAGAGATAAAAACCTAGCAAGACGGGTGTAAAGCAGCTGCTTAGACAACTCTTGGCACTTCTCCACAGTGGCAGGTTCCTGGATGAATTGCTTGTTCTTCTCAAGCAACTGCCTGTAATAGGAACTTCCATGCTTAGCCACAAACTTTGAAGCCTCACACGCCTTTGACTGAACTTGTACCAACTTCGATGCCATCTTCCAAAACCAAATCCTTCAAAATACAAAAAGAAGGTAAAATTCAATCTCAAAAAATCAAAACTTGACACTCGAAAAAGCCTTGCAAACATTTTCCAACACAACCCATATCAGAATTACCTTCAAAAAACAGAGACTTTTCAATAGATTCACACAAAATCGAGCTAAAAAGACCTAAAATCCAAATGCTCTAATCCTCAATTAGAGAGAAGCAGATCGAAGGAGAATCAACCGTACACATGAAAACCCGAAAACCCTATATCGAAGCGGGAACCGATCAGTGTGTATAGATCTACAAGTCAACCACGAGAACAAACAATATACAAGGGGGGAAGCCGGAGCAGAAACCCAGTAAGCTAAATCAAAGTAAAGATCTGTAACACCCGATTGGGAATCTGATGCGAGAAGATTGCAACAAGCTCGGGGAAATTAGGAAGCTCACCGTTGGAATAAGAGATGCGGCACCGGTGAGGAAGATGAGTTTTGATTGGGAGATTCGTGCCACTAAAATATCGTGACTTTTCTCTGAACGACGCCCCCCACTCTTCGTACGATGTCGTTTTATCTCCTCCACGCTATCCTAAGCCGACGTCGTTTCTTCCTCTTGTCACGAAACGACAACGGTTTAATACATTTCGCGCTAGATCAGCCTATTGGCCCGAGTTAGTTGGGGAAAACGATGCGCATTTTACGACGTCGTTTAGCTATTGGGTAAGCCGACGCCGTTTTGTTTTCATTGTGCCTTAAAACGACAACGTTTTAAAGATATGTCGCACCAGATCAGCCAATTACCCCGAGTTATCGAGCAAAATCAACATTTATCGCAAATCGTCATGTCTTCCCTGTCTCCCCCACCGGTTCCGATGGAGCTCCACGCCGTGAACCGGCGGAAGCTCTGCGATTCACTACGCCGTCACTTATCTAGCTCCGATCGTCCTCTTGATGGATTTGTTTTACTCCAGGTACTCACGGTAGCTTGTATATACATCATCTCAAAAGCTTATCGATGATGATCATGATTTTTTATCGTCTTCTTGGTTGTTGGGAGATAGGGAGGGGAAGAGAAGAACCGGTACTGTACTGATCACGCTGAGCTCTTCAGGTACCAATTTGAGATTTTTTTTTAATCCGAGGATGATTGCAAAACGTACTACGTTTCGTCTCTCTTAATTAGTTGAAATGTTTTATGCAGGCAGGAGAGCTATTTTGCTTACTTGTTTGGAGTCAGAGAGCCTGATTTCTATGGAGCTGTTGTGAGTTTTGCTGCTATTTTTCAATCACTGCTTAACCAGTGAATTGATTTGATTCTCTTTTTTGGTATTGGAAGGACATTGGAAGTGGGAAATCTATCCTTTTTATTCCAAGGTTGCCTGAGGATTATGCTGTCTGGTTAGGGGAGATAAAGCCATTGTCTCACTTTAAGGTAGTTTTTGTTGAGTTGTTCTAGTCTTGTCAGTTTGTTCAATGCTTTTTAAGCCATTTCTTTTGATGCAGGAAACATATATGGTTGACATGGTTTTCTTTGTGGATGAGATTATCCAAGTCTTGAGTGAACAATTTAAGGGATCTGGAAAGCCCCTGTTGTATCTTCTTCATGGTCTTAACACCGATAGCGGAAACTTATCGAAACCTGCCAGCTTTGAGGTTTCTGCATTTTCATCTCTTCTTCTGCACTTGTTTCGGAAAATTCTTCTGATTTATTGGCAAAGCTATGCTCTGGTGATTTGATGCTGAGAATGGGTGTCTTGTGATCAAGATTTTTTTGGGACTTTGATTCTCTTTGTGTTTTCCTGATATTTGTAATAAGTTTCATGTGTACTACTTTGTTTTTACTATTGTTGTGTTTTATTTCAGGGGATAGAAAAGTTTGAGACTGATTTGGCTACTTTGCATCCTATTTTGGCGGAATGTCGAGTTATCAAGTCAAGTTTGGAGCTTCAGTTACTGCAATTTGCAAATGATATAAGTTCTGAAGCTCATGTTGAGGTCTGATATGATTTCTTAACCGTTTTTCTCTTGAATTTATTTACCTTTCTTTCCCACATAGGTTCTCTTATGTACTCCATGTGGACATGTTTTCTTCTCTTCTTGCAATTTTCTTACATGTTTCCAGCTTTTAACCATGTGTTTCTTTCAATCCACGTTAAGGTTATGAGGAGAGTCACACCTGGCATGAAAGAATATCAGATGGAAAGTATGTTTTTGCATCACACCTACATGTACGGTGGCTGTAGGCACTGCTCGTACACATGCATTTGCGCGACAGGGGAAAATAGGTACTTTTGGTGATTTCTGAAAATGCAGAAATAATAATTCTCGAGTTTTCAGGTGTTTTTACTGAAAGACTAACAAAATGATGAAAACTGTTTGCAGTGCTGTTCTTCATTATGGGCACGCCGCAGCTCCAAATGATAGGGTAAAAGAGCAAGCTTTCTTCTCTTTTCTCATTATTACTTGTCTGAAAATGTTCAATTACTTCTTGCAGACTTTTGAAGATGGAGACCTGGCATTGCTTGATATGGGTGGTGAATACCATTTTTATGCATCTGACATAACATGCTCATTCCCCGTGAGTTTTTTTGTTCAAAAGTCGTCAAACTTATTAATAGTTTTCCATTTTAGGTTATGTATTCAAAATCCTTGAGAGTGTTACTGAATTGTATTTTCACCGAGCTGACTTTTTTCTAGTCCTGTTTACATGAACATCATAAGGCGTTGAATTTAGTAATTCGGAGCAAATGGTGCCTGATATTTATCTAATATTGTGCAGGTCAATGGTAAATTTACAAGTGACCAGAGTCTAATCTACAATGTAAGTACCTTACAAGATTGGGTTAAACGTGGATGTAGTACAGTTCTGTGCTTTTTTGTCCTTTTTTTTCCCACACAATCCAGAGTTTAGTGATCCTCTTGAAGCTTTTATATATATATATTCTCTGATTTGTCTTTCTTCTAGGCTGTTCTGGATGCACATAATTCTGTAATCTCTGCAATGAAGCCAGGATTAAACTGGGTGGATATGCACAAGTAAGTTTATATATAGCCCTGTTTAAGTATTCATGCAGATGCAGTCATTGGGATTGACTATGAGCTTAAGCTTCTATTCTCAGTTTGTGATTGTCTATTTGAACTACATCATTATATAGTTATATAGCTTTCTTTGCCAACTGAAACAAGTTTAATGTGCAGGCTAGCCGAAAGAATCATCCTTGAGTCACTGAAGAAGGGGTCCATCCTCACTGGGTAGTTTTCTCTCTTGGACATTTGTTTATGCATAACATTGGCCAGTCTTCTCTGAATCTAAAATCCATTGTTACTGTTGTCGTCTCTGTTCCTAGTGATGTAGAAGAGATGATGGTAGAACGTTTGGGAGCTGTTTTCATGCCTCATGGACTAGGTCACTTCATGGGCATTGACACACACGATACCGGTGGTTACCCAATGGTACATTAAAACACCTTTTGACTCAATAGTTATCCTCATTATCATGAAACTACAGTCCTCTTTTCTTACCTGTTGCTTGATTTTTCTTTTTAAAGGGAGTGGAAAGACCAAAGGAACCGGGACTGAAGTCATTACGCACTGCAAGAGATCTCCTTGAAGGAATGGTAAAAAGCTAACTGCTTATGGTTTTTTTTATTTACCGTCTTCGTTGATTGTCCTAATGGTTTTTCTAATGCAAGGTAATAACGGTGGAGCCAGGATGCTATTTCATCAAGGCATTGCTAGTCCCAGCCATGGAAAGCGCAAAAACCTCCAAGTTCTTCAACCGGGAAACAGTAGAGAGATTCAAGAACATAGGAGGTGTCAGAATCGAAAGCGATTTGGTAACGATGTCTAAAACCTTCCCCAAGTGTAAGTGTATATATACAACCAATAATGTCTAATTGTCTTTGTGGTTTTGTCCAGGTCGTTACTGCGAATGGCTGCAAGAACATGACGAATGTTCCAAGAGAGACATGGGAGATCGAAGCTGTGATGGCTGGAGCGCCTTGGCCTCCCGTTACAACAGGAAACAATACTACCAAGTGATCTTAACTTATGGAAACTATTAAAAAAAAAACTGGTTTAGAAACTCAATAATGAAACCTTTTTTATATAATGGGGATTAAGAATCTGAGAACTATTGGCTACTTTTGTTTATTTATCTTAGTATGTTCTACTCTGTTTCTGTTTCAGTGGGTTGGGTCACTTCACTCGCTAGTTAAAGAGAAGATAACACTTTTTTTTTCTTGGGCAAACAAAGAGAAGATACACTTGTTTTGAATATTCAATGAATCGAACTTACGAACCGGGAAGATAAAATTCAACCGGTTTGGTACATGTCGACAAACCGAACCGGTACAGAAAATATCTTCAAAAAGACAAAGGGGAAAGACTTGTCAGTTCTGAAATAAAAGCTTGTGGTGTCTTTCCTAAAACCCTAATCTTTGCACTTCGTCTCTATCCCCAGAACCCTTCTCTCTCCGTTTTTCTCTCTCTTCCCTCGTGTGTCAAACCTAAGAAGAAAAACCATGACTAAAAATAACAACGACCAGGAAGAAGAGTTCATCAGCTTTGGACATAACCTGAACACGAAGATACGCTTTGCAGATGCTGATGAAGACGAAGTTGCAGAAAGCTCCGGTTTGGAAGCAGCCCAAGATGAAGCCATGTGCGAAGCCGGAGAGAGCACCGATGCAGTTGAAGTCACCGATGATACCACCAGCGCCGATTACTACTTCGATTCCTACTCTCACTTCGGTAATTCCCTTTGTATTATTTTCTGAAGTTCGATTCTTTATTGAGTTAGAGTGGAGATAAAAGTTTGCTCATTGTGTATGAACTTCATGTTGACTCTGTTTCCACTTTTGTCTATTTTGCAGGGATTCATGAAGTAAGTGTCGAAAAGCCATACTCTCTATACGGTGTTATGACCAGATGTTTTTGTTACAGCATCTGCTCTGGAAACTAAACTAGTTCAATATAATGTCTTTTGTATCTATGGATGACTAAATCCGGGATGGTATATTGCAGGAGATGTTGAAGGATGTAGTGAGAACAAAGACTTATCAGAATGTAATTTACCAAAACAAGTTTCTCATCAAGGACAAAGTTGTTCTTGATGTTGGAGCTGGGACAGGGATCTTGTCTCTGTTCTGTGCCAAGGCAGGAGCGGCCCATGTCTACGCTGTATGTCTTCATTACTTCTAGTTTTCATAAGTTCAAACTTATTTCAAGCTGAATTAATTTGATTGAGGGTATTTGTTGATAGGTTGAGTGTTCTCAAATGGCTGACATGGCAAAGGAAATTGTTAAAGCCAATGGATTTTCTGATGGTAAATAGAAGATTTTAAAGCTGCTTTTGAATGGGATACATGTGGTTTGTAGCCGGTTGACGAGTTTTGTTTATCCTTGCAGTTATAACGGTTTTGAAAGGAAAGATCGAGGAGATAGAGCTTCCCACTCCTAAAGTGGATGTGATCATATCTGAATGGATGGGTTACTTTTTGTTGTTTGAAAATATGTTGGACAGTGTCCTATACGCTCGCAATAAATGGCTGGTAAGTTATATCTCCACTTTCTTTGTTATAATAGACTGATGAGCCTATGGTTGCATGTTGTTGATATACAAAACTTCTTGCTCCCTTGGTGTCATTGATAGGTTGATGGTGGGATTGTGCTGCCAGACAAAGCCTCTCTCTTTCTCACAGCTATAGAGGATTCAGAGTACAAAGAAGACAAAATTGAATGTGAGCTCATTGAATCAACACCTTCTCTTTTCCAAACTTTGATCTCCATATTTGTTGAGATTGCATTTGCCAATTGCTTTTGTCTTTTCTATTGCAGTTTGGAACAGTGTGTATGGGTTTGACATGTCATGCATCAAGAAAAAAGCTATGATGGAACCGCTTGTTGACACAGTCGACCAAAAGCAGATTGTCACCGATAGTAAGCTACTTAAGGTAAGATATACACATTGACAATGATTAGTAGAACCTCTTTTACATGTGTGGCTAATGCTTATTTCATTTTGTTTTGTGGGTTTGTAACAGACAATGGATATCTCAAAGATGTCTTCTGGTGATGCTTCCTTCACAGCTCCCTTTAAACTTGTTGCACAACGCAATGACTACATCCACGCCCTTGTAGCCTACTTTGATGTATCATTTACCATGTGCCACAAGCTCCTTGGTTTCTCAACAGGTCCAGATCTCTTCTGAATTTTTTCTTTTTAACTTCCGAGTAGTTCTTGATCTTATTGAATCATTATGGTCTAAAACTCAGACAATAATACCATGGGTGTGAAATGCAGGACCAAAATCCCGAGCTACGCACTGGAAACAAACAGTAATGTACCTTGAAGATGTGTTAACAATATGTGAGGGCGAGACAATCACTGGAAGCATGTCTGTTTCCTATAACAAGAAGAATCCGCGAGACGTCGACATAAAGCTAAGCTATTCTTTGAATGGCCAGCACTCCAAGGTCTCAAGGACCCAACACTACAAAATGCGTTGAAGTTCAAAACTTCAAATTTGCATCTGAAGCTGAGAAGATACAATTCTCAAATTGTGATTTTAGTTTTTGTATTTCTTTTTCAGTTTTGCAACATTGCATTTGCTTCACTGCAACACTTTTTTCCTAATTGAATTCATGAATTTGCTCTAAGCCTCCTTCTGGTGTTACAGAACTGATGTCTCTCAACACTCTCTTAAAAGATTTATAGAAAAAAAAAGCGACAAAAGGATAAGTGTGAAGAAGAGAACGTAGTTCAAGAGACCAGTTCCAAACTGTTTCTATAGCTCAGATTTTCCGGTTTTAGGTTTCTTGGAAGAAGAGGATCTAACTCTTTTCCACCATCTCCTGACCCGGTTAGACACTTTCTGTGCATGTCTCTTCAGAACCTCTCCTTTCTTCTTAAGCTCCTTAGTGATTGTCTTTTTCCATTCTTCCTTTTTACTACCCTCTTTCTCTTTCAGAACTTTTCCCTGAAATCAACACCATAAGTGTTTCAGAGAAAAGAATGAGAGTATAAGCCAAAGACCAGAAAATAAATAAACTTCTTATGTACCAAGTTCTTGGGAAACTTTTCATCTTCTTCCTCATCTTCATCATCGTCTTCATCTTCATCATCGTTACCGAATTTCCCAGGGTTATCTTTGTACTTCTCTATATCTTCTCTAGAGTATACCTTCATGCCAGGTGCACCTGGCATACCCTGATGGAACAAAAACAGCGGTAAGTCAAGAGTTGGCTTAAGATTCATTCCATGCATGCTTTAAGTCATCAGAATTCACCTGCATAGATCTCATGATCTTGTCCATCTCAGCATCTTTCGATGGTTTTGCAACAAACGGTTCCCCAGGAACCCGGTCCTAGACAAAGATAAAGAGGAACTTATCACACCAAGTTTCCATCTTCATCAAAGTTACATCTCCAAAGCAACAAAATGAAAACACTCACGGACACAAATCACCAAGGAATTTCAATAAACCGGAAGCGTAGTATAAGAAAGGGTACCTTGGGGACAGGAGGTGGGTTCTTGCTACAAGCATCCGTCAGGTCTTTGCATAGGTGATTAACCAGTGAAACAAGATCAGGCTTAGACTTGTATATATACTCAGCAACATCAGTGTCTGAGTAACCAATGACCTGAAAACACACAAAACAGATTAAAAAAAAACACATTCCCTAACTCTTAATGCTACAAGAAAATGCAAAATCCAATAGCATTATCAGTATAGCTGAAAGACCACAAAAGTGCTCACTTTTTGACAAGCAGCCTCAATCGTCTTGCACTCGGAATTGCACATCCCTTCTTCTTCTTGCTCAACCAACTACAAACCAAATAAAAACAATCAAACTGTTAACATAATCAAGAGATAACAACTATTGAGATTCAACAACAAAATCTTTAATACCTGAAGCTTATCACCTTTCTCCACAATGTCAATTTTAAGGATCCAATCAGCTTCCTCTTTCTTCAAGTTGCAAACATTCTCAGCAATCTCAATGATCTCATACTCCGAGATCTAACATTAGCAAAATTTCAGTAAGCAGAAACACAACAGAGAAAATTTAAAATGCAAAGTTCACTGATGATTCATCACAAAGCCTTTTACCTTCTTGGGAGAGATCTGCAATTGCTTCTCCTTCACTAGCTGGTGTAGCCGCGAGGCAAGTTTCTCGCAGACCTGACACTTTATGAACGGAACATCCTCCTTTCTCGGCGCCGATGACAACTTCGCCGCATTGGAGACCGGTAATAACGCTGACGAAGCTACAAGAGCTAACGTTACAGCTATCAAAACTCGACTCATCATCTCCAGTACCATTGAATGAATAAAGACGGACACTTTCTCTCCCTCTCTACATAAAACTGCGAAAGTTTGGTTTTGATTTCACTGTTGTTGAAGTGGGATCGTTCTTACGCTTGTTAACGTGTTTCCTGCAAGCTGATTGGTTACTCAAGTGCTGACATGAAGTGGAGCCCACTGGTTCGAAGATACTAATTACTGTCCGCGTTAACCATTAAATGGGCTTAAGGAAAGATACTAGGCCCATGATTCAAATGTTATTAAAGGGATGAATTAAGGGCAAATCTGTCTTTGTAACGGACATTTTAGCTTTGCCGTCGGCCAATTAGGAAAGAGGAGCAAAGAAAAAGAGAAGTGACGACGACAGCGAGAAGCAAGGAAGCTCCGGCGTAGCGTTTTAAGCTACAGAGATGGCGGGGATCGTGATAGTATTCGACTTCGATCGTACATTGATCGACGGAGATAGCGACAACTGGGTTGTAACAGAGATGGGGCTCACAGAGATCTTCCATCAGCTCCGCTTCACTTTACCATGGAATCGCCTCATGGTATTCCATATTATCTAAAGTCTTTTCTCTATGATTTAGTGTCTTCTGATTCTTGAATATTCTTCTGTTTGATTGGATTTGGAAAGGATAGGATGATGACGGAGCTTCACTCGCAAGGGAGGTCGATTCAGGACATTGAAGCTTGCTTGAAAAGAATGCCTATTGATTCTCATATCGTCGAAGCTATCAAATCAGCCAAGTCGTTAGGGTATGAACGATGTCGTTTTGTATCCTGCTCTCATACATGATCAGCTTTGCATTTTTTTTTTTTCACTTTGGCTTAGTGTGGACCACCGCTTAGTGTTGATTTTCTTTTTAATTATTTTGCAGATGTGATTTGAAGATTGTGAGTGATGCAAACCAGTTTTTCATCGAGAAGATACTAGAGCAGCATAATCTGTTGGATTGCTTCTCAGATATTTACACGAATCCAACCTCTGTTGATGAAAATGAAAAGTTACGGATCTTACCATACCACGGTGCTGCATCGGCTCCACATAGCTGCAATCTCTGCCCTCCAAATCTGTGCAAGGTACTTTATTATGATCTTTGTATACTGTATAAAAGCCTCCATCTCTGCTTCGTGTACCATAAGCTTGGCCTGTGATTTGAAAACATTGAAGTCTAACGCTGTCTATGCGAGTTGCTGCTTATGGTTTGATATGGTTTGATATGGTTTTGAGTAGTGAATATTTATTTGTTTCCTCAGGGTTTGGTAATGGATCATATACGAGCTTCTTCTTCTTCTCCCAACGATCAGATTCTAACGAGGTTTATCTACCTTGGAGATGGAGGAGGTGACTTTTGTCCGACATTGAAGCTGAGAGAGTGTGATCATGTGATGCCGAGAACGAATTATCCGCTGTGGAAGCGGATTTCAGACAAGTCCTCGCTGATCAAAGCAGATGTCAAGGAATGGAGTAGTGCAGAGGAACTACAGAGAATCCTTATGCAACTTGTCAGCACATTGACAAAGGAAGATTCGTAACAAACTAAACTCTTTTGAAACAAACCCAAGTCGAGAAAGTGTTTCTGATTGATATGCAAGAAGGTGATGATAGGACTCTGTGTGCGTTCCTCTTCACTTGTTGATTGATTTACCCATTGTTGTTGTGAAATTGGTAATGAATAAAACTCGAAGCTACTACCAATAAAAATCTTACTAAAATAAAAAAGTTTACTGCATTTTTGAATGTCAAAAGAAAACATGAATCATGCAAACTATTCTTTACAACTTTCACAATATAAATACAGGCACGTTGTTGCAACGTGGGCGCGTTTGAGAGATATCATCTCGTTTATTTATTCTCTGAGGCATTTCGTCGAACAACATTATGATGAAACAGCCTTAGTTATTTTGTCTTTGCTCTACTTACCCCGCCATGATTTCTCTCTTCGAAGCTCGCAAGAAACTTCTCTCTCCTCTCTTCGATTCCTCTATCCGCCGTTCGCTCTCCTCTAGTCTCTCTTGTAAACCTCTCTCTCTCTCTCTCTCTCTCTCTCTCTCTCTCTCTCTCTCTCTCTCTCTCTCTATCATTTCAAGCTTTGTGCTTTCTGTGATTAGCAGAGTTTATATCTCTACTCTTTCTGGTGCAGATTCTCATGAAAATGCGAGAGATTCTGAAGTCTTTATACATCCGAGTGCTGTTGTCCACCCAAGTGCTGTGCTTGGCAAGGTTAGTTACTTTGCCCCAAAACTAGCTAGTTATTAAGCTTCTTCTCTGATCATGATGAAGAGTAGAATAGCTTAACATTCACAAAATAATGTTTTTTTTAGCTTTAGGAACAGTATGAATTATGATGGAACCTGGCCAAAGTGTGATGCTTTGTTTGAGATTTGAGCAGATTAGAGTTAACCAGACATAGGTTGGTTTACTCTTTGTTCTAACAGGGAGTTTCAGTTGGTCCATACTGTACAGTTGGCTCGTCAGTGAAGCTAGGCAATGGCTGCAAACTCCATCCTTCAAGCCATATCTTTGGAAACACCGAGTTGGGTGAATCTTGTGTTCTCATGACGTAAGTAAAACCCCCTTTGAGATCTCTTCTTAGATTACCTTCAATACTTACATAATGTGCTCTCTATTGTTTAGAGATTGATCTTTGCTATGAATATCATGTGTCAATTTTTGTCAGCCAGTGGTGCTGTTGTTGGTGATGAGCTTCCTGGTTATACAGTCATAGGAGGCAATAACATTATCGGTCACCATGCTGTTGTTGGTCTTAAATGCCAAGACTTGAAGTACAAGGTGTGTGAGAGAGATGATAACTTATCACCTCTTTCAATTGTTATTGTGCTCATGCTCTGTTTTCTTCTCTTAGCATGGGGATGAATGCTTCCTTTGCATTGGTAACAACAATGAGATTAGGGAGTTCTGTTCGATTCACAGGTCATCAACGTCTAGTGATAAAACGGTATGCAACTAATCAATGACCAATATAATTAAAGGTTTGAGATGATGTTTTGAGGCTCTGGGTTTCATTTGTTTGAACAGGTGATTGGTGACAACAATCTAATCATGGGCTCTTGTCATATCGCCCATGATTGCAAGATTGGAGACCGCAACATATTTGCCAACAACACGCTTCTTGCTGGCCATGTGATTGTACAAGTATGATCTTCCTTGTGTCTATCTATACTTCAAACCTGCATGGTTTCATTTGGTTCATGATGTGAATGCAGGACTATACACACACAGCAGGAGCCACGGTTATCCACCAGTTCTGTCAGATTGGCTCTTTCGCTTTCATTGGCGGTGGTTCTGTGGTATTTTTTACTCTCATTTCCCCATTCCCAGTAGATACACTCACTGGTGCGATTATATGCAGGTATCACAAGATGTTCCAAAGTACATGATGGTGACTGGAGAAAGAGCTGAACTTCGCGGTTTGAATCTTGAGGGACTTAGACGTAATGGATTTACCATGTCAGAGGTCTCTACCGTGTCCCATTATTCACTCTTTTGAATTAAGAAAATGTATTATCACTTTAGAGTGTTACCGCATAGTCATGACTTTTGTCTTGGCATTGGTAGATGAAGAGCCTGAGAGCAGCCTATCGAAAGATATTCATGTCTACTGAAACAATCCCCTTAAGTCTTGAAGAGCGTCTCACAAAGATGGTACTCGTTATTGCCCAACTCTTTCCACTGCCTTCTTCCGTGTGCAACTCTATTCGCAGAAACGTCTGGTCATATTGTATTTGATGCTTAATGCAGGAACATAACCAAGAGCTGTGCAGTGTTCCTGCGGTTGGTGCCATGTTGCAGTCAATTCGAGATTCTTTCACAGAAGGTCGTCGTGGGATATGCAAGTTCAGACAGTGGCTCGATTCTTGAGTTTCACTGCTTAGGCATTCATTAACCAGCAATGGCTCAACACCGTCTCTTTTACAGAATCTGTAATAGTCTAATTGATAGCTTTGACCGAATGTTGTCAAACATTGTGTGGCTACAGAACATCATTTTTGTCACTTGTCACTGAAAACAAAAACCCAAGCAAAAAAGAATCAATGGAAGCAATGTTGGTTATTCTGGTATTATTACGATACGTTGATGATGTGTTTTGGATAAGCCCGTATATACACCAAGCTTAGCCCTTCTAACCACATTTTAATATCGCTTTCGAAAATCCTTATAAAATTAAAATCATCAATTGTTTTTATTTTTCGACTTAAGGCTTGCAAAATCATTAATTTTTTCGATGTCAAAAGAACACTTTACAGTAAACTATGTGTCAAATTAGACTGCTAATTTACTTCAGTTGGAATAATAAAACGTTTCACTACTCCACCTTCCTTGTTTCTGAAGAAGGTCTCTCTTCTACTTTGTGACCACCGGCTACTCAGGGATGGATAAACTATTTGTAAAGTTTGATTCAATCCATCATTCATTTCAATTCAACTCGAAAAACTCGAATATCCATAATTTTACGAATCGAAGCAAATATCAATATTCAACATATGTCAAAAACGAAGCAAATCACAATTATTAATATTTTTAAAAACAAATATTTGATCCATTATGTTACATACATATATATACATGTATATAAAAATTATATATATTATATGTTTTTAAATCTCTACATATAAATTTATACTATTTTATTCACTAAATTAACTATTTAGTTACTAAAATTTTAAAATTGTTTTCTAAATTTTGTAAAGAAATATTACTATTTTATATTTTTTATCTTTGTTTTTTTATTTTTTACGAAATCGGATTGGATATCCGATAAAAATAATCGTTTTTAGATATCTGAAACATCGAAAATTTGGAAAGTTATAAATCGATTCGAATAAAAAAAATGACTATCCATATAGAGTGGGTCACGCATATCTTTAAAAATATGTATATCCACTTAGTATCTACCCCTACCACTTCTCTTCTATTTCATGATCACCGCTTCTCTTCCCTACTTTGTGGCCGCCGGTTCGTCTCCACTCCTCAATCAAAGAAAAAGAATATCAAATTTCTAAACAACATCATAATTATCTACTTATGAATAAGTAAAAAACAAACCTTAATCATCTTGCATTGTTGTATCTAACACGGTTCGATAGTTAGTGAGCAACATGGTTGGCATTCGAACCAACATAACCTCCACAGATACCTTAAGCTAATCTAACCTTCCACAGTTTTTCTTCATTTTCTTCAACCACAGCCACCCCTGAAACTCCATGCGCTGCTTTATATACCGTTTTTCTCTTAAGGTAAAGCATTGCACTGACCATCTCAGCTGTCGTAAACATCCAACATGTCTCTGTGAGAAAAAAGAAAAAAGTTGACTTGCATGTTTATCTAACTATATGTCACGAAAATTCATAAGCATTCTTCAAAAATGAAAAAGAAAAGAAAGCAAGAAATGCTACCACAATATCCTTGAAGTGTCCCAAGACACATTATCGTTGCTCAAACATTAGACATCATGATATCTCAGACAATCCAAGAACATTGGAAAGAAAAAGTGTTTTTCGTTATGCAAAGTTCTTAGATCATCATCAATTTAGAAATGTTGCTTTGCTTGAGATACACGTTAGTGTGCATATGATGCTTTTCTTTTCTTTAACGACTTTTTTTCGGACTGTGGGATGGTTAACATGATGAGTGAGAGTAACTCCATTGAAATAATCGACAAAATGTGAGCTAGCTTTTGGATAATTTCTTACTTAATTTTGGTAGAGATTGCTCCTTAGTTATTGACAATTTGCACAAGCACTGAACCATAGATCAAAACTAATCAAATCACATGCAAACATATTATATTAGCAAAACAACATAACAAATTAAACTCACATAGTTTCCAATTTTGATTTATTTCCTTCATTTGAGGAAAAATAAACATTGCATCCATCTATATAATTTTCAATTATTTCATAACCTCGGAGGCCATGGATCCAGCCGACGGTTCCTGTTTCACTTTCCAGGCATGTGTTTTTAGAGATAGCACAGTAAATAGAACTTACTACAGAATAATGAGTGAAAGTTGTAGGATCAAACCTGAAATTTCAGGTCAGTTTTGTGTCATGCGATGATTGCCTTTATAGGATATGTGGGTTGATGTATGATTCTTTACATTGCTTTTTTTATTTTTTTTAAGGTACTGGAGAAATAATACATCGATGGGAGTTTGATGAAGAAGTCTACAAAGGCAGTCTACCTGAGTGGTATTCAGAATTACGGATGATGCATTGTTGCCATCCAGTGACCAGTTTTATCAAGTGAGAGCAACTTGTTCTATTATATTTTTTCTACCTCAACCCTTTTGTTTTTTTTTTTTGCTTTATGTGTTATTTTTGTTGTTTCACAAGTGCAAGATTCTTATAATATTCTTGAAAACGATTGGGTTAATTTGTATGCCGAAGTTGTCATGTACGCGCTGCAGGAAGACGTGGACTCCTTATTCGAGTCTTGGCTGCCTCTGGAGATCAATAAGGTTGTTGTGCAGACTTTTGAATATGTGAAGTCAAAGGAAAAGCTCAAGGCCTTGAATGCTTCTCCGCATGGTCTGTGCCAGGATCACAGAGTCATCATAAGAAGAAGCACTGATAGCACTACAAAAACAAAGAGTTAAATTAGATCACTTAAATTGAATCACAAAACTAAGTGATTTTGTTTTAAATCAGTTATTTACAAATGAGACAAATATAAATAATCTAACATCAATTAAACTAAATGATGTTATATTAATTTATTTGGCATCAGTTAAACAAAATGATATAATTTTTGTATCACTTTAACATAAATGATACTCCATCCGTTCCATAATATAAGATTTTTTGCTTGAATGCACAAGAATTAAGAAACTTACTTTTTAGAAGCCAATATAATTAAATAATATAAATTAAATATAGATTAACCAATTATAAACAATGCAGTAAACTGCTATTGGTTAACGAGTTTTCAAGAAAATTAAAGTAGCTTATAAATATCAAAACATCTAATATTTTGAAACTTCAAAATTTCCCCAAAACATCTTATATTGTGGAACGGAGGGAGTATTACTATATACATTTCTATCAATTAAATAACTGATGCAATGTTTTTAAAGTTAACATCACTTATTAAATTGATATAATAGTTACGTCAATAAGAAATTGATGCTAACAAAAAACTTCTAACTAGAATTTCTTTTGACATCAGTTTAATTAAAATGGTGTCATTTCATTTTACTTTGCATAACTTAAAATCTTTTTCTAATAATAAACTTGAAAAATCAGCCCAAATTATAAATAGAACGTGATGCGGTTGAGATTTTGTGGGTTTAAGGTTTTTTCTTATGGCTTTAATTTAATTATTTGGATTTTTTTAACGGTTTCATCTCCAAAAAGCATATTCTTTCAATCCTATTTAGCAGTTCGTCTTCTCTATTGCTTGAACTTTTTTTAACAGTTCTTCTATTTTGTTTTGTTTTTTATATGAGTAGATAAAAGCCAGTGGTGATGTGAACCATTTTTTTTTCTTATATGATGATGACGACGAATTTGGTTGGAAAATTCTGAGAAGGTATCATTTTCGTTTTTTTCTTTCCCCTTCTTCTTCTTCTTGTTTTCTTTTCTTTTTGTTAGGAAAGTTATAATTTATAGTCTTCTGTTTATGGCTTAAGATCTTTCTTTGTTGAAATTAATTTTTTTCTGGCCTGTAATTGTTTCAGATTGTACTAAAGAAATGGTTCAATCTTATTTTATATCTCTGGAGAAAAGGACCTGATCATGTGATTACGTAATTTGTGACTACCAGAGGCATGAAGTATTGAAAGAGGAAACTGGTTCTGGTCTTGTGGTGACAGATTCTCCAATCTGGTTAACATCACTCAAGCGATTCAGATTCTCCAATCTGGTTAACATATCGGTCACCATGCTGTGGTTGGTGTTAAATGCCAAGACTTGAAGTACAAGGTGTGTGTGTGTGAGACGATAACTTATCACCTCTTTTACTTGTTATTGTTCTCATGCTCTGTTTTCTTCTCTTAGCATGGAGATGAATGCTTTCTTTTCATTGGTAACAACAATGAGATTAGGGAGTTCTGTTCGATTCACAGGTCATCAACGTCTAGTGATAAAACGGTATGCAATGAGTCAATGACCAATACAGTTAGAGGTTTGAATTGATAATTTGAGGCTCTGGGTTTCATTTGTTTGAACAGGTGATTGGTGAAAACAATCTAATCATGGGCTCTTGTCATATCGCCCATGATTGCAAGATTGGAAACCGCAACATATTCGCCAACAACACGCTTCTTGCTGGCCATGTGATTGTACAAGTATGATCTTCCTTGTGTCTATCTATACTTCAAACCTGCATGGTTTCATTTGGTTCATGATGTGAATGCAGGACTATACACACACAGCAGGAGCCACGGTTATCCACCAGTTCTGTCAGATTGGCTCTTTCGCTTTCATTGGCGGTGGTTCTGTGGTATTTTTTACTCTCATTTCCCCATTCCCAGTAGATACACTCACTGGTGCGATTATATGCAGGTATCACAAGATGTTCCAAAGTACATGATGGTGACTGGAGAAAGAGCTGAACTTCGCGGTTTGAATCTTGAGGGACTTAGACGTAATGGATTTACCATGTCAGAGGTCTCTACCGTGTCCCATTATTCACTCTTTTGAATTAAGAAAATGTATTATCACTTTAGAGTGTTACCGCATAGTCATGACTTTTGTCTTGGCATTGGTAGATGAAGAGCCTGAGAGCAGCCTATCGAAAGATATTCATGTCTACTGAAACAATCCCCTTAAGTCTTGAAGAGCGTCTCACAAAGATGGTACTCGTTATTGCCCAACTCTTTCCACTGCCTTCTTCCGTGTGCAACTCTATTCGCAGAAACGTCTGGTCATATTGTATTTGATGCTTAATGCAGGAACATAACCAAGAGCTGTGCAGTGTTCCTGCGGTTGGTGCCATGTTGCAGTCAATTCGAGATTCTTTCACAGAAGGTCGTCGTGGGATATGCAAGTTCAGACAGTGGCTCGATTCTTGAGTTTCACTGCTTAGGCATTCATTAACCAGCAATGGCTCAACACCGTCTCTTTTACAGAATCTGTAATAGTCTAATTGATAGCTTTGACCGAATGTTGTCAAACATTGTGTGGCTACAGAACATCATTTTTGTCACTTGTCACTGAAAACAAAAACCCAAGCAAAAAAGAATCAATGGAAGCAATGTTGGTTATTCTGGTATTATTACGATACGTTGATGATGTGTTTTCGATAAGCCCGTATATACACCAAGCTTAGCCCTTTTAAGCACATTTTAATATCGTTTTCGAAAATCCCCATAAAATTAAAATCATCAATTGTTTTTTATTTTTTGACTTAAGGCTTGCAAGAACACTTTACAGTAAACTATGTGTCAAATTAAACTGCTAATTTACTTCAGTTGGAATAATAAAACGTTTCACTACTCCACCTTCCTTGTTTCTCAAGAAGGTCTCTCTTCTACTTTGTGACCACCACTACTCAGGGATGGATAAACTATTTGTAAAGTTTGATTCGATCCATCACTCATTTCAATTCAACTCGAAAAACTCGAATATCCATAATTTTACGAAACCAAGCAAACATTAATATTCAACATATGTCAAAGACTAAGCAAATCATAATTATTAATATTTTTAAAAACAAATATTTGATCCATTATGCTACATACATATATATATAAAATTTATATATATTATATGGTTTTAAATCTCTACATATAAATTTATACTATTTTATTCACCAAATTAATTATTTAGTTACTAAAATATTAAAATTGTTTTTTTTTAATTTTGTAAAGAAATATTACTATTTTATATTTATTTTTTCTCTGTTTTTTTCATTTTTTTATTTTTTACGAATCGGATTGGATATCCGATAAAAATAATCGTTTTTAGATATCTGAAACATCGAAAATTTGGAAAGTTATAAATTGATTCGAATCAAAAGATTGACTATCCATACAGAGTGGATCACGAATATCTTTAAAAATATGGATATCCACTCAGTATCTACCCTTACCACTTTTCTTCTTTTTCATGATCACCGCTTCTCTTCACTACTTTGTGGCCGCCAGTTCGTCTCCACTCCTCAATCAAAGAAAAAGAATATCAAATTTCTAAACAACAACATAATTATCTACTTATGAATAAGTAAAAAACAAACCTTAGTCATCTTGCATTGTTGTATCTAACACGGTTCGATAGTTAGTGAGCAACATGGTTGGCATTTGAACCAACATAACCTCCACAGATACCTTAAGCTAATCTAACCTTCCACAGTTTTTCTTCATTTTCTTCAACCACAGCCACCCCTGAAACCCCATGCACTGCTTTATATACCGTTTTTCTCTTAAGGTAAAGCATTGCGCTGACCATCTCAGCTGTAGTAAACGCCCAACATGCCTTTGTGAGAAAAGCGAAAAAGTTGACTTGCATGTTTTATCTAAATATATGTCACGAAAATTCATAAGTATTCTTCAAAAACTGAAAAAGAAAAAAAAGCAAGAAATGCTACCACAATATCCTTGAAGTATCTCAGGACCCATTACCGTTGCTCAATCATTAGACATCATGATATCTAAGACAATCTGAGAATATTGGAAAGAAAAAGTGTTTTTCGTTATGCAAAATTCTTAGATCATCATCAATTTAGAACTATTTCTTAGCTTGAGATAAATGTTAGTGTGCATATGATGCTTTTCTTTTCTTTAACGACTTTGATTTCGGACTTTTGGATGGTTGACATGATGAGTGAGAGTAACTCCATTGAAATAATCGACAAAATGTGAGCTAGCTTTTGGATAGTTTCTTGACATATGTGCAGAAGCTCCTACAAGAGTACAACCAAAAGGTAAGTTAGCTTTTGGATAGTTTCTTACTTAGTTTTGGTAGAGATTGCCCCTTAGGTATTGAGAATTTGCACAATCACTGAACCATAGATCAAAACTAATCAAATCACATGCAAACATATTATATGAGCAAAAGGACATAAGAAATTAAGATCATGTGGTTTCCTATTTTTAATTTATTTCATTCATCTAAGGAAAAATAAACATTGCAGCCAGGTATTATCTAGTTATAATCATCTACAATACATTCAATTTCTTTTTTTAAATGGGTATTTATCTTTTATATCATAATTTTGCTTCCTTTCCAAAAAAAAAAAATATGAATCAGTAACACTAAATTGAAAAATGGTTATATAACATTGTTGGAAAAAAAAAGTCACTAATCAGTATTGTTTGTTTGGGAACTCTTTCTCTAGGCATGGAAAGCAACATTACATTTTTTTGGCTAATCAGTATTAGTTGTTGGAAAAAGTCACTAATCAGTATTATATATATTAAAGTCACTAATCAGTATAACATTGTTGGAAAAAAGTCACTAATCAGTATTATATATATATAAGTATTTGTTATGACACACCATAGCACTGTGGTTTAGTCTAATCTAGGGTTTGATAAGCGTCTAGCTCACATTATTGAATCTCACACTCTTTTTTTCTGAGTAGAGAATCATGTATAGAGATAATTAGTGATGTTCCAATGGGTTGATGTTCTAGGATGATAAGCGTCTCACTAAGGATAGCTTATCAACACTCTCTATGTGTGGGATTCTTGAAAGAGTGCATAGTGAAATATTGCTTTCATGTCTACATCCAAGTTGGAATCCAACTAGAACAAGCCTAAATAACTAATTCTTAAAATAGGTATCAAATTTTGAAACTCTTACTGAATTTTTTTTTTAATTTTAGTCAGAGTTCAAATTTGAATACATAATGTTTTCTAATTTTCTAACAAAAAGACTATAATCAATGATCCTCCAAGTACGTTAAAGGGGAAAAGAGGAATCTAAAAAATAGCTTATACGTCTGTGAACAAAACGACGCTTTTAGATTTGCCTTTTTCTCTTTTTTGGCCTCAGAGCTTTGCATATATCTTTCTCAGATTTGTTCTCTCTAACATTCGCAGAAATAGACGATGAAGAGCTCATCATCCATTGTTGGCTACTTATTCTACTCTCTCTCAGTCATCTTCGATTTTGTCTTTTTTTTTTCTTTATATATACATAAATATTTATTTCGACCCGAGAACGGGAATTTCAGATCCAGTTACAAAGCTACTTTCGCCCAAATTGAACAAAAGCTCCTAAGTCATTGTATTACAAAGCTACTTTCACCCGCCCACTAAACCCGACACATTCCTGTAACCCGCTTTTAAACTTCTTTGGAAACCGTTTGCTGTTCTCATCCACAGACGAGGACCATGGGACCGTGAGGTTCTCCTTGTTGCCTCGGATGCCGGGAACTCCCAAGTCGTCTTTGGAGTAGCTATCTCCCGGTAATCTCTTTGGGACTCATTTCACGGACATCGAAAGCTCATACGCATACAGAATAAGGGTTTAGAGGCCATACCCTGTGAAAATTGCTCCAAACCCGCTTCACACTTCTATATTGCCAGTCCATTTGATCAAGATACCAATACAGGCCTCTAGACCAAGCGGAAAAGAAAAGACGGACACAAGACAACTGCAACTAGCCAAAGCCGTAAACACTCCAAGACCTGCAAAAACATTAGTGAAGCAACACCAGCATGAACACCACAATGCTCACGGTGCTGGGAAATGTCGCCACCACCGACCAAGCCACCGAGGAAAGAGGAGACCCTGCTGACAAACAGAGACTCTCGAGACCCTCGTCTGTCGCCTCCTCCGAGAACCGGATAAAGGTACATTTTTGACGTCTGAAGCTTAAACCTGTGGCAAGGTTCAAGCTTGACAAAGCACAACCAGGAGAGAAACAATCGAGAGCAAGTCCACACACTCGCCGATTGACGACACCAACCATACAGGAAGAGGAAGGAAGATTGAGAGGAAGGCTACAACATCGCCTTAGAGTCGCCATAAACGACGCCTCCAACACCGCTCCGGAGCAGCACTTCTCGAAAGACCACCACGTGCTCCGATACACGCCAACAACATGAGCTACAAACGCCTTCGAATAAACGGATCTCCAAAGCTCTCAAATCGAGAGTAGTCGGAACCTGCCTAACCTAGACACCCATGGGAGGACATAGCACCGCCACCGCACGACCCTCGCGTAGAACTACAGACAGCCCGAAGACTGCAGAAGAGTCCGTCGACGAGTCACCAAACCGCCTCCACGCGCCACTGCCCCTCCAAGAGGCAAAAGGAGCCTCTTGCAAAGCCCTAAAAGCCGCCGACTCCTCAGCCTGAGATATCACCATCCCTGCGCCATCGCACCAAACCTAGCAATCCACAACCAAGCGGGAGCTCCTCACGTGCAAAGACGACTCAATCGAAACCCTAGGCACAGAACGTCGAGCAAAGCGGAGAGAGTGAAGACCACATGAGAGAAGCAAAGAGAATTTGAGAGAAGAAGGGAGCTCCCGGTGTTGGAACACACGCTCACGCGTCGTCGACAAGCCGGAACCACACAGATCCGCCTTTTTGTTCGCGAGAGGAGACAGAGGAGAGAGAAAATCGGGGTCTTTCGACAAGCCGGAGCCACACAGATCCAAAAAAAAAAACAAAAACAAAAATAAAAACAAGTAACCACAACGTCTACAATCCTGAGGAAAAGATTAAAATAACCATCTCACCAGAACCAGAAAAAGACGGTTTAGCTTTAATCGCAGAATCTTCAGCCGCTGTGAAGAATATTCCAAGATTATGAATGGTATAAGAAGCTACATATAAAGCAAGTAACCTATTGATTTTTAGAATGTCTAAAGAAACGTTGTATTCTTGTGAGATCGTTGATAGTCTAGAGAACAATGTAAAATAAATAACTTCTCTTTAAAATAAAATAAAAATAGATAACTCTCTCTCTCTCTGTTTTATAAATTTATCAAAAGCTGCGTTCAATAACTCCTAACAACATTCTTAAATAAAAGACACAACGACTAAACCTTAATTTAATTAACAAGTAAAAAGCCCCAAAACAAATGTTAAAAGCCCATAATAACTGTATCACATACGTGAACCCTCCTAACTCTAACGTGACGGCACAGGAGACGTGATCTACTTATCAAGATGCGCCTCATCAATGAATCCTCTGATGATGAAGATCCGATTTTGAACGAAGAGCACGCTGGCAAACTCCGCGAGTACGATGTAATGATAATATAAAGTTTTCCCCTTTTTTATTGATCAGCGTTAGAAAATTAACATCTCCTTCCTTTGATTTTCTTATGTGGACATTCATTTCGCTCTTATAATTCAATTTACTTTGGGTTTTTGGATATATACTGCTTTTGCAGGAATTCGATGTTCCAGTTCCTTCAGCGAATCTGCACAAATTTGAAAAGAACGAAACAGGTTACTTTCGTGACCTGGCCGACATTTATGCTAGATTTGGACTCCACTCCTACAATTCCCGCAAGGTGTAAAACTCTCGTTCCCGTTTTTTTTTTCTTTTTTGGTTTAATAAAACTATTTTGTTACTTAAGGTTAATCATATAGTTATGATACATTTGTGTTTCACATTCTCTAATGCTGAAATTCCTAATACTTTATGGTGGGTGGGGTTGAGACCATTTTCTTGATTAGTACATGTCCCGATAATTAAACTATTTCTTCTTCTTGATTAGTATGTGTGTCTTTCGATCATACAGGGCACCAACTTCCAGTTGTTAAGAGTAGACAAATATGTTAGCTATGAAGTTTTCAATTATTCCTTAACCTTGGAGGCCACGGATCCGGCAGACGGTTCTTGTGTCACTTTCCAGGCGCGTGTTTTTAAAGATAGCCATGTTAAAGGAGCTTACTACAGAATAATGACCGAAGGTTGTAGGATCAAACCTGAGATTCCAGGTCAGTTTTATCTTTTGTGTCATGTGATGATTGCCTTGATTTGTGGGTTGAGTATGTATGATTCTTTACCTTTGACTCTTTTTTTAAAAAAAAAATAAGGTACTAAAGAAATAATACATCGATGGGAGTTCGATGTAGAAGTTTACAAAGACATTCTACCTGATTGGTATTCGGATGATGCATTGTTGTCGTCCAATGACCAGTTTTATCAAGTGAGGGCAACTTGTTCTTTTATATTTCTTCTGCCTCAATCATTTTCTTAATCGCTTTATGTCTTTATTCTTGCTGTTTCACAGGTGCAAGATTCAGACATTCTTGGATACGATTGGCTTAAACTGTATGCCGATCTTGCCATGTACGCACTGAAGGAAAACGACCTGTCCTTATTCGAGTCTTGGCTGTCTCTGGAGATCAAGAAGGTCGTTGTGCAGACTTCTGAAGATGTGAAATCAAATGAAAAGCTCAAGGCCGGGAATGCAATCTTCTACTTCAGTTTCAAGAACTTGAATGCTCCTCCCCATGGTCTGTGCCAGGATCACAGAGTCATCATAAGAAGAAGCACTGATGGGCTTCCAGGACACATTTGTCTTGACTTCAAGTCTTGCACCGGTCGTAATATTTTCAAGGCAAGTTCGGTCTGAGACATATATGTTTGCTACTCCAAAGTTAATAAGACTCTACTCAGTATCTATAAGACTGAATATTCATCTCCTCTGTTTTTTTTTTCTTTTGTTTCAGTGTAATCCAGCACTTAATAACTAGTCCGTTATGTCTTTTAAGTTTGTTATTTGGTTTTCCTCGGTTTTTTTTTTCTATACAAAAAACGTTGAATAATTCATTTTGATTGTTGCTACTTGCAATCTAATCTACTGAAAAACTAAACCTGTCAAATTTCATTGCGTAGGAGTGTCTGATCGATGCGGAAAAGTTAAAGCTCCTCGAAACTCTAAGAACGAGAATAATGGAATCTACATAATCCTATAAAATATTTTTTCTTTGAAACACAAATCCTTACTTTAAAATATATTTTCTTTGAACGATGTTGCATGAGTCATCACGATGTTGCGGACGTATGTGATATTTACGTACGAGTAAAACACACCAAGTTAGAAAGCATCCAACGTGCAAGGCAGAATGAATCACATATAGATAGCTAAATAATTGCTTCCATATATATAAATTAAGTTTTGAGTATTCTTGCATACATTTCCTAGTTTTTTTCTAATACATTATACCCAGTTTTAGTCTATTTACTAATCATACAAACAAAGGTTACTAACTGAGACTACTGAATTATTATGGTACTCTTCATTACTGTATACTTTCTACTAAACTACAAAAATAATCTCCACTTCTTTGTTAGAAAGATGGTTCATGAGTTTGATATTCCAAACAGTCACAATCACTTTTTGTGGGTTTTAGTATTGGCTGCGCATGTGATTGATGTAAAACACCATTTTCAATTACGATTCCATTTCATTCACACAAATCATTATCTAATCTAATATATTTAAATTCGTTTTTATTTATTGATTAATTTTATTATATTAATTCACATTCAGTAATATAATCTAATTAATAGATTTGAAATTAGTTTTTTATTTATGGCTAATTTTGTAATATTAATTTATAATCAATAATCTAATCTAATAAATTAATTTAATCATTCATTAAGGTTAATATCAATATTAATCACTCTAACTTTCAATGTGAGAGTTCGATGCAAAAAATCACTTCGTAAATAATAGTATAGATATGTAATTTTTATTATATCAATTTGTAATCATTATCTAATCTAATATATTTAATTCGTTTTATTAATTGATTAAATTTATTATATTAATTTAAATTTGTTAATATAATCTAATTAATAAAATTACAATTCTTTTTTATTATGGCTAATTTTTATAATATTAATATATAATCAATAATCTAATCAATAAATAAATTTAATATTTCATTAAGAGTAATATTGATATTAACCACTCTAACTTTTAACGTGAAAACTCTGATGCAAAAAAATCATTTCGCAAATAATAGTATAGATGAGTGAGTGTTCATGTTACAAATTTTTAAGATCCTAACAATTATTCTTTACTTTACTCAAATAGTTAACAAAATATAGTTTATTTCTATAGTTGTTGTAATCAACTAATTAATTACAGTTATCTATATTTTTGGGTTTAATATCATATTTACTTGATAATATTTTATATTTTAAATTTTTTTTATCGTAATTTTACTGTATTTTGACAATGTTTTGCTTCTTTTTTTTTGCTTTTCTAATATTTTTTCAAAACTAGTGAAAATTTACGTATATTATGGACCTGATGATAATCATTGTAGTATTTTTTCAAATCTCTCAAACAAATATTCTGTATATGATTCATATATAGAAGGTAACACCACAGTGACGTAACCAATGCAACAATCTACCAATATATAAACTAGCCTTTTCAAATAAACTACTAATAGCTTTCATCTCTATCACTATATATTTAAACCATAAAAAATGTTGCTAACTAAGGGTCAAAACAATAGAAACCATGCATATGCTATACCAACTAGTCTACATAACTCAACTAACAAATTCACCTTTGTAAATGGCTGATTCCTTTGTAGTTACGAATCTTCCTCAACTTTGGATTCAACTACGAGTCACAATCACCTTTTTTAAAATTTTTGTAGTGTAGATTGACAAGTAAACATCATTTACAAAGTAGAATGTTAATATGAATGATCAACTCACTTCCACCTATAAATAAAGTTAAAGACACGCTTCTCCACTTCTCATACTCATTTTCCATCTGTCAAAACATAAAACCCTAGAAACACGATCCAAAACATCAGAGAGACAATGGCACAACCCACCCGCTACGTTCTGACAAGCCAAGACACCGAAATCAACGTGTACAGAGGATGGTATATGGAAACGATGGCGTATGGCCTAAGTTTGAGGCCAGTACAGGCGGCACTGGTTGATTTTGTGGCTAGAGAAGGAGGCACAGAGTTCAATACGATCGTTCAAGCGGTTTTGGTGGAGAAGAAACATGCCTTGGTTAGTCAAGAGAAGACGGCGAGGATGATTTTAAAGAAGATATCCAATGGCAACTGCGTTATCAATGTCTTCCATTGCGACTTGCCACTAGACGAGCAACTCCAAATTGTTATGAAAAATATAGCAGAAACGCTAGGAAAATTCTGAAAACATCTCTCTTATTAAAGTAAAATATTATGAAAAAAATGTAAGGGAAAGCTATAACCCAGTAGGGCAATTACAATTACTACAATATTGATGGATAATGATATCAACTTTAATAATTATATATGTTTTAGTTTCTTATTAGGTTCATATAATAGTACCTTTTAGTGGTTCTCAGTAAGTTTGCAATTTCAAAGAAAAGAGTAAGAGATTGATGTATACAATTGACTACATGTAATATACATGGATTACTTTTCTCTGGATTACTAAAACAAGTATTCTATACTGGAACCACAAAGATCTCCAAAGTTTTATCATTTGCATTCAGAGAAGAAGAGGATATTTATTTCGCCCACAAGCAAAATTTAAGAAAATATGGTTAGTAACTAAAGACTAGCTAGATAAACATTACATAAACATTATGTTTCATTTTGTTAAAGAGGAAGGAGAAGAAAGCGAGGAGGATGCTACGCTCATTGTAACTACTTTCTCTTCATCATCTTCCAAGACGAACAATGACTCTGTATTCCTACACATGCCATGAACTAGAACAACGGGCAAACCAGCCAAAACCCCGAGCAGAATACCACCGGTCACGTTGGTTAATAGAATAATACAGAGCGTGAGGACCAACAAAGTCAGCACCATAGCAGAGTCATCGATCACGCTGCCAAATATCACCAGCGGTTCGTTATCCCGGGAGTAGACATATAGCCATGCGATGATCAAGATAACGAAGACTGAGAGGTGGACAGGCTGCCAGAGCATGCTGATGAAGATAGAAACAACGAAGATGACAAGATAGTTGGTTCGGAAGATCATTACGTTGGTTTTGATTCGTTCGGTGGCAACAATGAATGAGGTAGGAAGGCTAAGAGAATTCCATTGGACAAGTTCAAGCCATGGCCTTCTGGAGCTAAGGCCTAACGAGATCAACCCTTTTGCTCTTCCCAACATGCTCTGGTTCGAGGAGGCATTTGCTTGGGATGGTATAGTGCCATAGGTTGTCATGTTCTTTCACGAACGACAAACAGGACAAGAAGAGAGAAACGGAGAATATAACACAAAAGGAACCTATATGAAGAAAAGATTGTGAAGAGACAATAAATCTGAGGTTCTTAGATCGTCTCATCCATTTGGAATGTTTTATTTAGAAGGGAGGCAGATACAATGTACTAATAATGGAAGAGAGAGAGGATGGAAACCCTTAAACTTCTCATAGCAAAACGTTAATGTTATAACAAGATCGTCATTACATGAGTTTCAAGAACCATATTCTTAAAAGAGTTACTAGACCTTATTGTCTACAATAAAACAAAAATATCAGCCAGCATGAATCCACAGAAACGTAGAAGACATTTAAACAACTCAAAGTACGGCCGACACAAGCATTCTACAGGAACACACAAAGTTGTTTAGCATATATACCAGCGAAGCAGCACCCTCACTGGCTGCTGCTAGCATCTGAAGCAATAGCTTCACCACGATAAACCCTCCATGGTCCTCGATAATATAATGGCTTCATCAGAGGCACCGTTTTCCCTGGGTGCTCTTCCCAAAACTTCTCCTGTTTATATACATCAGTGGAGTAACATAAGCTTATAGCAGAACAAGAAGCAGAACTTGTTAAATGATTCAAATCAAACATTGTAAGAAACAAACCGACAAGAGATCAATATAAACCCCTAAAGAACAATGGATTAACAAAGGTTTCAACTTTCTCCCAGAATCTCGATCAACATCAAAGAAAGGTTTTAACTTTGTCCCATAATCTCGATCATCGCCAAAGAAAGGTTTCAACTTTTATCCCATTTCTAACCCTAGAATTGCCCAATCACGAGAACCCACAAAATCTAATTACAAATCAGAATCGATAACAATGGTGAAGGCTTACCTTGTAAAGCTGCTCAGTAACCGCAGCGCCGATGACGCCGGTGTAAAAGGCGGCGACGTAGATAGTGATTAAAGCTGTGAAGGTTTTGGGTCGACGGTAAGGCTCGATCATCTCCCAGACAGCGAACCTCTCGAACTTGTTGTACTTGTAATCTGCGTATTTCCTCCATAGTGTGCTCCACATTCCTTGGGATTGCATCTCTCTCCTTTCTCCTTTCTTAACCCTTCGAGTTTTGGATTTTTTTTCTTTCTTTCTTAAACTTGTTAGCGCGGCGGCGCGTGAGAGAATAAGAAACCAGGCATAAGAATTAAGAACGTTGAAATATTTACTGAATAGTCCTCAAATTTGCTACAAGTTTTAGTTTTTCGCCCGTGGCTTTTCTTTAGATCCACTTGACTCTTGCATATGATAAGTTGATTGAAACTTGGAGAATCTTATACACGTTGACATATGATTTATCTGTAGGTATTGTGTTATCATCCTTTGTGCATAAAATTGTATGCAAAATAGACTTATATCACCTCCTCACACATGCATCAATACATATACACAAGCTTTGATTCTGTAGCAATTACGGAGCAGTAGTTGACATGCTTCAATCAGGAAGGATTCTTTTATACAGATAAAGTGACAGATACACAGAATATTAAGCTCAGTGTTTGCTTGAGCAACCAAATATTTGTTACAGTAATAAATCTAAACATGTGGCAATATCAACTTGATCCAGCAGGTTTGGCTGCTGCATTCGTCTGCACGGATAGAGATTCCAACGTAAAACCTTCAGGTCCCTTGGCTGGACCTATGCTGCAACGATCTGTATTGTGTAGTCGGATGGCATCTTTTATCTTCTGGAACTGAAAGAAGAAACATTCAAAGAAGACAATGTTAAGTAGCAGCAGACCAAATGCTGCGTTCAAGAGGTTTTGATCCACTTAATCAGCAAAAAAGGGTTGATGCTAGAATACTCAAAGGTATTAATATCAAGCTACAGATTTCTAATATTTGATAGATCGTGTATCCAAACAAGAATCCCAAGGCTTGATATTGAAGGGAAAGTGGTTTATGCTAGACCATAGTCAAGGAAAAGGGTGAAACCAAATAGTGTATTTACCTTGGCAAGAGAACATGAGAAGGACTCGAGCTGGCCATCAGCTCCACGGTAAAAGTGGAAATAAGGAAGCACCTTGACGTTCAAACTCTTGCACATTGGTTTATTCTCATCAAAGTTTACTTTGAGAAACAATATATCCGGATGTTCTACCGCTGTCTTGCAAAGCTGAAAAGATATTTCCAAACAAGTTTGAACTAAATTAAAGAATGGACTTCGTATAGCTACATCGAACAGATTAAGTCACAGAGAAAAATGAAACATACCTTGGGGAACAATGCTCTGCAAGAAGCACACCAAGTTCCATAAAACTCCACAATGACTAATCTTTCACCCGCTTCGCTTAAAGCCTTCAAGAACTCTTCAGTGGAATGAATGTCGACCATGTTTGGTCCAGCATTCCTCTCCCACCATTTCGGTGGCTCTGTCTCGGCCACACTCTCATCTACCTACAACACACACATCAGATACTTAAATTATGGCTGAAAGCATCAACCTTTTTATAAATCAATGAGATTCAAGAGCAGCTCAAGAACAGCTCAAGAACATCTGAGCTTCTAAAAAACTGCTAGAGTTGTCTAAAAAATCAAACAATGAGCTAAGATTCCTTAAAGTTCACGTTTTGAAGCATAGCTAGAGGCTCCAGAATCAATCAGTTTCCAAAAGGGTATTTGAATTATGGAGAGAATGTGCGTAAAAGACAAGAAAGTCTTTACCTTGACGCGAACCACCTTGCTATGGGATTGTTTTAGTGGGATGTGCCTTGCGAGACCAGAAGATGGGTAATGAGAAGACGAACACGAGGGAGAAGAGGAGAACATACGCAATCTCTTGTCGGAATTCAGATTCGGATGCAAGCAAGGTTTCAGAGAGTTGAGAGTGGTTGCAAAAGAGGTGAAGGAGGAAGAGACGCGAATGGCCTGAACCGACGTTGCCGATAATCTCACAACTCCAGCCATCTAAATTCACCCAACACAGAGAGATAGAGAAGAGAGTGAGATTGTTCTTAGCTCCCAGAGATCCACCAGAGCGAACAAGAAGATTTCTCTTAAGAAGATCAGAGAAACTGTCTGGTTCAGATTCTCGTGATATTTTTTCTCTTAATCATGCGCTTCTCTTCAAATATAACATAGACGCGATTTGAACATTAAATTGGCGTTTTGACCGCCGTTATTAGTTGGCGGCGATATGTTGTTGCGGTAGCGTTGAAAAAGTGTAAACGCGTTTTGTTTCGTCTGTACAAACGTGTTTTAACACGGAACGCATACACAGTAATGGACGGTTTGATGGGTATACACACAAGAAAACAGTTCGGTTTGGATTTAATTCAATTCACATTTGAACAAAGCGATACAAAAACATGTTCAGCATCCAACTCAAAGCACTGTGTTCTGTAGTGGAAAGTAGAAAGTTTCCAATCTTGGCATCAATTGTCTAAAACAAATCCCGACAATTACAGACTCCAAAATATCTTGTTACAATCGTACAAAACCAACATAATCAAAACGCATAAAATGTCCAACAAATCAATATGCGTTTTACGTTGGATGCCTTTTATTGACGGAAGAATGAAACTTACATTTCCTCTGCTTTTACGCCCTTGGCAATAGAACGTTCGAAGAAAACCCTTCAGAACCATTGTTTGGTGCGGCTTTGAGTCCTAGAATCGTACTAATGAGATTGTATATCTCAACGTTCTCAAAAGAAGGCACTTTCCTTCCTTTCGCAAACATAGGACCATGCCCCATGAATATAGTCCTCATCGAAAAGAAATCATTATCATACCCATGAGCTCCACCACATTCTTTAGCTTTACTCCTCTTCTGCACAACCTTGAATCCTTCATCAACCATCCCTATAATAGGCGGGATCCTATCACTGTCTGCGTAATGCAGCCTGCTAGGTAAATCCTCTTTGAGATAAACCTTCAAGTACTCCCCGTTCTCTACTTTACCAGACCCAAGTCCTTGGTTCATCTTAGCTACAACATCAGCTGGATTATGACCCGAAGGAGGTTTAATCACCAGCATAGGAGTGTAGTAATGAACCCAGCTGCTGGGGATATTGATCCAAGAAGCTAAATCATCAAGAGCGATCACTTTCTTATCACAAGTCCCAACCATTCCATGATCACCAACCATGATCATAGTCACATCCTCAAAGATCCCTCTCTTCTCCAACCCATCTATCAACCTACCAATCAACCTATCGATGTTAACCACAGCTTCAGTGATCCTAGGATCATCAGGACCAACTTGGTGACCCTGATGATCAGGATCCTCGAAGTAAAGCGTCATGAAGCTAGGGATCTCGCTGCTAGGCAGATCGAAGTAGTTTAAAATAGTATCAACCCTATCATCAAAAGGAACAGAACCGTTGTAGTGTTGACATAAGCCTTTAGGACAATCCCAAGCCCCTTTGTGTACTTCGGAGCCAGGCCAGAAGTAAGTAGCGGCTTTAAGTCCTTGGTTCACTACCGTCTCCCACAACGGCTCGCCTAGCCACCACTCTGGCTCGTGGCTAGCCATCGTGAAGACGTCACCTGTGACTGGATCCACGAACCTGTTGTTGATGATCCCGTGGTGCGCAGGGTAGAGGCCTGTGACGATGGAGTAGTGGTTAGGGAAAGTTAGTGTGGGGTAAACCGGGATTAGACCGGTTTCTGCTTCGGTTCCGTTGGAGATTAGACGGTGGATGTTGGGGAGTTTGGTCTTGTGTTGGTAACCGAAACGAAACCCGTCTGAGGAGATGAGGAGAACGACGGGTTTGTGGAGTTTGTTGAGAGGGCGAGCGAGGGATCTGTGGAAAGGTTGGGACTTTGAGACTTGGTTGAGAGAAAGGAGGGGTTTTGTTGTTGTTGGGGAGGAGGAGGAGAAGAAGAGGAAGGCGAAGGCGGAAGCGGCGGAGAGAGCGATGCAGGTGACGGTGAGGAGAGATGTGAAGACGAAGCAGCTTGAGATGGTGTTGTTGGTGTTGGAAGTATCTGGATCGGATGAATCTGAGCTGTTGTTGTTGTTGTTGAGGAGAAGTGCGATTGATTGGCTTGGTGGGTCTTCTTGGTCTTCTTCTGGTGTTGTCATCGCTTTTGGGTTTTTCGATGATAATGTTTCGCCGGAGATCATTGCTTCTCACTTCTACTTAACTGATCTGGTTTGATGTTTCTTAAGTATAAAACCTGAGAAAGTTGCAAACTTTGGGACACTTTGATCAGAGAGTGTCTGAATAATTTAAGCTCAGAGAGAGAGAGAGAAGAGTAAACGTGACACCTTCGTGGGTTGCTTAAACTTTTAGTATTGGTCTTTGGACTCGTGGGCTTGGAGTGACTTGCACATTCCGTTTTTTACACGGATCCAAGATTCTTATGGACGCTCATGAAACTACCACGTTGCCCGGTAATAAGTCTCTCTGTTGATTAGTCAAAAGAGAGTGGAAGATGTAGTTTCGTTTCCGCAAGTTTGCTTTTATTGAATGGTTGGTGATTCAGGATGTCATCAGTCTGTTGGTCAGGTCGCTCTCTAATCTATATTATCTCACTTTTGTGAAATGTTCTTTAGTATCTCACCTTCCTGATACGGTTACAGGTATCAAATGTTTCTCCACACATTTTGCTTGTTACATACTTGGCAGATTATAATCAATTCTTTAACGTAATCTATCCTCATGGGAGTCGCTAAGAGCTTTTCCTCTTCTTCATCAGTGTTCCATGTTTCCATTGAAATTCGCCTGATACCAAACTACCATATGCCTTTGCAACATTGCAATCTCGAAAAGAAAACGTAATATATAAGTTGCAGTAACCAATTAGTGATAATTGTGTACCGTTGTCACTCTGCAATTACTTGTACGCACCACATGAAAGCAGGTTGTGTTGCTCTTCCATGATGATGGGTGAAGTATTTGATACCGTTGACACTTTCCTTTGACCACTCCATAAGATAAGCTCTTTCACGAGTTCTGATCTTTCCGAGGTACATATAAAATTCTTTTCCATTCTTGGTATCATCCCATGTACATGAACAGGCTTCAAAAACATGAATATCTGAAAAAGAAAATCAGAGACTCCTGAAGAAAATGTAAGAAACATTTCAGATTTTCTTTCCGGGTTAAAGCAGTTTGATAACTCTTTAATCTCCCCCTAGCTACCATCAATTTCAAAGCTAAATCATTCGGAAACTAAGCTATTCAACAACTGCACACCAGCTTAAAAGCTTCCAGTGATAGCCTAAGCGCTTAGATGGGCAGAGCTCAAGCCTTAAGCTATTCTACTATTTTATCAGTTATGTTACAACTTTGAACCTAGAGTTCGACGTTGGCCACCGCAATAGTACGTGATTAGCATTAACTGACATCGACAATAGCAAAAAGAAAGTGGATCATGTGATTCTGTGCGATATAGTCAAATGGCACAGTTTTTCTTAGATAAAAATGTGATAATATAATTAATAGACCACATTTTTCACGTTAGTGTTAATCACTCTGTAATAGTTTAAGCCAACACGTACTATTGAAAGCTGTTTATACAACTAACTTTTTCTTTTTAAAACTTCCAGTGTATTAATGTAATATGGTCATAAGCTAAGTGGTCAGAAAATGTCCACTTATTGAGATAAACTATCATATTCGTTGATATACTAAAGAGGCAATAAATCTACAAGATATTCTAGAGTATGTATATATCTCATTGGTAATAGCAATGCATTTAGGGACTATAACTACAACTAACTTTTACCAAAAACATATAGCTAATTGTCGTCGGTGCTCGCTAATCATGTTGTTACAACCCAAATCAATCTACACGAATCAGTGTTTTAGTATAAATATACAACTAACTTTACCTATTCAAAGTTCATCTCGATTTACACTTTGACTTTTATAATACCTATAACCATAAAATCCAAATTGAGACTAATGTTATCTTAGTTCAACTTAAGTCTATTTACAATTAAATACAACAAATTATGCGTTGTTATTCATCAATTTATCATGTCATCTGATTCATGTTGCTCTCAAATCTCAATGAGTAATACCCAAAATAACATATGACCTCTTCGCTTATTTATTTGTTGATACATTGATAATAGAACTAAAGAAAAAGTAGAATACATCTGAATCTCCATTATACTTGTGCTGTCTCTCCGGAGGGCAAGAGAAGGCTACGAGTAAACAAAGAAGAACCATTGTTCGGAGCTGGTGTGAGTCCCAGAATCTCTGCAACGACATTGTAGATCTGAACATTCTCAAACGAGGGCACTTTCTTTCCTCTCCTAAACCTAGGACCATGTCCGATAAAGATAGATCTCATAGAGAAGAACATGTTGTCGTATCCATGATCTCCAGAACACTCTTGAATGTTTGTTCTGTTCTGCCTAACCATGAGACCTTCTCCAACCATTCCTATGATCGGCGGAATCCGAGAACTGTCGGAATAATGCAGCCTTTCTGGTAACTTCTCCTTCAAGTAAACCTTCAAAAACTCTCCGTTCTCAACCTTCCCTGAGCTCAAAGCTTTGTTCATCTTCTCTACCACTTCAGCATTCTTCTCACCAGGATTCTTGACATCTTTGCCCCACCGTGGATTCATTACTAGTACAGGACTATAATCTTGAATCCACTCTGCGGGTATCTTGATCCAATCAGCTAAATCATCAATGTAAATCACCTTCTTGTCACAGTTAGTAACCATTCCGTGATCACCAAGCAATATCACATGAACATCACTAAACACCTTCCTCTTCTTCAAACCCTTGATGACCCTACCGATCATTTTATCGATCTTTGCGACTGCTTCAGTGACACGAGGATCATCAGGGCCATATTCATGACCCTGTATGTCCGTTTCTTCAAGATACAACGCCATGAAATCAGGGATCTCGCTCTGTGGAAGATCGAAGTAGCTCAAGATCGTATCAACCCTTTCTTCTAAAGGAACAGAGACATTGTAAGGAGCTTTACAAAACCCTTTAGGGCAGGTCCAAGAGCCTTTGTGGACGTCAGCGCCTGGCCAAAAGTAAGTCGCAGCCTTGAGACCTTGGTTCACAGCGGTCACCCACAACGGTTCACCTAACCACCACTTCGGGTCTAGGTTTCTTTTGAACAGCTCTCCGGTTATTGGATCGGTAAACTTGTTCATGATTATACCGTGGTAAGCAGGGTAGAGTCCTGTGGCGATTGAGTTATGGTTTGGGAACGTCATTGATGGGAAAACCGGGATTAAACCGGTTTGAGCTTCGGTTCCTCGAGAAATGAGGAGATCGATGTTTGGAGTCTCCGTCTTGAATTGGTAACCGAACCGGAAACCGTCGCTGGAGATTAATAGAACCACCGGTTTGGTGAGCTTCTTGGATGGGAGGGATGATGGAAAACTCGAATCATCAGCAGTGGCAGCTACGACGAGGAAGAGGAGAAAAAGAAAGATTAGACATAGCTTGCACAAGGGGTAACCGGGAAAACCGTACCGGACAGGCTTAGTTTGAGCCATCGAGAGGGAAAGCTTTGGTGGTGGTTGATCACAGCGACGTTCATGTTACTTATATAGCCGGAACTTTCCTTTTTCTTCGTATATAATAATCTTTCGTTTAGTTTTTACACTTAAACTATTGCCATTTGCCAACATAAGAAAATAAGCCACTGGGTTAGATTTTGCATTATTAATTAACTTTGTATAACAATCTAATCGAATAAAAATGTGCGTCATAAACTTGCAATTTCACGACAGTCGGTTCTCGTATTCCATATCGAATGTACTCTTTCATCGGTTTTAAATTTTTAATACTCTCGGACGACAAAAAAAAAAAATTGCAATTGCGATCTGTCCAAACTCGAAAGTTGTAACTTGTAAGCCAGAGAACACAAAAACAATTTGACCAAAAAAAAAAACAAAAGAACACAAAAACAATAAACAAAGATAAAACTGTAATATTTTGAAATTGCAAGAAACTTTGGGCCCAAATCTAGATTTTCTTTGGGCCCAAATCTAGATTTTCTTTGGGCTATGGACAATAGCCGATTACTACGGGTTACTATCTATTTCCATAGCTGCTGAAGCTTAACATAAAATTTTACCAGTAAAGATGTCAGCTCTGGATTAAAACTGTAAACTGCACATCAATTTTTTTTAGACTCTATATATTTTTCATGATGAGAATCAAATTCGTATCCTCCTAGATAGCTGCATTTTCAACCACTACTCGATTTCACGTGGTTATGTTTTGTACCTACAGTACTTTTGTCCATAGTAACAAGACTATGATTAAAAAGTTGGATCGTTTATAAACATTTTTAGCCGCAGATTATGTTTAAACTTTTACAACGACAAGATGACAATGAAAATAAATACGTAGGAACACGTTGGATATTATTCATTGGCTAATTTATCAGCATGGGGGTTCAGATTTGAAAACTCTTATTCATTTATTATTCGCTTCCACATGCAATAGAGAAAAAAAAAGATTAGAATCAGCTAGAAAAAGTAGACTAATTCTAACCAATAGAAAAACCCATCAGCTAATTATTATTATTCATGCATGAGGGTTTTCCTGAGCAAAGGGCTTTGAAGCTTCATTCAACCTCCACTGTTTCTCCAAAGGGCGAGAGAATGTTTCTAGTGAACAAAGTAGAACCATTGTTAGAAGCTGGTCGGAGTCCGAGAATCTCAGAAACAACATTGTAGATCTGAACATTCTCAAACGACGGCACTTTCTTGCCTCTCCTAAACCTAGGACCATGTCCAATAAAGATAGATCTCATGGAGAAGTACTTGTTGTCGTATCCGTGATCTCCGTAACATTCGTGAACGCCTGTTCTGTTCTGTCTAACTACGAGACCTTCTCCGACCATTCCTATGATCGGCGGAATCCTAGAACTCTCGGAATAATGCAGCCTTTTCGGTAGCTTCTCCTTCAAGTAAACCTGCAAATACTCTCCGTTCTCTACCTTCCCTGAGCTCAAAGCTTCGTTCATCTTGGCCACGAGTTCTGCGTTCTTCTCCCCTGGATTCTTCACATCTTCCCCCCATCGTGGGTTCATCGCCAGCACGGGACTATAAGCATTGATCCAATCCGCGGGGATCTTGACCCAATCTGCTAAATCTTCAATGTAAATCGTTTTCAGGTCACAGTTAGTCACCATTCCGTGATCACCAAGCAAGATCACATGAACCTCGTCGAAGATCTCCCTCTTCCTCAGCCCCTGAATGATCCTACCGATCGCTTTATCGACCGTTTCGACCGCCTTGGTAACCCTAGGATCATCAGGACCATAGTTATGTCCAGCTCCGTCCGGCTCATTGAAATACAACATCATCAAGTCAGGGATGTCTTCCTCAGGGAGATCGAATTGGTTCAAGATGGTATCGACTCTCTCTTCGAAAGGAATCGAGAGATTGAAATGCGGACACAACCCTTTAGGACAGGTCCAAGAACCTTTGGGAACTTCAGAGCCTGGCCAAAAGTAAGTCAGAGCCTTGCGACCTTGGTCTGTTGCGGTGACCCACAACGGCTCGCCTAACCACCATTTCGGGTCTAGGCCTTTGTTGAACACTTCTCCGGTTATCGGATCAGTGAACTTGTTCATGATTATACCGTGGTACGCAGGGTAGAGTCCAGTTGCGATCGCGTAATGGTTTGGGAATGTCATGGTGGGGAAAACCGGGATTAAACCGAGTTTGGCTTCGGTTCCTTCGGATATGAGAAGGTCGATGTTTGGTGTATCGGTTTTAAATTGGTAACCGAACCGGAAACCATCGCTAGAAATCATTAAAACCACCGGTTTGTTGAGTTTCTTGAAGGGCCAGGGACGGTAGATTTTGGAATCCAAACCATTGCTCGCAGCGGCTGTGGCCGTGGCAGCTACAATGAGAAGATTAAGAAGGGTGAGAGATAGCTTGAGGGATAGAATATGATTGGATTTTGCCATTGGAAAGATTGTTTGTGATGTGTTTCTTGCAGTTCATGCTATCTATTTATAGAGTGAGCAACAAAAAATCGTCTATTCTGTTTTTATTTTCTTCAGAGAATTGCGTTTGAAGGCTTGAAGCGTCTGCGTCGCCATATAATAATTTGATAATTTAAGTTAGGTATGTACAAAAGAAAAGTAGACGTAGGTCTATGTGGCGTTCCACTACAGAAAGAAAACCTATATACAGATATAGACAAAAAGATAATCTTCATTGATACGGTGTCTTTTTTAACATATAATAATTAACTAGATCTTGATTGATTGATTTTTTTTATTTTTATAAATATATATATTTTCGTATCATTAGTAACATTAATCATATATTTAAATGTTATATAACTATTCACTTTATAGTTTACATGTTGTATGAATCAATTATTTCAAATCATGTATTTATTGCTTTTAATTATATATTTATCTTATTAGATTTGCTTTTGATTATTACAAATGATTTTTGATATCTTTTTATTTTAAATATAGATATATATTTGTCATGCTCTATTAGTACCTGAGTAAAAATAAACAGAAACCGCAATTTTTTTTTTTAAATACGAGGCAAAAAAATTGTACCCAAGAAAATAATTTACAAAAAAAAAAAAAAAAAAAAAAAACCAGATTGACTGTCGTAAATGAGTTTACACTTTACAGTAAAACAAGTGCCCTTAATAATAGAGATAATATAATAGCAGAGGGCAGGTGGCAGTTACATTATCACGACAAGAACGTTACTATCATCTGCATGGTCCAGATGTGGGAGAGCCATTGATATCTGATCTAACGGTCTTTGATTTAATCACGGTTTTTTTATCACGTGAAACTATATCCTGTCATGGTGGGATCTTCCTCCTACGGGGTGATTGGTTGTGTTTGATACGTGATTTAAATGTTGATAAGCCCAAGCGAACTCAACATGATTTCGAGATTTGCAAGAGCCTTACAAATAACGTTTAGAGTGTAACCTAGGGGATGTATCCCATTACAAATGAGTTGGGTTTACATAAAATGTCAGATGAGTTAATAAAAAATTATAATCCTCTTTTAACTTCCAAAAACTAAATTTTAAACCATATAGTTGGATAGCGTAATGGGAAAATCTCACGCATCTCGTCATCTCGGTTCAGGTGATAAAGTATTTGATGTCTCGGTTTCTACAAAGATTGACTTGAGCACATATTCAAGAACCTCAGGCACCAACTGGGTGCAATGTAGCCCATTTTTATAAGCAGAAATAGTAAGAGCGAGTAAGCATGGTAACTGAAATATTTATAAAGGCTTGCTTTATTCCATTAACATGTAAAATCATTTATTTACACATAGCCACATATGTCTTTTAAAATTGATAGGATAAAATGCAAGTATCTATTATTGACATTTATACTATTCTTAATATCCATTTGCAAAATTTTGAATGCCCAACTTAGACAATAGTCTTACTATCTTGGTTCTAGTAACGCTTTGATGAAAATATATACTCGGCCATCGGTGAGATGTGTTGGATAGTGACTTACCATCTGATCTGCTAATTAAATTGCTATTTCTTATGATGAATTCAACAAATTGTTATTCGTTCCTTTTTGTTATCCAATCTGCTAACGAGACTCTCCGAGTCTTATGAAATTTATGGGCTCTTAATGTAGCCCAAACAAAATTTAAAGCGATATTTATATTTTTTTCTCATTTTGATTTTTTTTTCTTCTAGTTTACAATACATACTTAATCGGACTTGTGGAATCATAACAAAATGATGGAACGTATATAATTTCATTATTTGATTTATGTGATGGAAGTTGATGTTAGTTTTGCGCATTTCCTTTTCATTATTAATCAATGATCGAGAAGTGTAGTCTGGTTTTCAGTGATATTATTGTTATATATCTTATGTTTGAATCCGCGTAATGCATGATGAAAAAAGCAAGATTATGTACATTTGACCAAATAAATCTGATAAGATAATTTTGATTTGTTGGTAAATGATTGTGATTTTGTATGTTCTATTTTTATAGGTCTAGCCCATATATAAATTCACTAGTCAGCATCATTAATCAGAGAATAAACTGACCTAGTGTTAATCTCATTACTACGACGATAAATCTATTTGATAGAGATTAAGGTTTAAGGTTGCAGTAGACCGGTTAGGTTGGAAGAGTTTTAGATATCTAGACCATGCTTAAAGTTTGGAAGTACACAAATTTTCTTAACCTTTTGGATTTTTTAATATTTGGAGAAAAATGAATAATTAATGAGACAATATAAAAGAACTACAAATACCATAATCATGATTAGTTTATTTTTTAAACAAATTAACCTAATCATGGGGGAGTATAGATAACTTATGTAATATGATCCACAAAGTCACTGGCTTTAATTATTTCATGAATTTGGTGATTGTATGGATCATATTTTGCCATATGGCAATTTAAACTTAAAAATTGGACATGTGATTACACTCCTCTTGCAAAAGAATATACCTATAAACATCAAATTGAGTTGTTGTAGTTGCTAACACTTAGGTTGCTAAAACTAACGGAACATAAAACCAATGTATGATGTTAAAACTATTGCATAGATTTGATGATATAAGAGTTTGTTATACGACTGTTGCTGGCACATGAATTTCAGAAAATACGAAACATATATTTATATACTACTGATATAATACTTACTAAATATATGAAGGATAATGGAAATTTTGATAAGGATGAAAATTATAATTCAATTACTTTTTTATCATCACATTTGTTCATTATGTAGGTTTATGTTCTCTTTTGTTTTAGGTTTAACCGTTTAAGTGAAGGGAATAACAAATGCAAAGAAAGCCATTTAAGCTATCACATTTGATCATTAATGCATTTCAAGACATATTGAATCCCTCTCTTTTAATTATTAGTTTGGTTCACTTCGAGAAAACAAATTAAAAAGTCTACAAAAATAAACGACATAATGCTAGCTAGGTCCCTAGATGCCTTCTGGGTAGAATATCTTTACTTCCTGTCTTTTTTTTCTTGGACAACTCTAGGTATGTGTTAAAAGAAAAACAGATTAGATATCCGTAAATATTCGCAAATATTTACAAATATTTATTTATTTTCTGAATATCCGTTTTTCCGAATATTCGTATTTTTCCGAAGCAAAGCAAATCGAAAAATTAGATATCCGCGGTATTCGAATCAAATCATAAGTACTTTCAAAAACCCGGATATCCGATCCGTGTCCAGACCTAATAGTATATGTTATGTGTATTCCTTTAGGTCCACTTTGTATAACATAATAATTAAAAAAGCTATATAAACGAACAACAGCCAAAAAACCTAAACAGTAAAGAGATTCATTACTTAATTCACATACCATCCCCAAGCTCATCATTGTAGCGGATTATGGATGAATAGAAAGAAAAAATATTAATTGTACATACTCAAAACCGTAAGAAAATAATGAAAGCATCTACTAGATTTTAGATCTCTTCCCGGAAACAATAAAGCTGTTTTTACTTTAGCCTTGATCTTTTGGTTGAATTAGAAGAATGCTGTATATTTTTCTTTTTTTTTTGCCAAAGAAAGTCATTCATGTGGACTTTTATTTCATTTAAGATGGATAAAATCATTTTTATAATATCATAGTAATATATTGTAAAGGTAATAAAATGAGAATAATTGGAGCTTTAGAAAAAGATTTCTTTAGGACAAAAGCAAGAGTTAGACAGTAAAAGATCGACAGATAAGCAAAGACACAAAGCTACTCTTTGAGGGGTTGTTGGATTATATCATAATTTCCAAAATATAAACCAATTTTGTTGATTACTAATGATTAGAAATTCGTCATGATATTCGGAAAAGAAAAAAAAAATTCTTCATGATCTGATGTTTCATTTGTAGTTTTGCGGAAATGGAGAAAAATACATATTAGGTGAAACATCTTCTTTCACTAATTAGCTCATTTGATTTTTTTAATGTTTTTTATTCCACTTAATCTTCCTTTTCTTTCTCCATCAACTCATATGTTGCCACCAAATTGGTCAAAAAGCTCAGGCAAATCTTATTATTGTGTGTGTGAAGTATTCATTTTCTTCTTTTTGCTCTTTCCCAGATTAAATGAATGTTGTTTGGAGTAGTCATGGATGTTTTTACCTTAAACCAAATTACTTACATAAATTTGAACAAAAAAAGTCAAAACCGGATCCTAACCGTTATATAAAAATATTCAACCAGGATTTATGAGCTTAGTATATTAGGATTTGTATATAATCTGAACCGAACCGAAATCCAAATTAGGATCCATCATTAATTAAATATGTTAATATTTTTATATATGTTAGGGCAATTTATATATTTTATAGTACTTTAAAGATTTTTGTAGCCTGTTTTATTTGTTATTTTGAATATTTTTTCTTTAGTTTAGATAGTTTAACTAATTTTTAATTAGATTTGTGAATAATTTGTATATTCTGAATTTTGTCAAATTTTTAGGTTAAAAATATATATTTTTAAACCATTTCAGACACTGATAACAATCTGATCCGAACCGAATTCGGAAGGAACCGAACCGAACCCAACCTGATAATTAGTAAAACTTGACTGGAACTTATAAGCATAATACCGAAAATCTGAAACCAAACTAAAATCGATGTCCCCGAGCGTCCAGTCCTAGTTCGGAGTATTTGAAATTATTGGACTATTTATCCATTAATTAAGTTATGTGAAAACTACACTAATAGGTCTTTCGTATAAGTGACTTCCTAGTTCCTAGTCAGGCGCTGAAGTGATTAAAGATTAGCTAAACTATCATGTTTCTATTGGAAAATTTTGTTAAAAAATCATGTTATTGGTGTCTTATAGGTTTGATGTATATAGTTCTCTGGATTGTAGGGTAAATAGAAAGAAAAAAAAAATCTCTTGACTATCGGCATGTGATGTGAAAAATGTTAACATTTCTTCAATTTTCTTAGAATAACTAATGGTTCGTTCTTCTCGATAGATCTCCTTCGTTTCGGCTTTTGTTTTAATCGATTCTAGGTTTCTAACAATATCTATATTAACATCTATTGTTTATCGCTTAAGTTTAGTTTCAGAGTTCTTTAAATCTGTTGGCTTTTGTCTTTAGAGAAAATCTTGTTCCTGCTGTTTGTGTAATCCAAAGTTGTATTTCATATATATATATCTTTCCGAAATGAATGAAATCTTAATGTAAAAAAGTAACCGATGGTCGAATCAAGATGGATCCTGGCGAAAAGCTAGTATAGTAGCCCAAACTCTAAAGAGTTTTAGAAAAGAAAAAAAACTCTAAAAGTGGCGGTTTGGAGGTGACAATAATATTGGTGTATATTGGTGTACGAGTAGACAAATATAAGAAAACCTCTCTATATATAATGATTAAGCGAATAATAAAATACTAGATTTTGATCCACGCTTAAGAAGCGCGGAGATTTTTTTGTTAATCGTTAAGCCAATATTAAATGAATTTATATCTATTTATTAGATATTTATAATATTTAAAAACTGTTCTATTATTATTTTTCAGTCTGGTAAAATGTTTTCACTGAATTTTCATATCCGATTCAGACTTGTGGTCGAAACGATAGATCCAGTTATTCGTATAGAGTCAAATTAGGATATAATAAAACGAATATGGTAAAAACACATTAAAATAAAAAAAACTGTTATTAATGCAAAGAAAAGAATGTAAATTTGATTTTTTTTTATAGATTTTTTGATATGTCAATATATATTTGGCTTGCATAAGAATTATTTTTTGTATGTGAATCGTGTTTTTGGTTTATTTTTTTTGCAGGTTTTTTTTTGTAGTGTGTTAGTTTGGTTTCGATAGAGTTGATGGTTAAAGGTTTCTGATAGTGTTTTGAAACCCGACCCGGACCCGCAGTTGAAAAAGTAAATCTGGTGACCCAATATAAATGCGGTTAGGGTTTTGTGAAAAACTCAAAATTTAAAACCCACAAAACCCGTAAAAACCCACTAAAATCCGAAACCCGGTACCGGTTAAACCACTAGTTGAAACAATAGATAACTTATACATTCTAATGTTTAAAATGTTTTTTTATATTCTAAATTTCTGATTAAAAAGTTGAAGAAGAAGAACATGGCAACTTTGATTATACATTCTTTGTTATTGGCAATTTATTACAATGATGTTGATCCACGCTTAGGAAGCGCATGTTTTATTAAGATTATAAACAAAATTTGATACGGATTATTATTTTGAGATCGTATATTGTTGTGTTAAAAGTCTGTATTATATCAAAACAGAAAATTTATTTAAAATTATACGATTTATAAATTCGTTTATTTGAGATTTATATGTATATTATTATGTAACTCTTTTAGGCCTAAACATTTTATTTGGATTCAAAAAAATCTGAAACCGATTTAAAAATATATGTTTGGTTCGAATTTTGGTCCTGACAAAAGTACCTATTGGATATTTTTTGGACCTGCGGATCTTGGTTTAGGTCCATATTTTATCCAAGATCCGATCGGATATTCAAAGCACCCAATATATTTTGAATATATAAGTCATATTTGGATATTTCATATATGTTTTTGGTATTAAAAATATTCTTTTAAGTTCCATGTTCATTTTTTTCAGTTACAGCTTTGAGCTTCGAGTAAAATATCAAAAGTTTAAAATATATTTCAGATATTCGAACAAATTTTGGCTATTTTGAGTTCATCGGATCTTTCATGGTTAGAATAATTAATGGTAGAATAGAAAAATTATATGTAGGTCCAATAAACTTTTACATTGAATTTTTATAATGATTCATTTTGATAGTATAAATTCTCTGTGTGAACACTACAAAATTGTTTTTTTTTTTTTACAAAATTGTTTAAATATATAACTTTTTTTAAAAAAAATTGTTTAAATATGGTATATTTTGTTTATAATGTAACTTTGAAATTTTAGTGATTTATTATTTTAACTATATATCGGTGATTATTATTTTCATGTATGTTTGTTTCGTTTGTTAATTATTTCCTACTAATCTAAAACGTATTTATTTAAATAAAGAAATGGGGAATAATATTGCTTCAATTGCTGACATTGTATTTAATGTATCATGTATTAATATGAATATTAATGATAATGTTGTATGGTTGTGTATTAATATGACTATTAATGATAATGTTGTATGGTTAGAGAAAATAAAGAGGAAAACCAAAAAGTAAAAAAGAAAAGGATCCAAAACAACTTTCAGAGATAAATTTATTTAAACTTCTTCCCTTTTAATAAAGTAGATTTTAATAATTGTCACATTACAGGTAGTACACAAATAATAAGATGTGATCAATATTCATCTTATAACTCCCATAACATTGCATAGTATGACATTTCATATCATACAATGAAACGACGGTACATTAACTTTGTTGAAATATATCCCATCAGTATTCTGCATGCAGTATGCAAAAATAAACCATAATATAAATATAATCAAATTTCTATCTAGTACATCACTATAAACAAATAACAAAGTTTGATTTGCTTGTATTTATATTATGGTTTATTTTTGAATACTGCATGCAGAATATTGATTATATTATGCCATTAGATGTCGTAATGGCATTTCATATCATATGGTTATATTTATATTATGGTCAGGCTACAATATATATAATGGCATACAATGGTACATTATATTATGCAATAAACATTATAAAACAAATAGCAAAGTTAGATTTAGTTTACCGAAGCTACATGATTTTTTGTCATCTGATAATATATAAAATTTGCTTGTATTAAAGTATAAACACCGAAGATAAACACTAACAAAAGAAAGACATACGCTAAAAAAAGGAAGAAACTACCGATCAAAGAATCATGAGAAATAGAATATCACATAAACCACATGAAACCACCATTCACGATAGCGAATAATGCAAAGTAAAACAAACCCAACAACATCGAAAATATATACCTGAGATTCTGGATAATATATTAAAAAATATATATCCAGTTGCTCAAAAAAAAAATATACCTGAGATTAAGAGAGACCTGAGTTAGATTGATGATAAAAAAAAAAATTCTCAACTCTCTCCAAACAATTGAAGATCAAACCAGTATCTCTTTATCTTGCTTCAACTAAAAAGGAGAACCCAAAAAAATGTGTCTGTTGAAACAGGCAAAACCGCGAAAGAAAGACGTTTAATATTACTTTTTCAATGAAATTATTGTCCTCTGTTGTGATTGGATGATGACATCCTTTTTCATAGACCAAAATAAAAAGTGTGCCAGAAGCTTAATATATATTTTGTGTTCATAATTTATTTCATATTTACTAATTTAGAAAAAGACAGGAAGTGGGACATTCTTGTTTTCTTTCGGAATAGAAAGCAAATCAAATTGTTTCACAATAATAGAGTGGAGTCCAACTGAATAGTTCTCTTTGATTTGACCATACAAACAGTAAACATATTGGAACAAAAACATAAGAAAATACGTAATCAAGAAAAAAAATTCAGGGTTAAAAATTCTATAGGATAACTTGATCAATCAAGGATTAGACATATGTTAACCGAGAAACGAAGAAATGACTACAAATTTTCAGATATTTTGTAGCACATGAAACGGGATCTCATGTATTTTGACTATTTTTAGTAGCAAGTTTTTTTTTTAAAACTAATCAAAAATTATCTGCAGGAAAATACGATTTTTTCTTTCACAAAACATCGAATCTTTGTTGATTCGATCGAGTGTATGTGTTTTTTTTCTCACATGATTGAAAGGGAGAATATTGATTATGATGGACTATCTGGAAATGATATAATCATAATAATTATGGCTCATGTAGGAAACGAGAATGTAACTGTTGCAAATCAAATAGAGACTATACGTGGAAGTGATTAAGACCTGGATTTGGATACATTTGCTCAGCTGAGCATCTTTTTACTTCAAATTTAGGGAAAATAAATTAGAAAAATGTATATAAAATTATAAGATTCGAAACAGCTAAAATTTTCATGTGTTTCAACTTGTAGGTAATACATAGGCCTGAGCACGGATCGGATATCTGGGTTTTTTAAGGTATTTGTGATTTGCTTCGTATGTCACGGATATCTAATTTTTCGATTTGCTTTACTTCGGTAAAATACGGTTATTCGAAAAAATGGATATCGAAAATAAATAGATATTTGCATATATTTACGAATACTTACAGATATCTCATCTGTTTTGATTAATACAAATAATCTTAAAAATTTGATACAAATTTATTTTACAAAATATTTTTTTTGCATGATATAAAAGATAAAAATTAAAAGAAGTAGTGAATCTACATATTTTGTAAAATTTTTAAACTTATTTAACAATTATAATAACACAAAACTAAGAAAAAAAATTATAATTGTCATAATTTTTTTTTCTTCCTTTTATGTAATACTTTTATATAAATAATAATATGAATAGAATTTGTCAAATTATATGTTAGAATAATAATTATAAAATTTTATACATTTAAAACTTTAAATATAATCAAGATATACATGTATTTATATATAACCGATCGGATCGGATATCCGATTCCCAAAATCTTAGTATTTGTGATTTGTTTCGATTTTAATGGATATTGAGTTTTAGTATTTGCTTTACTTCTAAAGTTTACGGATATTCGAAATTATTGGATCGAATCGAAAAGAATAACGAATCGAATCAAAATTAACGGATAAAATGCTCAGCCCTAGTAATACATACCCAACCATGTCGGGACAATATGATACGTACAAACAGGCAATCTGTATTCCTATATAAATAGATCAAAGTTTGCATTTCAGTGATTGATTTTGTTACTTGATTGACGTCGAGTTTGAAGATTCATTTCTTTGTATATCATATGGTGTGCTTGTTTTATAAACTCCTCGTATAATTTAGATTTTGGTCAATAATACCTAGCTATCAGACCAATTTTTGTTAAGAGCATCTCTTCAGTGAGTTTTTTTGGACCGTCTTTGAATAATTAAAAACTTTGTGCGATTTTCCAGGTCACATGTGATTTATAAATCTACAAACCATTTCCCCTCCCTGTAAATAAAGGTCAGATATATAGAAGCCGACTTGATTATTGATATTTTGTTAGCAAACACATGGGTCTTGAATCTCTTCTCTCTAAATTGGATACAACATGTTACAACCAATATCCCAATATGTTATGTGCGTGTTATGAATGCTTAGTTTCTCAATGGAACCCGTTGTTCTGTGAATAAACTTAAGATTATGTATGCTATTCGAAGAACAATGGATCAAGAAAAAAAGAAGAAGCTTTTTCTTTATAATATATCAAAAGTAGGATAAAATGGGGTACTATTTTCTAATATAAATTGGGATAATAAATATTACGTATAAATATTGTAGTCTTGTGGTTAAAGTTTAAATTTTTTTTACACCATGTTGTGGTCATGCATAATCGTCTATTGATCCAAGTATTATAGAGATAAATTTATTTGTGTTCACTAAATTATTCATCAATATCACATATATTATAGGTAGTTGATCATAAATATAATAGAAATAGAGATTGTATGATGGTGTATCTTAGATTTGACTAGTGGTAAAAAACAAATTACAAGAGTCATGAAATCATTGAAATTAAAGATATACATAAAGGAATTAAAATGGTGAAATAAACCCTACCACTACCACATGTTCATTAGACATTGTACAAAACTGTTGAATCAAATCAATTGATTCGGGAACCATTATGAAGATGATCATGACCAGTCATCTTTCTCTATTTTTATTAGTTTTCTTTTCTATATATGTTGATGCTCTTTTGTAGGACCATGTCGCATACTCCTCCATATTCTATCAATACTGTATATGTGAGCACAACGACAGTTAATTACACTGTGAAATAGAAAGACTTGTCCATATGACACCATTTTCTCAATGTATTCATTTATGATTCATGTTATAGAACTTATCCTGGTGACAACCAACAACGTAACACTAATTTCCATCACTCAGTATGAATAGTAATCCGGTTTGTTTCAACAAATTCGTGGTACAATAGTTAAAATGGTAAAAGTATATGTTGCGATCTCAGATTCATAGCTTCTAAACAAAATGTATAAATGCGCATATATTGGTTTGCAAGCTGGAAACTAGGCGGGTTCGGCGGATCCTGTCCATCAAAGACTCACCACACAAAATAAAATTCAACAATCTCTTAGGGTTGTTTGTATATATATTGTAGGTAGGGAGCATCCTAAGCTTTTTCTTTTGTTCTTTTCCTATTCCAATTTCAATCTATTTATTTTCTTAAAAGAAACCAGCATTGTTGCGTAGTTTAAATTATCGTTTTGTACTTTTGTTTTAGACTAAAAAAATTGGCAGAAACTGCTAATCTCTCAAATCTAAAACTACAACGTATGATATTAATTTTTATATATATTGTTATCATGTAGCATATAATTTTACCTATGATGCATATCTTTTTTCTCTAATATGAAAAACTTCAAAATAATACTTTTGTCATAGTCATCTATCTAACCATTCCTCCTCTGGTTTTTAACTTTTTGTGAAATTGGAATGTGTAGTTTAGTAAACTACCAAAAAAAGGAGAAACATATTTTGGTTCATCTATTTTTTTGTAGAATATTTCCCAGAATTACTTTGATATGTAGGAGTGAAATCCACAAACAAAATGTACCAAAGAAAACTATTAAATTACAGAGAAAAAGAAATGAAAAAGTAGTACTAGTGACTAAAAGTGAATAGTGAGGAACAAACAAAGATATCTCCAAATTCCACCAGGCATCTTTATATCTTGCTTTCTTTTTAACTTTCCTTTCTGTTTCTTTAATATCCTTTGTCCCCTGAAGCTTGCTTTTTAGAATGGAAGGTGGTTGTAACTTGTAACTTAGAAAAACAGAAAAGCAAACTGAAAGTAAACAAAAAAAAAATTAAAAAATCTTACAAAACTAATTAAGCTTCTCTAAACACATTGCCCAAACAAAAAAAAAACATATTCTTAACATTAACAATCAAAAATCACATTTGTAATGCTTGAGAAGCCTATTGGCTTCCCTTAAACCACTATAGTAAGCACCATGCGTTGTGGAGTAATGAGTTCTATGCGTTGCTTCCCCTGCAAACATGACTTGAAGTTCACCAACCTTAGCTTGACCATGACCATTGACCTGACCACTCTTCTTGTTAATCTGTGGCAATGGCTCAGCCATCGCGTCTAAGTCATCCCCGCTTGATCCCACCGCCACATACGAATACGAACCCCTGAAAAGAGGATCACCTCCCCATTTGCTCGTCAAGACCTTTGTGATTTTCACGGCTTCATCACCATCCTCCTCACGCAAAGAGCCATTGACCAAGGTCTTTGGAGTTTTTCCCGTGTCTTTCTTCACTTCCTTGCCTGTCAAGCAAGACACAGTGGTCAAGACACCGTCAATGATCTCCTCCTCGGTTAGTTTCTCAAGCTCGAGAGCTTCTTTGCCTGCAAACCAAGAAAGCAAGACCTTTGAATTGCTGTGTATCGGGGCTAAGGTCGCGGTTCTCCTCATCCACCACGGGATTTTCACAAACCTAAACTCCGAATCCTCCTTCTCAAACACAAGCTGCAGAGACGGGAACCTTCTCTGAGACACTTCCACGAAAAGCTTGTTGACAACACCATACCCTAGCCTTTTGATAGCGTCGGATTTGAACTCAGGCAGAGGAGGACTAAACAACCCACCAACTTCCTCATCACCACTCTCGATCCCTGCCTTAAGCACACCTAAAGAGACAGTAACAATAACATGATCCGCAAACACAACAGACCCATCTGCGAAATGCAGCTTCACAGGACCCTCTTGGCTGTCACTCTGCCACTCGATCTTCGTTACCCTCCGGTTGAGTTCAATAACACCTCGAGGAAGAACAGAGGCCAAGTGGTGGATAACACTCAGATAGCCTTTAGCTATAGTGATCTCTTCCCCTGGAAACATCTGGTACTCACTCTCCGCCGCGTAGTCAAGCGTGTTGAGATCATCAGCTGACGTGTACGTCCTCTGCGTGTTGCTAAACATAGTAAAGATCGCTTCTTCAAGCGATCTCCTGCTCCACGTTCCACACCCTTTGACCACCCCATTCTCTCCTTTACTAATCGAAGCCCAATAAGCATCGAACCCAGATCTCAAGAACGACCCAACACTGCTTCCGTTAAACCCATCACCGGAAGAGCAAAACCCAGTGGCAATTTCGTAAATTTCACCCAAATCGTCGCAGTCGATGTCTTTCCCCTGAGCTAACTCCATGAGCGCATTGAACAGCCCCGAGACGGGTTCGACGATTGAGGGCTCAATCTCGAACCCTCCTTCCGCAAAGGTCCTAGCTTTATCGACCGGCGTGGAGTCCATACACTCCCACGGCTCCTCGGACACGAGAGAGCCAGTCTCCTCGGCGATTCTGTAGATAGGGCTCCCGCCGATGCCGTGGATCCACGTGGCACCCATCTCGATCTTCTCGGAGGAGAACTCGGAGGTGTTGATCCTCCCGCCGATTCTTGACCCGCCTTCCACGACGGAGAGGTCGAAGGTGTTGTTGGAGTGAGTGTAGAGCTTGTTCGCCGCCGTGAGACCGGACATTCCGGCTCCGATGATCACGATTCTCGGTTTCTTCGCCATGGAAACTCTCTCTCTCTCTCTCTCTCTGTCGGTGTGTGTGTGTTGCTTCGGTGAAATGAAGAAAAGAGAGAGGGTTGGGGGATGAGGGTGGGGAGGAGGGAGAGAAGGTGAATGAATGGAGAGAGATTACTTTGGCAGAACATTTATAAGGGAGAGAGAGAGAGAGACTGTGTGTGTCTGACCCCGAAAGCTGAGTTGTGAGATTTTACTAATTACTATGCTCTTCATTTTTATCAGTCATAGTATTTTATTTTTAATTGTTATATGATTCTACTTTGCTGTATAAATATATTAAAATTTATTTTTATTTATAAAATTTATAGTTATATATATTAATATCATGTAATTTGTAGTTGAAAATTTTTAAATATAAAAATTGTATTTTATAGTTACCTCAGTATAAGTTTTTGTTAATATAATTTATGATTTAAATATCTTAATAATTATATGAAATGATTTTTGTAGTGAACAGTTTTGATGGGAACTGGGCTTGTAAATTAGTGATTACTGATAAGCATATGTGTTTTATAATAATACATTATACTGAAAGTTAGCTTTAGTTATTCACTAAGTACTGTTTTTTTTTTCAAGATCCACTAAATACTGTTTAGATAAAAAAGAACCAAATTATTACCATCAGTACGTATCACACAAAACTTGTGTGGAACACAACACCTATGTCCAAAGATGTACATGTCAAATTAGATTTTACGTCTCCTCAAAGCTCACCTATCTTCTCACTGACTAATCGTTTTTTTTTCTTTCAGAAAAGCTATATATGTTCATTATAATACATATTTTGATTTTATTAAAATCATACTACTGTTCTGGTATAGGAGAGACACACCTTGATTATGTGTGCACAACAAAATTATCAGAAGAAGTTTTTGAGCGTTAGAGGCGGTTCAACTGCTTCCAACGATGTTTTTAGTGAATAGTGTTTGACTGGATTTGCATGTTCTGCGACATGCTCCGAACGTACCAACAACGTGTCACTATTTATGCCTGGAGTGTTTACATATCTGTTTTTTTTCTCTAACAATACATATCAGTCATTTCTTGTTCTATATCTTCGCACGATTTAAAATGTTTTGTTTAATAAACTTATTATGTTCAATTATGAAAATATGTGAGAGTAACTAAGTTTGAATAGTTCTTAAGAAACATAGGTCTTACGCGTACTATTTTAATCGTGTCATGCATGTGTATATATCACATACGTGTTTTAAACCTTCTTTACGGTTTTACCATCGTGTGCTTTTCAAATAAAAGAGTTCCATAAGAATTTAGCAATTTCACTGTACATAAAATATTCAAAAAATAGGTGATTCTAAAAACAAATGAAAGTGAGAAAAACTAATAAAAATTTAAGCAAAATAAAAATTAATAGAAATAAATTATTTATTTTTGTAAAGAGAGAGGTCACATGTCAAAGCAATGAGATGGCGGTGACAAACGAAAAGAAAATCCAGCAGATGACAGAGGTACGGCCCACAAGATGCAAATTATGAGTCAGTGGTACTGATCTATCTTTGATTGGATGATACCCATTATGATCAACCTAAGCATGATTGTGTCATCACTCGATGATCCATCATAATATAATTGTATATAGCTCAGTTTATCTATGCATGCAGCTATAATAACAACAATCATCCCAACTATTCTGATTCTGAAAGAAAAAAAAGATATGATCCAAAAGTTAATATGACTTTAGTTTATTTTTAATTAAAATTAACCTGAAGGTGGCGAATATATGACTCATAGATATAAATATGTTGTGTTTAAATAAATATCGTCATACAATATGATTTTCAAATTATATTGTATATACGGAGTTGTTTGGAAAAAAAAAGTAACTGTCTATAATTCTATGTAATTGTTATATATTAGATTTTCGGTGGTTTATCATGAAAAAGGAAAAAACGTGGAAATGAGAGATGAGCAAATCATAAAACAATTATAAAATTGAAGATTCTTATCTATCTACTTTCATTTCGAGGTTAGCTTTTTCTCAGAAGAAGTATTGTTTGCTTGATTTGTTTTTGGATCAAATACTTGTTGAAGTTGGAAATTTTAAAATACTCAATCGACGTGATAATTTATTTTATTTAAGTCGACAAGCATATATATAGTGGAAACTGTAAAGATGTTAAGTATGTTTTCCTTTTGCTTTTTTTGCCCATAGAAATTGTAGGCAATCATCACAACACTAATACACAAACACAATGATCAATTAATTCCTTAAGCTAGTATGTTCATTAAATAATTCTTTAACGAAGATTTTCCTTTAAGATCGATCAAAGTATTAAGCTTTTTCTTTTTAATGAAGATATTGCTGTAGATTTATCTTACTTTAATTAAAATTAATTATATCAAACTTTTGCACTACACAGAAATGGATCTTCATCAAAGGTAGTGCAGATCCGTAGGCTATCATATCGCTACTTATAATATATAATTGGAAAATGACCCATTATTAAGAAAAGTATATATTTAGAATCAAGACTTAAACTGATAACTATAACTACTCATATTAAAAGTATTGAATAATTTTTGTAAGAAAAAAAAGTATTGAATAATTGATATGCATTGCTTCTACGTAAAACCTACAGTAATAAGTACTATATGTTTCGTGACCCAACATTTATTAACTGTCGAAAATGTGAATAAATAATCAAATAGAAACAGAGCATAAAGACAAAATCTTACGAAGGCTTTTGTCGGTTGCGATTAGTTTGCACATCCCGAAGAAGCTCTGGCTCTCCGAGAATCAACTTTGAGTTCTGAAACAAATACATATAAAATTAATATTTTTCTTAAGTTACGTGTGTGTGATCTCTATGTACTTTGATGTACACAAAATCAAATTTATAATTTTAGTATTAAAAAGGATTTTATATTAACATAAATCTCCTCTCTCGATATCTTTGATACGTCTGGACAATATACAAATGAAATGAGCAACCTCCGCACTTATTATTAAAAAAAGTGTGCCCATACCTAAATATATCAGGTTTAAACAGAAGAAAAAACGATTTTCAGAGGATGTATATACACAGACTATCAATATATAAAAGAAACATGCGTTTTTGAATTCATGTTTTTACTAATTTTCAGAAGGCTAGTCTACAATCTTGCAACCAATTCTAAGATACTACATTTCTCAAAAATAAAACAAAAATTCTAAGATACTACCTACAGTAGTAGACCAGTTGACTTAATCGCATAGTTCTCCTGGTTCAAAATTTGGTGGAAAAAATAGATTAGACATATTTCAGTTTAAGGTCAAAGACTGGCTCCAGACCGAATGGGAGATTAAGGTCATAAGGTTCAACTCCTCGTGTAAACAGACATTAAATTTTTTTTTAAAAAAAACTCTACATACCGAAAAATAATGTAGATAAATATGAAATAGCCAGTTACAAAAAAAAAACATGAAGTAGCTAGACACTTGGTACTTGGAACGTCATCATATTATATATGAGATGCATGTTTGTGTAGATGGATATACAATTATGTAGGTGCAAAGGGAAGTCAAAATCTCGAGCTGCAAAAATCTAGCTACAATGCGATTTAATTATCGTGACCCAAGGACCTTTTCTTTGATCATCAAAGCTTGAAAATGACACACTCGAAGGTTATCACGTGTTGGATACTCATATATTTAATACGCAAACCATAAATGCATTGTGTTCATTTATAGAGTAACCAAACCAACAAGAGTATCACTCCCTAAAAGCTTTGCACTCTAAAAACGAGCTTTAGGCTCTATTGTGAACCTATATTCAAGAAAAATTATGAAGAGGATGATCCTCATTTTTTTTAAGTTAATGACAAGTTCCAATGGCGTATAAACACTGTCGACAAGATATTAATCAGTGGATGGGGAGATAACAAGACTGTTGAAACAATGAACGAGAGAAGGAGAAAAAGCAAAGGGGTTCAATGGCTAGGAATTAATAAAAAAGACATAACCAATTAACATATAGTTCTTGAGCCACGATTTTGTCTCCTCCTCTTCAAACAAATAACTTGGCACATTCACATACACATACAAAACTCAAGACGTGTCTGTGTGTACCACTTATTTGTGTGTGTTTGTATGCGTCGACAAACAAGATTTTTTTGTTTGGTTATTGGTGAAACTGAACGAAAGATAAGAATCCAACAAAGCCTATAGAAGCTATATATGTGGTGGTCTTGGATCTATGAATGACTAGTGTACTTATTGTTCAGATAAGTCAAAAACCCATGAAAGGCTCAGTACTATCACCACTGGAGATGTTTTAAAACTAGGGAGGGAGACAGATAGAATCTAGTAGAAGATGCTTTGTAATAAGTATCCTTGCTTGTTACTACCTAACTCCTTCACCCCACAATCCCATGAGCTTTCAAATCCAATTATTTGCAATTCCATAGATCTTAGTTTTTAAGATTGCACAATAGGCTGTAGGACTAGTGGGCTGGCCAGGTTCAGCCTGGTTTATGCAGAAACAAAAAGAGGGAATGAACCAAACCGAACCAAACTTCTATCTGATTGTGGTTGGAAATGGAAGTGAACAGTTCAGTGAAACATGTGTCAAGTCAAGTACTCCAGTTCTTGATTTCAATATGTTGGTTGAGTTTGTGATTCACAACAAAGGTTAAACATAAAAGCAAGTAGTGTGCCTACGATTAACACCTCGATTCCGGACGTTCTAAGCCAACCAATATTTTGAATTACTGGCCAATGTTCCTCCGCAAAAAAAAAAAACTGACGACACCTAAACCACGTCAACGTACTAGTTAATAGTCACGGGATTTGCTTCCTCAAGGCTTGGAGGAACATGAGAAAACCTGTGACTTGAAGTTCTCTAGCTCTGCCAGTACTTCATCTTCCGGTCTGTAAATCAAGTCACTCATCCGCCATATCTGCCAAATTTTTACCGAGAAAATTGATCGTAGATAGGTTCCCAAGTAATGCAGTAAGAAAGTTGATAAAGTACCTGAAGTGTACCACCCCCACCGTTACTCTCACGGTTACCAGAAACACTGACGATAGTCCAAGGTTCCAATACGTTCCAGTGGAAGTCGACCATGTTGTCCCTGAGAAGATATTCCATAGGAGATTATAGATACCATTAAAGCAAGTAAAGAAGAGAATCAGGATTAAGCTTTGAGAACCTGTGACCAGCATGCTGGAAGAAAAGCCCAGCAGGGCTTTCGGGTGCACGCGCAGACTTCTTGCCAACCTAATGTGCACATGTTAATGATTATGATAAACTTGAAAGTGAGAAAAAATGATTTCAATGTGAAATTTTAGGAAATGTACAAACCCTATCATAATCCCATATGTTCAAGAGACCATCTTCTGCAGAACTCCCAAAGACAGATGACTTATCAGGAGACCACTGAATCAATAACAAAGCGGTGTCACTAGAGGAGATAGGTAAGCTCATTAACAGGACAATGGTATAAAAAGTAAAATCGAGGTAGCCGAACCTGAACAGAAAGAACAGAAGCTTCGTGACCTTTAAATTTGTAGATAGGAGAGCCAACTCCATTTGAGGTCAGGTTTCGGCGGTCGAACAAGTGGACTGTGTTATCTGCTGACCTGAGAATTTGCAAAAAAAGCGTGAGAACTAGCAGCAGCTCTGTACCTTTTGGACAAGTATTCAAAAGTGTAAAATAAGTACCCAGTCAGGATCAGATTGTTGTCATGAGGATTCCAATCGACACAGTGAAGATCAGCATCATGTGCTTTCTCAACCTGTCAGAACAAAGCAAGAAAACAGACGGAAACTGAAACAAGAACCAAAACGTTGAACACCTCAAACTTCAATATGGTTCAAAAGAGAGGTGTACCTTCATGGCAGGACTTGTGCCGGTTCGCGCATCCCATAGTATAAGACAAGAATCGTCACCAACACTGCAGAACTCCTGTGCACTACAAGACAAACAATAATTCACCATAAATGCATCAGAAAAGTCTGAGTGATTTTGCATTAAAGAAAGAGGCTGTTCCAAGAAGTTACCTAGATGGACAGAAGGCTACATCTTCAACTGTATCCTCGTGGCCATGATATACACCTCGAGGACCAACGGAACGACCACCAGTTTTATTACTAGCTTCACTAGGGGATTTGGAATCTGTACCAGCTGCTGTGATATGATCTTGGATACTCCACAAAACAACTGACTTATCCTTGCCTGCGCAGAAGATTTTTCGATGAGAAACTTGCAAAACACAAGATAGTACATGAAGATAGCACAATACAAACCTCCAGAAAGAACAAAAGGTTCGGTTGGGAACATCGCAAGAGCAAATTCAGCATTATCCTCGTGTCCAGTTAGTATCTGCGAATTAAATTTCTTCAGATGGTGTTTTAACACTATGGGGCAACATTACGAAAAGAATCTCATAAAAGAACATACCAAATCAGGACGAGAATGTGGAGCTCCAAGCACAGCATGCCGATCTGGTTGAGTCTCAGTGTCCCAAATGAGAACCTGATAACCAATACACCGTACTTGCATGACTGAGACTTGAACTACGTCAAAAAAGAATAAAGATCGCTATAGATAAAGAGAAATGGAAGCAATCTTATTTTTGAGAAAGCAGAGCTTACATCAGGACTGTCGGTGGTGTGAGTAGCTACAATCTTACTATTTTGTGGCAGTTCCCTGATTCTGTTGACCTGCGATTCATCGAGGGTACAACACATCACATAATCTTTTTTCAGGAATCAAAGTCCTACACGAAGCACAGATTCAGTAAATGCAATATCTCTTGGAAGGGGTGGAGTTAATACCTCTCCAGGGTGGATGATTGTCTTGTACTTCTTCACGAATGGTGAGCATGCTTCTCCATTAAGCTGAAACATATATACAGAAGAAACAGCAATTTCAATATTTTCATCTTAGCAGAGAGTAACACAAGGACAAATAAGCACAAACTTTGGTTGGAAAAAAAAAACTAATTACCTGCTTCTTAACAGCTTCGCAATTAGCTACGACCAAGGTATTAGGCACACTTCCATCAGTCTAGTGACAGAACCAAGATGAAAAAAAAGTGTAAACATGACGAGCAATGGACAAAATTTCTAATTTGAAGCGATATATTTCTATCTTAAGACAAATACAAGAAAAAAAGTGTAAACATGACGAGCAATGGACAAAATTTCTAATTTGAAACGATATATTTCTATCTTAAGACAAATACAAGAGAAAAAGTGTAAACCCACTTGTTCCGTGAGATAGAGACGCTGCTGATTCTTTGACGATGGTTGCTCAAACTGTGGTCCCCATCTGGTCAAAGCAGACAACAGTCACATGAAGAAAAAAAAAATCGAACCTTTTTTTCACAAAAGCTAAACACTTCACCAAATCTTAGCACATCTACAAAATTAAAACCTGAAATACGCTTAACAATCAATGGTAGACTCTAGTAGCTCAAAACCATTTGTCGTGGACAAAGTAACAAAACAGAACACTATAACAAAGTCAAACAAGTGTAATCAACGACCTTTCAAAATCAAGTTTAAGAGTTTCATGCAAAAATTCATAGATCCAAATACAAATAAAGGCATGGAGACTGAGCTAAATCATGAACTGTATAAACATAGACTAGAACATGTCTTATTACTAGCAAAAAGACTCTCCATTTATAAGCATTTTACTAGTTTAACTTAAAATGTGGTTCAGCAGCCTGACCCAAGCAAAAGTTTGAACTTTTTTTTCCCGGAAAAGGATACACTTTCTTCGAAACCAAAGAACACAAATCAACGAAAAGTTGAAAACCCTAGAAAAATAAAAACAGACCTGCAAGAGAGACAAGGCCAGACGAGGCTTTGGTTGGAGATTGTGTCATAGAGAATGGGTACAAGAGTCTTCCACTGAGAGTACTTGTTGTCAACGGTGGTGGGTTTGTGACTCTTCTTCTTCTTCTTCTCGGTGCTTCTCTGCTGCTGCGAAGACGCTGACCCAGACCCGTTGTTAAGTTTAAGTGTCCGAGCTCTCGTCTTCAGTCCAATGTACGTCGCCGGAGTCTCTGCTTCTCTTCTCGTCGTCGCTGCTACTTCACTCTCCATTTTCTTCCTCCTTTTTTGTTAACTTCCTTTCTACTTTTTCCGTCTTAATATTATTGTATATTCAAGATTCTGTCCTTAGTGCCACGTGTCATACAGTTATAGGTGAGTTTCGTTTCGGGAAATTACCAACAAGAATAAATGCTCGACTGACGCAAACGCTGTTGTAATAGCGACCACATCCAAACTACGTTTAGCGTTAAAAGTCCACATAAGACGATCAAAAGTCTTTTAACATTCATAACTCTGATTTAAGATGGACAGAAAATAAAAGTCTGTTTTTTTTCTTTTGTTCATTGAAACTAGTTGGGAATAGTATTGAGGAAGAAGAAGGATCAGACATAAACACCACTAGCAAGTAGCAAAAACAACGATCCAAATCCCTGCAATTGAAACCCAGAGAAAACTGATTTCAACACCGAGATTACGTTCAAGACAACTCTTACAAAGTTCAGAGAAGGAAAGGAAGGGAGAAACCATACCAAGAAAACAGATGCTGCTGCCGCAGTCGAGAGCTCCATCCCGAGACTACGGTTTTTCCTGGATGATGTAGCTTCATAGCTGCCATCAATAATGTTGTAACATAGCAAGTTAGAAAGAAAGAAAAAAAAAAACAAAACTTTGATCACTTCTTGTCGAACTGAACCTAAACCAGAACTGTGAATAAGAGTCCGATATGACCACCGGACTGCAAAGAAAAACTAATATAAAATGGTTCAAGCCGAATCATATCTCCAAGAACTTTCTCATTACTTGAAAACGAGGATTGTGCAATTCAAATTTCTAGTAATTAACTAAACCAGTCCATCAATTACATTCAGTGAACCGATACATCATGAGAGGATTAAAGAACTCAGTGAGAATGCATTGTAACCAAAAAGAAAAAAAATATATATATAAGCAAATAGCAATGCAGATCAAAAAAATACACAATGAACATGAAACAAGAGAAGAGATCCAATGCCACACTGATACCACCAATCAAGTAAATATATAAACAGCAATTGGGGGATCTGATCAGTGTATCGAGATTTTAGCTTACATGAAGAAGAAAGCGGTAACGATGAGGCCAATCGCCAGAGTGAGCCCCGATAAAGTCGGGTACATCGCCACCGCAATCGGACTCGCAATCGGTGTCGCCGCCTAAAAACAACATAAAAACGGAGATCGTATGTTAAAAAAACGGAGGTCAAATTTGAGGTGATGGAGAACATTTTTGCGGATCTGGAGTTACCATTTTTGGTGAGCTAGAGAGATCTCTCCGTTATGCTTTGGCTTCGATCTGAGGAACAAAGGAAAAAACGATTTTTTGAAGCAGCTTCTTTGACTGATGATTCTTTTACCGACACGAGTCTCTCCCGGTGTGGACCTGACCAGTTTACACAAAATTTATGGGCCCGTTTTGTCTAGTGATTCGGTTCAGTAAGCCCAAGACTACTTGGAAAGGCTATTGGGAATCATATATATATATATATATATATATATTAAGGTAGTCTTTCCCCACCTTGCATATTTCGCATAAGCATACTTGCTATGCGTTATAGAGACATACTTTTGTTTTTGTGTAGTCTCATACATATATTGGAGTTGTATGTTTGACAACCAATCTTAGCAAGCTAAGAGCACCTGCAATAGATTTTAGGCGAGTTCACACACTTCCCCAAAACCAAAAAAATATTAAAATAATCACTTTTGATGAACTCAGCTCTCAATGCCTCTTCCACATGAACCCGGTTCATGACTGTTTTGCGGGCCCCACGCCACGTGGCGACCCGCTATTGGTCCACTTTATTTTTTTATTTTTATTTTTTTAAAAGTCAAACGAAAAAAATTAAAAAAGAATAATAATAAATAAAAAAAAATCCTGAACCCCTCCGTGGGTTCGTTGATGCGGGTGCTCTAACAAGCTTTATCTGGTTACTGATTCAGGAAGACTGATTAGAAGTTTTGGGCTGTGGGGGTGACTAAAAAAAGAATTTTGAAGCAGAGTGGATTAAAAAACAACGTTGCCTGGGCCTTTGGACTTGGATTGGAGAGACTTGCTATGGTTTTGGTTGACATCCCTGATATAAGACTGTTCTGGTCAGACGATGAATGGTTTACCTCCCAGGTGATTACGTGATTGACAACTTACAAAGCTGGATGATGAAGTTATTCTCTCAAAGTTTTGAGTTCTTTTCTTACATCAGTGTCTTTTGATGTTTTGTGCAGTTTGCAAAAGGAGAGCTTGGAGTCAAATTCAAGCCATTCTCAAAGGTAAAACAATTTTCATGTCTAATGAATATCAGTCAAACACTTCTTTATAAACAAAATATTGTTCTGCAGTATTTATTAGTTTTCTCATGTCTAATGAAAAAGATCTATATCTAGAACGATAATTTCTTTTATTTTTTTATTTGTTCTTGTCAAAACCAGGAGCGACTCTAAAAACCTTTTCTAGACCCACCTTGTCATGAACGTTTACAGGGATAGCTGGAGGGATGAGGAGTCCCATACTGTGACTAAGCTCATTGGCCAACTCCACTAGTAAACATGCAGTATTGAGACATACGTCCCTTTTGCATTCGCTATTTTTATTTGTAGTTCTAGTAAAATAGAATCTCAAACATTATACAAGTTCATCAATATGAATTTAGACATCTCTTCTCTTCTTCTTATACATCTCTTCACTATTCTTCTTCTACACCTCTATCAACATTTTCAACTACAACAATCTAAGTATTTTTAACATCTTCGCGCTTGCGCGGATCTCCGCCCCTAGTCTAAAAAAAATCATACAGTTATTTTATTGATTGATTCATATATATGAAAGGAGTACATTATGCATTTAATACAAATCTTTCACGTAATAAGGGGCTGAATAAACATTTTGAAGAACAGATGAATACATTTTTCTTGGGATAAAAAACATTTAAAACGAATGGAACTGGACGTCGAGAGTGACAAATGTAACAACGTGGTAAGAAACCAGGACTGGTTTGCATCGTTTTGATTCTCCACTTTCTATATGTGGCTATCCGTCTGGGCATAAAACGTGAAAAGTCGCCGAGAACACATTTAATATGGAACGTGACACAACAACTATAACATGTGTAGAACCATATCATGGTATCTATTTGTTCTTCGCAGATGTCACACCAATATTCTCCTTTCTTGTTTTTCTCGTAAAATAAAAAGAGAAGATGCTCATCGTTCCAGTGCTGTGTTGTTTTTGGCAAAACAGCACATTTTATCTCTAATGCAAAGTTGCAGTCATCGCAACTAAACAGTTGATAACTCGAGTCGCCATTGCACGAAGAGCATTTCCTATGCTTCCTGAGGTTATAGTACAAGGTGCATGGATGACTTTCATGGATAATAGATTCAGAAAGGGTGCCACACGTAACATCTATACTGAAGGAACCAAAATCGGTATACTTGAAACCTTCAGAAAATTTGAAACACATTGAGCAACGCTCTATCATGTCACCACATATTAAAGTTAATGGCTTGTCATGATAAAAATGACGTTTCTTTCTAGGAAGATAAGCACATGTTTTATGGAGGATGAAATCGCACTGCATGCACCTGTAGAACGGTTGGGAATATATAGGTAACACACATGCTTCACAACGAATGCTTCCATCAGGTATGATATTTTCCTCATTGAGTTGTAAAGAATGTTTTTCATGACTAAAATGACATATAAGGTTTTCATTAATTACCTTAAATGGTTCGATTTCTTGAGGTTCTTCTGGTATCCCTTTGAGCTCTAACTTGTCCCATACATCATCTCGTATTGCACATTTAGAATGAATAGCATAATTAGGACAAATCGAGCAAGAATACGCCCCATAAGACCAGTCAACTTTTTTTGTGACAAAATCCGCATACCCAACTCCCAGGACTTAGATGAAGACGCCTAGAAAGGCGATGCTCGTGACGGTTGACGTTGATGATCTCCGGCAAGTCAATACAGCTTTGATCGATCATGAAATCACATTGTTGGCATGAATAAGGACTCCGATAACCCGCCATCCCACAAACATCGCAATCAAAAGATATTTTCCTTGGTGTAAGGCTGAGTTTATGTTCATGAGCCTTTGGAAATAAGATTACAAGCGGTGGAGGATCCCTCATACAATCAACATCCACACTAAATTTACAGATTGAACAATGATAAAATTTCCATCTTAATTCTTTTCCACCCATACGACACTTCCCATCGGAGAAATGATGTTATTCCTTGGTGAGGAACTTAAGGGGATGTTTAGGGTGATAAGGGTAATCTATCTCTAAAGCAAGCATAGAACACCTGATTTTGAATTCCAATCTACATAGAGAACATCTGTAACGATACATATATTCACTTTCCTCTCCACAAAAACCACATTTGAAATAAGAAAGATCCTTTGCGATAACAAGCGAGTCTTCATGAGCTTTGGGATATTCAATAACATTTGGTGGTGGATTTTTGGCACAAGCCGTATCAACATCGAAATCACATATAGAGCAACGGTAAAACATATAAAACAAACTTTCTCCACATAACTTACAGCGTTTCACTTCGGGCCAGTCCAACACTGGAGAGAGAGGATGTTCACGATGAGATGGGTGGTGGATATTCTCTAAGGTTGTCTCTGCACATTCTTTGTGAAAGAACAAGTAACACTCATAGCAACGATAACCGTCTTTGACGTAACCACCTCTTCGACGGCAACCATCGCAACGGTTAACCCATGGCGAAGGATACAATGAGTGTTTGTGAGTTGGTAATTTTATTCTAATCATTGTGATGAATGATTGTAATAATGTCGAGCACGTTGATTAGTGTATATATACACCAACTTAGCTTATGCATTAATATTCTAATATTATGCAACAAGTAAAAGATTTCTTATCATAAGCAAACAGCAAGAAAAGAAACAGATCCTAAACGCATTCTTTGCTTGGTTTACATATAATTTAATGAAACCATTTTAATGCTCGGATAGGCTAAAGAAAGTTAAAATGTGATTTTCTTTTATCCTAAACTAAGTCTTTGAAAAAAAAAGAACACTAAAATCATTACGTTCCCTTGAGAAAAAATAACCTCTTACATTGATGGACTGCATTGCTTAATCAAAGAATGATACCATAGTTCAGCTGAAGTAAGAGCTGTAATAACGAATAAACTAGATCAAAGTATAATGTATTAAATTGAGATTAGAAGGGTTTGAGGAACTAGTAAGTTTGGGGGATGTGAAACATATATTTTTCTCTTATATATCAATCTTCCGAGTTTCTTGGCAACATATATATATATATAATTCTTAAACATTTTCAGCATATCAAATTAATAAGACAATAGATCCAGACATGTAATTTAGTAGTTTTTAAAAAAGAAAATAGATTCAAACGACTCGAACCTAAATGAATCTTTTCTTCTTTTATTTCCCGGTTAACTTGCCATCAATATTCTTTTCGTGAAACAAGAGAGAATACATTTTCACATAACTCTCCTTTTTATATCTTTCGTTTTTTCTCGAACTAATAGTTTTTTTTTTGGTATACCGCATCTGAAGAGAGCACGTGTTGGTCCGTGAATCCATCTCCCTCGCATGCCCTACCATCGTCATCGCGTTCTATGTTAATTTTACCAATTTGCCACTTCCAAGAAACTTCTTATCCTCTTTTTGAAACGTGTTTTTTCTCCCAAAGCAGTCTAAATCAGTATTAAAAATATGAGTAAATAGATATTAAGAATAATTCCAAAAATTATCAAATTAAAAAGTACAAAACACACCAACCATGCTTCCTTGCCGCGTAAATCTTTAAATAATGCAAAATAAAGCTTTTATATCCATCTTAATCCTTTGACTCGGACATTAATTTCATAATACTTAATTTATGTGTATATGTTTTAATTTTAAGCAAATATGTATACAATCAGACAAGTCTTAACTAATTAACCAATATATATTTACATAATAAAATTAAGCTACAAACTTAACTAACATTAAAACGAAGAAACAAATAAATTATAATAAAATATTTATAAGTCTAACTAAATTTGACTCTTTTTTTTTTTTTTTTTTTTTTGCTAACCGAGTATCCTGGCCCCACCGAGGTGGTCCAGACTAGAGACCGAAGTGAGCAAGGACGCTGCCAGGGCGTCACCATGTGGCTCACCGTGTAACGGTCTTCGGTCTCGGATGCTGCAGCCCATATGTAAATTCCGCAGTGGCCAAGGCTCGAAATTTGACTCTTTTATATTTAATTTTGTTTCGTAGATAAGATTCACCAAGCTTTTAAATTCAAAACTTGATGTTTTCCAAAGTCTCTAACGTGTGTTAAACAGCTTAAACTAACATTACTTCCGATTATCAATACAGTCAATACTCATAAGCTGAGATATTGCCTTACATCTTTACAAATACAGTCAATGCTAGAAGTTATAAAAAAATGATATTGCTAAAAAATATTATTCGGGTGTCTTCGAGAAGACTTAATAGATCATTCACTATGACTAACATGATTTTGCCAGATTTTATCGTTAATATAATTGAGTAACATATTGTTAGTGCTGTACTATGCATATAGAATCTAATATAGTTATAACGCCTTAATCAAACATGTTTTTCTTTTTGTCTTTATATGAAATTATCAAACAAGTTTTACGCGGTGCAATCTCTCAATGAAACAGTGACCAGTAAAACGCTTTATCTAAATTAAAAAAGTGACAAATAATAATAAAAAATTTTGGAAAAAGAAAGTCAAGTCACCGTCAAACCCATCCCCTCACCGCGTTCACACGTTCACGCGCTTCCTTCGTCTCTGCATCTTCTCATCTCGCGGACAAATAAACCACTTTTATATAAATGTCTGAAACCAGAACCATCGAAATTCAAACACTTGGGAAGCTTTCAAGTTTGATTTCACATCTTAACATAAAGTCAAACACTTTTCAAACCCAAAAAAAAACATTCGTCAAACTCTGGATCCCCCTTTAATGGAAATATCTGCTTTCCCATTTCCATACCTACAAGACGACGAGTGTTCCCATTTCCTTGGTCTATTTCAGGACATGGACTCTTCTCCTTCTGATTTCGGGTTCGAAGGTTTTGGCAACGACAACAGTAAGAAACGACCAAGAAAGGAAGAAGAAGCTGGAGCTGTTTTACCAAAAAAAGAAGCTGGAGCTGTGAATGGTAGTAACAAAGCTGCCTCTGGAGATATACTCGCGACGCTTTTGCTATTAAACGAAGAAGCTAAGCATCAGCAGGAGCAGTGGGATTTCGAATCTAATCAAGAAAAGTCTCTTCTCGAAGCTAATCACAGGGAGAAAGTGAGAGCAATGGATAATTACTACAATCAAATGCAAGGTCATTACGATACAGCGGAAGAAACAGATGTTTCTCGTCCAAAACGTGCGCGAAGATCCGCCGTTGCTGCTGTGGTTTCCGCGGTTGCTTCCGGTGAGGAGACAGCTGTTGCTGCTCCGGTTCAGGCGACTGATATCGCCAGCGGTTCTGGGACGAGTCACAGGAGGCTGTGGGTGAAGGAACGGACGACTGATTGGTGGGACAGAGTGAGCAGCCCGGATTTCCCGGAGGAAGAGTTCCGGCGAGAGTTTCGGATGAGCAAATCGACGTTTAATCTGATATGCGAGGAGCTGGACGCGACGGTTACGAAGAAAAACACGATGCTCCGCGACGCGATCCCAGCTCCCAAACGCGTCGGCGTCTGCGTTTGGCGTTTGGCCACGGGAGCCCCGCTTCGCCACGTGTCGGAGCGGTTCGGGCTCGGGATCTCCACCTGCCACAAGCTGGTCATCGAGGTCTGCCGCGCGATCTACGACGTCCTGATGCCGAAGTACCTCCGCTGGCCGTCGGATCCGGAGATCCGATCCACGAAAGAGAAATTCGAATCGATCCACAAAATCCCAGACGTCGTGGGATCGATCTACACCACGCACATCCCGATCATCGCTCCGAAAGTCCACGTGGCGGCTTATTTCAACAAGAGGCACACGGAGAGGAACCAGAAGACGTCGTACTCGATCACCGTCCAGGGAGTCGTCAACGCCGACGGGATCTTCACCGACGTGTGCATCGGAAACCCGGGATCTCTCACCGACGATCAGATCCTCGAGAAATCGTCGCTCACGCGGCAGCGCGCCGCGCGCGGGATGCTCCGCGACGGCTGGATCGTCGGGAACGCGGGATTCCCGCTGACGGATTGGCTCCTGGTGCCGTACGCGAGGCAGAATCTGACGTGGACGCAGCACGGATTCAACGAGAACATCGGGGGGATCCAGAAGATCGCGGCGGAGGCGTTCGAGAGGCTGAAAGGACGTTGGGCTTGTCTGCAGAAGAGGACGGAGGTTAAGCTGCAGGATCTACCGTACGTGCTCGGTGCTTGCTGCGTGCTGCATAACATTTGTGAGATGAGGAAGGAGGAGATGGCGCCGGAGATTAAGTTCGAGGTGTTCGATGATGTGACGGTTCCGGAGAATAATATCAGGTCTGTGACTGCGTCTAACAGGAGGGATCAGATCTCTCACAATCTCCTGCATCGCGGCTTGGCCGGGACGAGGACTCTGTAGCTGAATGAATGGACTGGACTCTGTTTTTCTCTTTAAACTGATTTTTTATTGCAAGATTCTTTTTCCAGATTAGGGAATAAGCAAAAGTGTTTTAGGCAATACTTAGATGAGATTGGATAACAGAAAGCATAGTGGAGTTGAGTTGATTTTGTTTGTAATACTATTAGCATTGTGTAATGTAATCTATGGTTTTTGTATTTCTCTATATAAATCCAATTTGAAAGTTCTAAAGATCTGGTGGTAAAGCAAGAGTTAGTAGCATATGTTAATGTTTATTCGTAATGCCTTTGAATGTGTCACAGAAGAAACAATCTCGTCTTTCTGAATGGATTGAAACGAAAAGATTCAGAATCTATATGAATCAAAGAGTTTTATTTTCCCCAATCATGGTGGCGAGTCCTGTAAGAATGTTTGTTTATATGTTTAACACGTTATAGTGTCATCAGAGATAAGCATGTTCCTTAATAATTTTTTGTATTTTTGAGGGAATGATAAACATATGAAAGGGGAATACAGTCATGTTACATGCATGTAGCTTCTTTCACATGGCATATGCGGTATGAATTTTTTGATTTGATGTTAAAAGTTCGTAAACTATATTTGTGAACAACATGTAACACCAACTCAACACAATTTATTTTACTAAGTCAAAGTCTTATTTTAGGAGTCCATCTTTAGTTTCATGTTCAATTGATTGAAGATATTATTCCAGTGAATCATTTCTTCTGTGTATTTATATACAGAATATACCTTGAACATATTCTAAAACTAACTGAATATTTATAATAGCCAAGACAATGATTATTAGTCAATAACACACGGTTTTTTGGGTGGAAAAACCAGTCAATACTCGATAGTAATGATTCACCAAAATTTAATCTTAAAGATCCTAATTATGGCTGCAAATTATGTAATTGCTTTGTACAAATCTGATCACAGCTAAACATGACATCAAAGGATGAAATGTTTTTCATGTTTTCCGATTTAAGTGAATGTGGATTACGACTACTAGAAAGAGTGTAAATTTTAAACGAGAAAATGTTTAACTAGTAATGATTTTTATTTATTTTATCGATATTATCCAATTGTTCGGACAATATATAAACAGCTAAAAATCGTCATTCGTCAATCGTCACAGCTTAAGAAAAAGCCATTCAGCTTAACATCACCAGATTACCCCTACAGTCACCATAGGGGGACCGGTCTTCTCTAAGGTTATCCAATGGGTAATATCGTAATTTAAAATAGTCTCCCCATTGCCGATCAAAAACAGGAAACCAACGAACGCGCGGTTCGTCTCGATCCCGTCCTCTCATGGCTGTCATAGGGACGTCGTTTGATTTCGATTTCGATTTCGATTTCGAGCTCTTCCTTTGAACGATCCAATCTCTCATTAACTCCGTGATTTCTGGGAGAGAGATTCTGTAACTGCGGGAAAACTTTTCAATTTTTTTTTCTGGTTCTACGCCGTGATTTTGATTCGAAGGTAACGAGGTTTTGTTCTCTCTTTCTTCGATCTTTGAAGTTTGATCCGGGTTCTAGGGCTCCGTTTCTGTGGGGTTCTCTGCTTATTGAAGATGATTGACTTCGTCTTATGATTTTTTTTTTGATTCACTTCTATTCTAGGGTTTTATTGTGTTAAACAGCTTCCGTGTGATTATATAAAGTTGTGAATTTTTGTTATTTCCAGTTTATTGGGCGTTTTGTTGCGATGAATTTTGAAAACACGAATTTCCAGAAAAGAGTAAATTGAAATCATACGTCTGAAGTTGATGCATTTTAGTTTCATTGATTAGTAGGCAATGTGGATACGAAGACATTTAAATGACTTATCGTTCTTTCTTCTCAAGTTGATTAAGGTGTTGTTGATGATAGCTATTGGTGTTTTTTTTTTTTACTATCTAACTTTATCATATCTTTATAGACTAATAAAAAGTGAAATTATAAGATCTTTTAACACATTTCAACTGGATCTCCATTCTCATCTACTTCACTATAAATTTCCGCATTTTTGTAGATTTTTTGTTCGTTATTGCTTTAAATTCTTCAACTGGGTGATAGTAGCTTAGTTTCTTAGTTCTCAGAAGAAAAATAACATGCCATGCTATGGCTCTGAACATGATTCCGGCAGTTTCTGTCTGTGTAAATATGCAACGATTATGTGAAGAACCCAAGTACTCCAAAAAACCACACTTATGAATCCTTGTGTTTCTATTTATGTATAGGTTTGAGAGTTCTATATATATTTTTTTCGATTTTTAAGACTTGGTTAGTACAAAAGAAATTCTAGTTCCAATTCCATTCCCGTGGTAATTATTCTGGGGAATTGTTACTGAGATTTTGATTCCGCATTGTGTCACTTTGCAGGTGCATCTTCTAATCAACTCGACAGCTGAGAATTTAGCATATATGTCCTGCAACTCTGCAAGCTTGTCATGTGCCACTGCGTGTATATTATTTATAAATAAAACAGTGGACTTGCCAAAGCTAAGGGAATGTCAGCACCTGGGAAGTTTGATTATTCTTCTGGTGGGCCAGATAGGCCTTCATACAGGTCTAACTTAGCCTCACAGATGGAAAGATCTAGTAGCTTTCGTGAGACAGTGGAGCATCCTGTCTCATCTTCTCACGCGAGCATGTTGAGGACCACTTCACCATTAGCACAAACCGATGTAACAAATTTCTTTCAGTGTTTGCGTTTTGATCCTAAGGTGGTAGCCGCAGATCACAAGTCTATTCGTCAAGGTGACTTTAAGCGTCATGTGAATATTGCTCTTGGAATTCAAGGGGATGAATCTCCAAGCACAACGCCGAAAGGGAAGTTAATTCCATCCCCTATACCAGAAGAGATCAAAAGACTAAAGGCTGGTCTACGCGAAAACAATGTGAAGGCCAGGTAGTTTATTACAATATAGTTACTAAATCTTCTTTCGAGTTTTGTTTCGTAATGTAATTTCTGTTGTTGCAGGGAACGAGTGAAAATCTTCAACGAAGCTTCGTCTGTATTTAACAAGTTTTTTCCTACTGTACCTACAAAGAAAAGGTCTCGGCCAGAAGGGTTTTCCAATGACCGCTTGTCTTCAGGGCCAAGTTTAGTTAAAATGGGAATTCAAGGTCAGACTCTGCCTGGTTGTTTTGAGCTTGACCAGCAAAAGGTGGACGAACGACCTAAAAGTTGTGCATTAAATAAACGGACACGTACTTCCATGGTAATTCCTGATTCTTGTTTGACAAGATATGCTTTGGTGTATTATCCTTGTGGAGCTGTTTGCACCAAGGATATTGGGTTATACTTCTAGCTGAACAGACCTTTTGTGTCATAATGTAGTTTTCCGTAGGATCATATCTTGAACCAACTTTTGGTGAAATTTTGGATGGTTATCATAGAAAAAGCTAGAAATGGTTGTAACAGATAATTATATTGAAACTTCTTCGTATAAGTTAGTTGTGCTTCCATTATTCAACGCATCTGAATGTCATATTCAAGTCAGAATATATTACATAACATTAGTCCTCCTAGTTTTACAGAGTTTCTCAATTGTTTTTTCCGTTCATGTTCTGACATTAAAAAATATTTCATACCGCAGGATGCTGTTCTTAATTTTTGATTCTAATTTTCTACAGCATCGGGCAGTTTTTATTCATTTATTCTACTTGTTACTAATTGGTAGATACGAATTCAAAATATTTTAATTTTGCTATTTTGTGATTCAGATGGATGTTCGAAATAATGCTACTGCTCGGCAATCAGCTCTAGATAGGGATAGAGACTCAATGAGACCTTCAAATCATACTGCAGTTCAGGGTGAAGATCGATCTTCAATTGGTATTGATGGTTGGGAAAAGTCGAAAATGAAGAAAAAACGATCTGGCATAAAAACAGATGGTCCTTCTAGTTTGGCCTCAAACAAAGCTGTTGATGGTTGTAGGGAGTTGAAGCAGGGTATACCGAAATCAGCTGGTGATTCCAGGTTGAGATTGAATGGTGACTCGAACATGTTAAGGTATGGCTTATGGTGACATGTATACTGCATCTGAATAATTATTTGAATCCAAGTCGCTATGTTCTTAAAAGCGTACTTCCAGTTTACATGATTTTATGTAGTTGTTAGACATGTCTTATGCAAGTTATCAGGATATGTGCTATTTTTGCGAGTTTACATCCTTTCCTTTGTAGTTTAGTAGGAAAATATTCATAAATTGGATGTCAAAAAAATTAAATGGATAGCTATTCATTGACTATATAAATGAAAATATAGGTTCTTATAGAAGTAAACATTAGATTAATGAGCCTTTATGCTTTCAAGAACTTATGCATGTTGGAGATGCAACAAAATTGCCTTTATAAACCTACACAATGACCTTAATTCGGCGATTGCTCTAACCCATTTGAGTGATTATGGAATTTAGGTTGGTGGCTGAAAATATACTGAAGATCCTTTGTTTAATTGAGCTCAATCATCATTCATTTCTCCACCTTCTGTCAATGAAGGTTTTTGCGACTCTGTTTTGGTGGTCATTCAATTGGTTAATGTTTCTGTTTAAATTATTTGTTGTAGGCATGGGGCGGTGAATGGTGCTGTTCCATATGGAAGATCTGATAGCTTCTCTCAGCAGACAGGTTTGGCAGGGCGTTCCTTGCTCTCCCGGGATTCTGATCACAATTTGTACAATGAGAAGAGAGAACGAGCTATTGGCTCAGATAAGGAAAGGGTGAATCACAGGTCTATCAACAAGTATGTGTTAACAAACTCGCAATCACACACCTGTCAATTTTTCGCAAGACCATATCTCCAATTTTTTTATAATTCCTGTTACTCTCCGGTGGGTTCATTTCAGGTCAAATATTCAGGATGAATCGAATTCTCCAAGCCCAACTTCAAACCCGAAAATAAGTGTTTCATTTCGTGGTCCGAGATCAGGATCAGGGCTACCGCCGAAACTATCCCCGGTTGTCCACAACACTCCTTCTCCAAGTGATTGGGATATATCTGGCTGTACAAACAAACCTCCATTGTTGGCTGGGGTTCCCAGTCGCAAGCGTATGACATCAAATCGGTCTTCATCACCACCTGTCACTCAATGGGCAGGTCAAAGACCACAAAAGATATCCCGTTCCGCAAGGAGAACGAACTTGATCCCCATTGTTTCAAGCAATGACGACGTTCCCTCACCAGATAACATGTCAGATGTTGGATTTCATAGACGCTCGCCAGCAGCTTCTCCGCAGATGAAAATTAAAACTGAAAATAGCTTGTCTACAACAGCTTTATCAGGAAGTGAAGAATCTAGCCCCCATGAGATCAAATCTAAAGACAAGGGAAAGCAATCCGATGAGGTCGATGGAAAAGCTGCTCTGAATGTTCCTAAACTCTCCATCACTGGTTTACAATCCAGAAAAAATAAGCTTGGGGATGGTGTAAGGAGACAAGGAAGAACAGGCCGCGGCTTTGGTTCAACAAGGTCTGTCAACCCAATGGGAGTTATGAGACATGGAACAGCAAAACAACTTCGGAGTGCAAGAAATAGTTCTGACACGAATGAAAGGTAGGGAACCCTCTGCTTCAAATAATTCTCTTTTCCAATTTTCAGGTATGTGTAAAAGTTTTTGGTTTCATGTGGTTTATCTCCTAGTTTATAACATAGCTCTCTGCAGCAGGGTAGGTCGTCCACCCTCTAGGAAACTCTCTGACCGCAAAGCTTACAAACGTCAGAGAAGTACATCGTCAAATTCTGCTCCAATAGATTTTCTTGGTCAGTTCGGTTAAATCAGAGTTGTTCTTTGGCATGATTTTTTTTCTTTCTTTCTTCCTTTCTTTTATTTATGTTTTTTTTTTTTAATTCTTAGTTGGCTCAGATGATGGGCATGAAGAGCTACTAGCTGCTGTTAATTCCGCTGTAAACTTTGGTAAGTAAATTTCTGTGGTCCTCGTTTATGTTTATTCTTCAGATTTTCTTCTCTAGAATAATTTGTTTGGTTCTTTTATGCAGCTCAGAATTTTCCTAGCTCTTTCTGGAAGCAAATGGAGCGATACTTTTGCTTTATATCTGATGCACATATCAATTTCGTGAAACAGCTGGTAATTCGTTGTCCTGTATAACAATAAGATAAAGATTATACAATCCAGAACTCTTAGTTTAAAGGATGTGACAGATCAGTTATATATGTTTCTATGCTATGCGTAGTATTTGATTGGTGTATACTGCTAACGTTCTACGTCCTGCATTGTAGTGTAGTGGGGTGGGATGTAAATGTGCTGGAAGGATTGCAGATTTTTAATTTCAGTAGTACTAGCAAATTCATTATGTTGGTTTCATTAGGGAAAAACCGAAAATGTGAAAATGGTAGGAAACGTGTGTAGATTTGCTATGTTACGTGATCTGACGATACAAATTCTCTTTTTCCTTTCCAAAATTTGGTTAAATATAATTACAGTTCTAATAGACCGACTCTTCATTCTGATAAATGTGATAACCATTTTCTCTGTCAGGGTGACCTCTCCTCCATGGGTACTACACCAGTCCGGTCAGCTTCAGACTTCGATGGTCATGACATATTTCCCGAGGAGCTTACAACCGGCAGAAAGGATTCTGAAGCTGCGCCCCTTTATCAGAGATTGCTATCAGCTCTAATACCGGAGGACTCAACCACTGTAAATGAAGATTTACAATTTGGAGCGGAGGATGAGTCAGAACTCAATGCTTTGAACCATATGGTGGAGTTCAATGGTTATAGAAGTGATAGACTGGAATTTGATGAGCTAGAAGATGATGAGTCTGTTATGACGCTCAAGGGTGTTAATAGCTCTGCTCACAATGTCAATGGAAGATTTTCAGATCATTTATCCAGCGACTTCTCAGACATTCCATATGAAAATTTGGGGATAGATGAGAAGATTTATATGGAAGCTCAGTCTATTGGAATTTGCTTGGAACCCATGGTATATTACACGATCCCCAGGAGTTCAATCACTTTAGAAATGCTGCTTACTGATGTTATTGAGTTTAGATTCTGATTGTTGTGTTGTCATTGTGTTTTCTTGCAGGCTAATATTTCAAACATGGAGGATGAAGGAATTGTTGACGAGATCAAAACGCTAGAGGAGGCTATCTACGAGGTGGTATGTTTTCTCACCTGTTCTTATCTTCCTTCTGAACAGCTTATCGCTTTTAATCTATCTTGTTCATTTTTCATGTTGTACTTGTAATAAGACAATACTTCTAATGTGTTCTCAAGATAGCTAACTTTATGTTGTTGTCTATCTTAAAACTTAAGGGTTCTAAGAAGAAAGAGATGTTGAATCGGCTACTAAAGCCTGCTCTAGAAATGAAAGAACTTCAGGAGAAGTATGAATTTGTCTTTCTGCTTTTCTTGCACGCCTTTAGTGATCTGGACTGTGTGATCTAACGGTTCTTTTCTCATGTTTTTCCCTTACATAGGGAGTTTGATCGGCTCGGTTATGAAAAACTCGTCGAAATGGCATATGAAAAGAGCAAGGTGAATTCATTAAGTTCTCGTAATTGGGTCCACTGTTCAGTTTTCTTCGCCTTTTCCGATACACTTTTCCAATTGATTCCAAGTTGATGTTTTGATAATTCTGTACGGATTTTGTTTTACAGGCAAGTCGGCGTCATCACTCTGCAAGTGGAAAGAGTTCGTCTAACAAGATATCAAAGCAAGCCGCATATGCTTTCGTGAGAAGGACGCTTGGAAGATGTCGTCAATTCGAAGAGACAGGCAAAAGCTGCTTTAGTGAGTCTACATTTAAGAATATCCTCGTTGCCGGGTTGACTCAAACTGAAGACAACCCCATGGACAAGGAGCCGATGGGATCACAACAACCGAGCTCATCATTGCCATTGCGAATGACTCATAACACTGAGAACTACGCCAATTCTTCTGAAAATGGTATTATACGGGAAGAGAAAGATGAAACAATGTGGTCAAACAGAATGAAGGAGAGAGAGTTGCTACTTGATGATGTGGTTGGGGCACCACTTTCAAGCAGTATAAAAGGGAAGAGAAGTGATAGGGACAGAGATGGAAAAGGACATGCTTCTTCATCAAGAGGTGGAGGAACTAACAAGATTGGTCGGCCTGCACTGTCCAATAATGCCAAGGGTGAACGGAAATCGAAGACAAAACCGAGGCAGAAAACAACTCCCATGTTTTCTTCTCCTTCTTCATCTGTCAATATCCTGGAGCAGAACAGGACATCACAGTCCAAGCCAACTAATAGCAACAACAGCGGGTTTAGTAACTTGGAGACACTGGACGAGTCAGAGCCTCTTGACCTATCTGGCCTGCAGATACCAGATGGTTTAGGTGGTCCAGATGATTTCGATGCACAAGCAGGAGATCTAAGCTCGTGGTTGAACATCGATGACGATGCGTTACAAGATAATGATATTGATCTCCTTGGACTTCAAATACCCATGGATGACCTTTCAGACTTGAACATGATGGTATAAGCTCCCCTTTCCATCATTATTTATGTACAGTTCCGTCTGTTTTGTACCATTATTAGAGCGACGAAGAAAGACAAAGGAAAAAGAAAAAGAAGTTTTGGTTCCCAGAACGAATAACCAGTCAACAGAATCGGTTATTCGGGTTGGCTCCAACAAACCAGCTGCTATAGCTTCATCATCATCATCGTCATGTGTAGGGGTTCTTTCTTTCTCTCTTTTATTATAGTTCTTGATTACTAGGGTGGTGAAACTGTTTTTGTTTATTGGTGATGGGGGTGGTGGTGAATTTGGCTCCGGCTGTTAAGATAGGTCGGTAGTTAAGAACTTCAGGAAAGAAAAAAAGTGATAGCAATGTTGTGTAGTAATATATAGATAAGGCGCAGGTTTTCTTCTTCTCTTTTGATCTTTGGGATTTTGTAGCTTTCATAACCTCAGAACCATTATTGTTGCCTCTGTACATACATTTTATGTTCCTTCAATAAAACTCAGCTTCTAATACATGAATAATAATAAACAATGTCATATAATAAATCTCTTGTTATCTGTATTTCTGTAAATGTACTTTCTTAAGTAAATGGCAGGCATTTAAAAAATCTCAACGTTGAAGCAAAAGAAATAAGAAGACAAAAGCACAAAAATAACCTTTTTTCTTTACAAATCGTTTTTCATCTTTCTTTAGATATGAGAGTGAGAGTTGCGTTTATAGCATTGCGGTTGATTTTGGACACAGCTTGCTTTAGCGTCACGGTTGGAGACGCACTAACACTTCGTCTTTGCTGCTCAATCACAAGCTCGCTCGCAAACCACTCTAGTTTATCTGAATTACTCATTTCACCGATCCTTTTGCTTCCAAACAACACCGATTCAACATTGTTCTGCTTCAACATCTCATCAGCGATCTCACTCAGTTTCTTCACATTCTCTGCTCTTGGATCCGTGTCAACATTCGGCCCACAAGCTCCTAACCTCGATCCGTTTGCCTGCTGCACCACAACATCTTTTTTCTAAATGATATTTTCAACCAAACGCCAATAGAAAAAAATGGAGAACGTTTCACGAAACAAACCTGAATGCGAACGTAGTTGCTGCTCCGGTAAGGCCCAAAGCCCATAGCAACAGCTTGATCAACAAACTCAGCAGAACCATCACCAGAGATTCTAGCCATGGGCCTGGCCCATTCTTTTACCCGCCAATTTTTAACTTGCTCATAATCATAATTCACTTCGAAAAGCTGACCAGTCCCAAGCGACAACACCAACATATCCTCCACTCCCTTAACCGCCGGAAACTCCTGCTTGTTATGGAACACGTGCGTTATCGCCGCCGCCGTCGGATTACTCATCGCGAGCCCGCCTCCAACCGCAACGCACCGCGTTTTTCCGTCGATGGAGCACGTGCGAACCGGATCGAACGTCCCCGGCTCCGCCCACGTGGCGCGGCAGATATCTCGGAGACGGAAATCGAAACTGTCGCTCTCCAGCGCGTCGGCGCGCGAGAAAAGAAGCGGCGCCGTGCTGGAGAGATCGTAGCAGGAGATGAGGATCGGTTTCAGTGTGTCTTTGAGCGTCAGATCGGCGAACGACGCTTTCATCGCTTTCTCCAGCTTCGCCGTCGCGGCGGAGACGGAAGAAGACGAGGAGGATCCCGATCTCATGACGCGTTTGATCGCCGCTCCTGCTCCGGATCCTCCTCCTCCTCCTCCTGCCGATCTGTAGAAACGCTCTGCGTTGTCCACTAGGAACTTCCACGTGTCCTCCGCCTTGAAAATCGGGCGGTTACCGTCTCTCGTCGCGAACATCATCGCCGAGAACACGCCTCCGATTCCCGATCCGGCGGCGACGTCGAAGTAATCGGCGATCCGAGCGTTCGGATCGCCGGATTTCTTTTTCAGCATTTGCTCGAGATAGATCAGTGATTTTCCCGCCAAAAGACCTCTCATCCCGCCGCCGTCGATGCTCAGCACGCAGATTCTCCCTCTCGGACTCCTGAAGGAAGACGGCGTTCCGGGGAGAACGACGCCGTTTGGAGTCAACGGCGATCTCGGAGAAGGTCCAGCGTCGGAATCGGCACCGGGTCGCAACGGACTACGAGGAATCCAAGATAGCCTAGGGTCTTCGTAGCCGAAGAGGAACTTGCTCTCGAGAATGGAGAAGATCTCGTAGCTGAGCTTATCGTCGGAGTCGATGATCGGTTCGTGTGATCGAGCTGTGGAGAGGGTTGGACTGGCTTGAGTCCTCTCGTGGTTTCCGGGAGTGTTGGGAGCTGTGTGGTTGACGAAATGCTTCTTCTTCTTATTCTCCTTGGAGGAAACCGCCAGTGGCGGTGGCTTATCGTAGCGTCGATTCATCAGAGTCCGTTTAAGAGAGAAGTTAGCTTTTTTTCTCGCAGCTATGGCGGAGTTTGAAACTTGATTTTGTTTAAAGAAAAAATCAAATAGAGAAGAAGACGAAGGCTTAGCATGACATGGCTAAGCACTACTCGAAAGGTCTCGCACACACGTCCGATACTGCCTCCAACAAAGTAGGTCATTTAAGAATTTTCTTTTATTAGTATTTGTTTCGGTTTTGGTTGAATATTTTAATAAGCATTATCATGGTTGGCAGATATGCTAATTATTTAAAATATTAATGCAAGTTTTAACGAATCACTTATTAGAGAAAGAAACAGTCGTCACAACATCTAGACCACTCTGTTTTTTATTAAATTGTCAATTAATGTATTTCACATTTACTTACTGGAATCTCACTTCTCACTTTCCAAACGTTTTGTCATCTAAATCTAATAACATCCGTATATCAACACTAGAGATAATGATTCTTCTCTACTACTCACAACATTCAAATCGTTCTAAGCGAAGAAAAAAAATCTCAATAAGCATTCTCATGTTGCTCATATATATCTTTGAAAATACAGCAACATCACAAATTTATATAAGATGTAGGTGATCAAGATCATTTTTCAACTGGAAGTTAAAAAACAAAGAAATCTCAGATGACAACAGTAACCACCACCACCTGATGATGATGATGATACTATTATGTCTACCTGGAGAGCTTAAACGGAGAATGTACCAGACAGATTCTTAAGCGTTGCAAGCGGAGACCCTGCATTTGTGAAGTATGACGCGAGGTTGATCTCCGAGTTGTCGTATTTCTTCACGAAAGGATGTTCCTGAAATGTTTTTGAGGACAATGATTATACATTCGACTTGGATAGAAAAGGGATGTAATATATTAAAAAAAAACAAACCATTAGTTCCCTTGCAGAGCTTCTACTGTCCGGGTCCTTTTGCAAACTGAAAGAGAGTGCAGAGTTTAAGTAGAATATCTTTAAATTAGTAACTACTCCGGGGAGATGAATGAAAAGATAAAGAAAGAGTGTAATTACCAAGTGGAGATGAATGAAGATAACTCAGGGGAGAATCTCTCTGAAGGAAGAGTTGGTGGTGGTTGGTCCACGATTGCTTCCATCAACTCGAATACACTGCTCCATGTTTCCTCTTCATCTGGTGGCAGATAAGGAAACTTTCCCGTTGCGCATTCAAGCACTACTAGCCCCAAACTCCATATATCGCTTTTGTTACCGTACTTGTTCCCAACGATTCTCTCCGGCTGTTCAAATTATTAAAGAGATATTGTTCATAAGTGTTTAACTAGTCAAAAATGCTGCTTAACAACGGGCAAAGAGAGATACTTACAGACATATAGTTGTAAGTCCCAACAAAGGTGTTTGCTAAACCTGCGGTGTTTGTCATAACGGTACTCACACCAAAGTCAGTGATCTTGACCTCTCCTCTGTGGTTGATCAACAGATTCGAGGGTTTCAAGTCACGGTGGATGATGTGCTTATCGTGATGAAGATAGATCAGTCCCTGAAGCACCTGTATCAAAGAAACCACATCACTCAACTGATAGGTTTATTAATGCTGCATCTATGGTTTCCTGTGTGTGTTGGTGTTTCTTACTTGTTTAAAGATGGCAGAAAGATAGGACTCAGGGATGGTTTTGACTGATTTGAGAAAGTCTTCTAGAGATCCACCGTCCATGTACTCCAAGATTAGCGAGATTGCTCCATTATCGTAGAACGATTGGTAGGAGGTAACAAGATATGGACATTGTGACGACTGGTTAATCTTCAGCTCTTGTGCAATTGACTTGCGAATCGCTTCATCAACGTTTAGTTGAATGACCTTCAAGGCGAAGAATTGGCCAGTCCATTTGTGTTGAACAAGCTGTACAACACCACTGCTTCCTTTACCAATGACTTTAACCATGTCCAAATCCGACAAGCTCAACTCATCATCCGCTGGCTTAATCGGAGACAGCTGAAAACACACACAGAAGTCACAAATGAAAACAGATATTACAAAAACAGCAATCATAACAAGACATGAGGTTTAATGATGTGTTCTTTATCTAAAAAAACTATTAAGTAACGATCTTGAAAAGACAGCGATCTAAACAAGACGTGAGCTTTAAATGTGTTCGCTATCTAAGGAAACTAAAAAGTAACGATCTTGAAAAGACAGCAATCATAACAAGACAAGAGCTTTGGGATGTGTTCTCTATCTAAAATACAAGTAACGATCTTTTGAAAAGACAGCAATCTTAACAAGACATGAGCCTTAAGATGTCTTCTCGATATAAATACTTCTTCACAAGTTTCCAATTATGATCAGATCCAACAACCACAATGCAGTTGAACTCCCCCCCCCCCCCACTAACATAACACTCTGCAAAATCTTCATTCATAGTTCGAAACCAAAACTATAACCTAAGAGTAACACTAAGAAAGATAACTAAAAGAGGAAAGAGTTTACAGCTTCAGGCTCAGATTGAGAGACGATACGAACTCCATCCTTGTTAACTCGCAGATCTCCATCCTTGAACGTACCACTCTGCGTCCTACAAAAGAAAAAAGACCCAAAAAGAAAGAACTAAGCTCCCTCATCTATCAACAGATCTACTGAAGAAAGAGAGATCGAGATTAGATACAAGAATTTGGTGATGGATTGCTCGCCAGCAGGAGGGATTGAGAGTTTGAGATTGTTGCTGAAACCACCCTTCTTCATATCGTCTTCGTCTCTTCTCGTCGCTTTCCCTTTTTTTTCTTTTTCTTTCTTATTTGTCTCGACTCAAAAGTCATTATATAAATTAAATACAAAAACTTTATGCGTAATCATGGAGACTAGTCAGCATTAGGAAAGAAATGAAAAAGAAAGAAAAGAAAAGATCAGTCAAGTACGTCGACCAACGACTTCGATGACTTTGCTTTTTACCCCGGTTTTCTTCGGACCCAGGCTTTTAAATTCACACACTTTTAACCGGATACGAACCGGTTATCTCCTGATAATACCATCTATAACTATCACAATCGCTCCAGAGTTTAAGACGCAAACCGTTTCCAACATTACCATGTTTGCATATATCTATGTTCTTGCAAACTTTATTTACAAGGAAATACATATAAGCAATTAATCATACATGTCTCTATTTGTTTACACATTCATCGACTAAGTCTATATACTAAACACCACCACTATCATTATATATCATGTCTACCACTCTCTAATCAACATATATCAAGCTTTTTTTAGGTACTTTAGTATCAATCACACGCAAAAAAAAAAAGGATTTCACCAAACATATAATTTAGTATCGCAAGCGCTACTAAGAGGCAATGATTCACGAGGTTTGTATATTATCATATCTCCATCATGTTGAATGAGAATTTCGAAAGAAGCTTGGGAATCTGCGATATGATGGGCCCATAAGTCTGCAACAAAGAAAAAAAAAACATCATATCGATAATGCATATATTGAAGGCAAAAAGCAGCTTTGATTGATTGATTGATCTTAGTAGTTTTTTTTTTTACCTTTTCATTCTCATGGATTTGGCACAAGGGAACAGCTAGGAGTTTAAAGTTTTTAGGCACAACAAACTGCTGATGTAGCGCTAGTCTCCCAAGAAAAAGCTTTAAGCATTCCTGAACAACAGAAAAAGATGAGGATAGAGCAGAACTTTATGTCAACTGTTACTACCATGTAAGTGAGGAACTAAACTAACCTTTGGGTGTTTCACATTGGGTGGCAAGAACGGATACATCAATGTCTCGAAGTTTGGTCTCCACCACATCCCTATGCATTCTCCCACCTTAAAAGAAAATTAACCAAATTTTATATAGAGAGACCATTCTTTGAGCCAGGAACAAGTAAAAGACTTAGGAATCCGCAATTCTTACCTCCAAACCCGGAACAAGAACACTCTCGTTAATCGAAAGCTTTGACGCGAGTTTGCGTTTCAGACCTTCAATATCTAAGAAGAAACCTGATCTCAGCATTGAGATTTGAGCACGGATAAAAGAGGTTACAGAAGAGTAAAAGTAAAACCTGATTCACCAGGTCTCAAACGACCACCAGGAAGCTTGAAGATAGAGTTTCTATACTGAAGAACCAACACATGAGGATGCTCGAACAACTCAACCTGACTTATCCCAAAACGCTACATGTTAACAAACCATTTTTTCTTCTGAAAAAAAAAAATCGATAATTTTGCTAATCAATCACACAACAAAAATTACCAGAAGAACTGCTTCCACGCAAGTCCTCAATCCATGAGCAGCGTAGCTGCAAGAGAAACAAGTCACAAACTTTACCTACAAGTTAACAACAAGAACAAAAACCCAGAAGCTCAGAATCACTCGAACGAACTGAAAGTACTTCGATTTCAATCTGACGACACGATCAGAGATGGTCTCGTCCTTGACGCGGACAGCATCTCGCGAACCGAAGTAATAGCTGCTAAGCGGGTATAATTCTACTACCGAGCCATGGTTTCTTCTCGTCGCGTTCTCTTCGCTGCTCTCTGTATCTGAAACTCGAGCTTCTTCACCCATATTTTCCCCGGGTACACAGAGAGAGAGTTGAAGCGATCGCGGTTGATAACAGAGTGATCACGAAGACTAGAAGAAGGAAGAGGAGTGAAGAAGCGAAAGAGGAGGTGTCGTCGTATGATCGGTGAGACGTGGCGCGGCTCCAGAGAGCTCTGCTATTAGCTGACGCCGGCGGGAGTGTGAGAGGAAAAAAAAATAATAAGTGGTGATCGATATTGGGCCTCTTATGATTTTAATGGGCTTTCACCGGTAGGCTTTATGTCACAGTTTATTGTTTCTAACTACAAAACGACGCGATGTTATATTGTTAAACTCAGAGACGGGACGGTGTTAGAGTGTGGAGAGAATCAGGAGGTTTTTGCTTCTTCTTGTTCACTTGGAGAGACGGTAAAAAAAAAAAAAACTTTTTTTAAAAAACCTAAAAAGATGAAACTCGCAGGTCTGAAATCGATCGAGAAGGCACATGAAGATTCCGTTTGGGCGGCGACCTGGGTTCCGGCGACGGAAGAACGACCGGCGTTGCTTCTGACTGGATCTCTAGACGAGACGGTGAAGGTATGGAGAGCGGACGAGCTGGATCTTGTGAGGACTAACACAGGACACTCCTTGGGAGTAGCAGCTGTGGCCGCGCATCCTTCCGGAATCATCGCAGCTTCTTCTTCCCTCGATAGCTTCGTCCGTGTCTTCGATGTTGACACTAATGCCACCATCGCTGTTCTCGAAGCTCCTCCTTCCGAGGTTTGGGGCATGCAATTTGAACCCAAGGTAATTGAATAATGCTTAGAAACAATTTTGAATTGCTGAGTATCATTTGAATCTTAGCTCAAATCAGACAGGAATTTGATTGTGTTTTACTTGTTGTCTGAATCTCTCTAGATCAATGGTAGCTCGAACCTGGTTTTAGTTACAACATTACAGAACAATGCTCTGCTTCTATGTCCTAACTCCTAACCTATTCATTTTACATTGTTGCAAGGGTACAATCCTTGCTGTTGCTGGTGGAAGTAGTGCATCGGTCAAGCTTTGGGACACTGCGAGCTGGAGACTAATCTCAACTCTATCAATCCCACGTCCTGAAGCACCAAAGCCTTCTGATAAAACCACCAGCAAGAAGTTCGTTCTCTCTGTTGCTTGGTCTCCTAACGGGAAACGCCTTGCTTGTGGTTCGATGGATGGCACCATCTGTGTCTTTGATGTTGATCGCTCTAAGCTTCTTCATCAGCTTGAAGGACACAACATGCCTGTAAGGTCTCTCGTGTTCTCCCCTGTTGACCCGAGAGTCCTCTTCTCTGGGTCAGATGATGGGCATGTGAACATGCACGACGCAGAAGGGAAAACGCTGGTGGGGTCCATGTCGGGGCACACGAGCTGGGTTTTGAGCGTTGATGCTAGCCCAGACGGTGGAGCTATAGCAACTGGCTCGAGTGATAGGACTGTGAGGCTGTGGGATCTTAAGATGAGAGCAGCTATTCAGACAATGAGTAACCATAATGATCAGGTTTGGTCTGTAGCGTTTAGACCACCCGGTGGAACCGGTGTCCGTGCTGGTCGTCTCGCTAGTGTCTCAGACGACAAGAGTGTATCCCTCTATGATTACTCATGAAAAATTCTTGTTTTTTCTTTTTCTTTAATGCATTCTTCAAGACACATCTTGTTTCCAAGGATTCTATGTAAACACTAGTTGTAACAATGTAATCTGCAAGAGATTTTTTTGTTGGTTCAAACTTTGCTTGAGAGCTTATTATAAAACTGAGAAACGGATGTAAGAGCAGTTTAAGAGTACACAAACAAACAACTAACGGTTTTCAAAGCAAAAAAAAAAAAAACGAAAGAAAGATGGTCTGTTACTTATGACCTACGTGTCTGACTTCCTAAGTAACTCTTGAGAACATCCATAACAGCTCCAAAATCTGCTTTCACTTCAACAGGAGGGTTAGAGAATCTGCAAGCCATGTCAGGGATGGCTTTTGAGTGATAATCAATCTTCGACTGAGTAAACTTCAACCCATGAGCAGTACTCACAACCACGGTCCTATCAGTCGGCGCAATCACTCCTCTGTTCCTCAGCTTAAACAGAGCGGTCAAAGCCACACCAGTATGCGGACAGATAAACATCCCAGTAGAATCAGCTTGAGCCATCGCATCCATCAGCTCCTCCTCCGTAGCTTCTTCCACAATCCCGTCGCACTTCTTGAGAGCATACACAGCTCTATCGATGGAAACAGGGTCACCGATCTGAATCGCGGAAGCAAAAGTGGTACTTGCGGTCATGGGCTTGAAGTCCTTCCAGCCAGACTTGTAATGCAAGTAAAGAGGATTCGCATTGGCCGCCTGAGCACAAACCATCCTCGGGATCCTGTCAACGAGTCCAAGCTCCTGACACATCTTGAAACCTTTGTAGAAAGCGTAGATGTTACCGAGATTGCCACCGGGAACAATCACCCAATCGGGAACTTGCCAATCAAACTGCTGAAGAATCTCAATGGCTGCAGTCTTCTGCCCTTCTAACCTCAAACTATTCAACGAGTTCGCCAAGTAAATCGGCAGCTCAGCGGTTATCTCCCTGATCAGCTTCATACAGCCGTCGAAATCAGTGTCGATGCTCAGAACAAACGCACCGTTAGCAATCGGCTGAACAAGCTGAGCCATCGAGATCTTGTTAGCCGGCAAGAACACGATGGAAGGGATCCCCGCGGAGGCGCAGTAAGCTGATAGAGCTGCTGACGTGTCTCCGGTTGAAGCACAACCAACGCCTACAACAGGACGTTTCATTTTTCTTAACCGGTTAACTTGGCTAACCAAAACCGTCATACCGAGATCCTTGAAACTCCCGGTATGGCTAATCCCACAGTGTTTCACCCAGAGATCGTTCATCCCTAGAAACTTCTTCCCGAACCTCTCGGCCCAGAAGAGGTTCGAGTTCCCTTCGAAGGCCGAGACGATGTCGTCGTCGTCGATCTCCGGGAGCACCCACTCTTTCTTCGACCACACGCCCGATCCGTACGGCCACGTGCTCTTGCCGACTCGCGAGTCGAAGAGATCGCGCCAGTAGGCGCCGTCGAATCGCTTCAGAGCCTCCATGTCGTGCTCGACGTCGAGGAGACCGCCGGAGCGGCTGCGGTAGACGATCTCGTCGAGGGAGTAGTGCTCGGTGGATCCGGGGGGAGCGTTGAACGGGACGTATCTGGCGGAAAATGGATTCGCGGCGGTGGAGCGGTGGAGACGAGCGTCGTCGCGGATGGTGTTCTCGGTTCGGCGAGGCTTGACGGCCGTCTCGATCGGGGTGGTGTTGGTGGTTCCGTCTGCGGAGGAGGTGCATGAGACGACGACGGGGCGGTAGCGAGGGGAGGAGGGGTGGCGGCGGATGAGGTCATGATTAGGGCTGAGGGAAGATAGAGAGGTATTGAAGAGACAGGAGGAAGCCATTTTTAGAGATAGAGAGACAAGTGAGATGCGGCGGAAGATTTTATGTGGACACCACACGGGAGAGAGAGAGAGGTAGAAAGGAGAAGACAATATTCAGATAAATACTCTGATTATGTTAAAACCGGAGATATTTTAGAACCGAACGTGATAAGGTTTAAGCATTTAACAGATGGGGCGTGACGATCCTTGGGCCCATGAAACCCATTTAAATATCCAGATTTTTTTCTTCATGTTTGTCACGTTTTATTTATTGATCAGATTACTATAAAGATCATACAGTATTATTATAAGGTAGATCCTTTTGACCAAGAAAAGCTATCTAGATTTCTTTTTCATAATTGCGAGATGGATGTGAGATAAACAAGTACATATCATTTTGCACTAGAAATCAACTTGTGAATGCTCAAGCATCACATATAACAGCTTGGTTAGTATTGGAAATTTGAGAAACAAATATTTCTCTGAACCAGGTGTATATATATATGGTAATATGCATATCCGACTAATTATCACAGACTCACAATTATTTAACACGAGTAAGGAGGAAAGCAAGAAGGGATACGTATGTATATATCAAACAGTGGAATCACTCAACTTCTCTAAAACTATTAGACTAGAAAGAAAACAGGCCAGCTCATTGCTTAAACATCATATCTATACATTAAAGACTAAACAGGGGGTATGTTTGAGAAGGAGAAACCTTGGTATCCTTTGTAAGCGTAATAGGCGATCCGAGTATAGTAAAACCCTGGGATGAACAGAAGACACCCCAGGACCATGAAGAAAATCCCTGTTAAACAACAAAAGAAAGTTAAGAATGAATCAATCATTACCTGAGCTCATGCCCCAAATCACACATATAGGAATGATAGGTTTTTGATGCAATCAGGAACAAAAGGAAAATCAAATCACGTTTACTATGTATGATGCAACTACTTCTGCTTGCAGAGGACACATAAGAGCACGATTACTAACTCAAAAGTAAAATCTCTTATAAGAACTAGTCAATTTGGAAAATCATTTCAGATTGAAAACTTATGGACCATTCCACCATAATCATATACAAGTTCTTCCAGGACTTTATACTAAACAATTACGTAATCTCAAAATGAAATCAAATCGAATGCCTGTGGAATAAAATGAAATCTTTCTAGCAATGATATAAGCTAACCAGATCACCTGCAATCTTTCTATCAGCTTAATCACCTGAACTGTGATATAGATTCAGAGCAATCTAAAGTTTTTGTTAAATCTATTCACAGTGAGGAACACACAAGAAGCTCTCTTAGATTCTCATCAATCTCCATTTTCCATATCTAGACTATATAGAATCTAGCTTAGCAACAAAGATATAGAAATCGCACCGTGGCCTCGATCACCACCAACTAGATTGTACGCCATGAAGAAGCCTGAGACGATTCCTAGGGTTCCGAACACCAGAAGAGCCACCGCGAGTGCGATCTCCTTTACCGGCGGTCGGTTATTCACGGTGTATGCAGTCCCAATCATCATGTCCTCGTCCGATATCGAGAACGCATGATCGACGTACGCCATTGACACAGCTCCAGATCCAGATCAATTGTAAACGAAACGATCAAATCTCGAGAAATCAAATCGAGCTGTGTTTGCTTCAGAAAGTTATGAGAGAGAGAGTCTCTTCTCCTTGTGACGGAGACGGATCGTAGTTTGGTGCAACTTCATTTATCGTGACATCTACTCAAACGTACGATTTCGTGCCGGATCTATTATCTAGATGCAGACTACGCGTCGTCTGATTTGTTTCTCCCCCTACGTAAGACGGCACAACGTCCGAGTTTATTTTTAACAAAACAAAAAAAAAGAGAGTTTCTTTTGGGAGTTCTGTAGATAGTAGTGCACAAGATGCTTAATATAACTCTCACACCAAAGCAAACCAGATAAATAACTGCTCTCTAATATTCTATTTGTTCTTTTGATGATTGACATAACGTATTTACAAAAAGTTAACGGAAGGAAACAAAACCAAACCGGTCAGAGAGATTTGTGGGGAGGATAGAGTTTCCAGAGAGCAACAGTTGCATCCTCGGATGCAGACGCCATTAGCTCACATTCTGGAGAGTAGGACACTGCATTGCACTACAAACAAACACAAACATTCAGAAAGTCCAGTTAGTAAGAGAAGAGAGAGAGGTATTAGTATAGACTAGAAAGTTAGAGAAACATTCACAAACCGTTGCTCCGTGGTACTTTAGTATCGCTAGAGGACTTCCTTTGCGGTAATTGTACACCCTTACTCTGTTTCCCAAATACATGTAACAAAACAAGTTACATCAACAATATGAAACGAAAATGCCAGTTAACCAATCTCTACTTTCGATTTTAAAATGGGAAAAACGTGAACAAGATCATCAAAGTGAGTTTAGATTCTGAGGAAGTGGATGCTAACCTGTGATCCCAACCAGCTGTGGCTGCAATCTTCCCATCAGGTCGGATTGAGGTACCCGAGATGCCTGGCCTTTCCAAAATAATCTCTTTCCTCAGTGTTAAAGAACCCTAAGAACATATAATACAATACATTTAGCACTAGATAATAACTTATACAATGATAACACAAAGTGCTTCATTTCCTTACAGTTGAATGGTTGATATTATACATCAGAATTTTGTCATCTGCCCCTCCTGAGATACCTCCATCGCATGATGATGCAACACAGAGACTTAGAACTGCATAAAGAAGAACAAATCAATAATGTGGAAAGTTCAAACAATAATATAAGAAATATCTGGATACAGAGGATGAGAGCAAGACCTGGCTCTGAATGAAACTTCACACTTGTTAGAGGAATCTTGGCATTGCGTATATCCCAAAGCAGTGTTGACCCATCCTCATAACTGCACAGGTTCAGAATTAACCACTCATGATTAAAAAAGAAAAGTATTACAAATGTATATTTTCGTTGCTTGATTAGTGGAAAAAAGCTTGGGAAAGAAAACATACCCAGCTAAGACATGTAAGAAACCCTGTGATTCAGGAGGAGAAAATAATTGAACTGCCATACACATTCCTGCAGATTACCCAATTTTGGTGATTGGGAAAACATCAATGTTAACAAGAAATGTGCATACGAAGGATCTCATACAGAAAACAGTACAACCTTACCTCTTTCTTTAGTAGAAGCACTGGCGGATTCATCAGGACTAGCTTGAGGAAGCTGTATGATCTTGTCTCTGGTATTCAGATCCCATATCTCTACCTTCACATAAAAACCAAATTGAAACCAGGAAACTGAAAACCAGATAAAGCGAGTGGATATTGGTCCAGAACTAAGAATCATATGGGTTTCTAGTCACCTCAGTAGGTTCCTCCCCTGCTACTGCTACGTAAGTGGCGCTTTCAGCACCATCTCCATCTGTTATTGATAAATTCTTAGTAAATTTTGCGATGTCAGACAAACCGGGAAAAAGAAACCTCAAGAACAACTCTTTGATCTTACATTTCAACATTGAAAAATTGCACAGAACTAACTAATTCAGTCGAAAACCATGACCAGACCAGAAAACTTCAAGACAAGACAAGTAAAACATACCCTGAAGCAAATCAGAATCCCCCAGAGATCCCTCACTATCATCTGTACATTCAACATTACGCGTGTCTCCAGCATCCTGCTCATCGCGATCCTTGGAGTGACCTTCAGCTTCTTTGAGAGAAGTCTTAGGCTTCTTAACAAGAGAGAACTTGCAAAAATGATATGCGCTTGTATTGAGTACTAGTAATGGATCCCTGCCAAGCATGTCAACCAAATATTAAGAACTAAGCAGCTATCAAAAGAATCAAATAGCAACGAAAGCAAAGAAACAGTTGAAAAGGGGGGGACCTTGATAGACCACCTTCTTCAATATCCCAACACTTGACAGTTCCATCTCTTCCCTGACTATAGTCAACACAGTAACTAGCTAAGCTTTTCCGGAAACAGATTGATTATGAACCACCACTTGGGGGAATTGCTTTACGTTTACCTGATAATCTTGTTCTCTCCTAACCAAGGACTAGCTGCTACAGCTAAAACCCCATTTGCTCTACTATGAGCCCTACAAAATCCCAAAAGAAGCAACGAGTGCTAGTTCATTATGGTGGGGGAGAAGAAAAAAGACAAGTACTTTACAGTCAAAATCACAAACCAAGCTGAAGAAACAGTACGGTGCTGAATGGTATCCCAAATCCTCAACTCTCCATCAGCTGAACTGGAGAAATAAAAATATTCACTTTGCATCAAATCATCACTGGGGATTCCTCGCAAGTGAGAGAACACTAATTTACCCAGTGAAAAGCAGAGATTTTGATGGATGGAACGAAACATCCATAACAGAGTGACGGTGTCCTCTAAGCACAGCCACCGGATCAGGCGGCGGTCTCTTGCTCATCTCCGTTTAGCTTCTACGCTACGCCCTTCTAAAATCTCGTAAGATTTACCGCGAGAATAGCTTGCTGAAGATCCAAAAGGTGAAGACGGAAGAAGACGATTGATAGTTTAATGCTTATTGTCCTGCCGGTTTCACTTTATAAAGGGAGATTACGCGCCGTTTATCTAAACTTAAACAGCAGAACGTCCAACTTTATTTTCACGGGTTTACTATCCGTTTGACGGTCCGAGTTTCCAAACAAAGCAAACTCTTCACTCTTCTTCTTCTTCTTCTTCTTCACGAGAAAGAGAGAGCTTTAGAGGCATTGTGAGAGGACCCTAAATGGCTCCGAGAACCGATTCACAAGCCCAAGCCACCGGATCCGCCATGTCAGACACCTCCGGTGAATCGTCAATCGATCCGATCTTCCACATTCTCCGTCTCATCCCATTCTCATTCCTCCGTCCGCCGCGTCTCCGTCTCAAGCTCCCTTCCTTCACTCTCCCCTCTCCGATGACTGTATTCTCCCTGATTCTCCTCACCTACTTCCTCGTCATATCCGGATTCGTCTACGATGTGATCGTGGAGCCTCCAGGTATCGGGTCGACCCAGGACCCAGTCACCGGGGCAATACGGCCCGTCGTGTTCATGTCGGGTCGGGTCAACGGGCAGTACATCATCGAAGGTCTTTCGTCGGGGTTCATGTTCGTGCTCGGGGGGATCGGGATCATAATGCTGGATCTGGCGTTGGATAAGAATCGAGCTAAGAGTGTGAAAGCATCGTATGCTACGGCTGGAGTGACTTCCGTTGTGATTGGTTATGTTATGAGCATGCTTTTCATCCGCATTAAGATCCCTGGTTATCTCCATTAGAGTTGTTTTTAGATCAACTTTTTTACTTGGTTCTGTTAATTGGGCTCTCTCTAGTTTAAGATCGATCGTTGAGAAAAGATGTGACTTTTTGTGTTTTCTAATTTCCAGATTCTCTACTTAGTTTTGAGTTTCTTGCTTGGTAATGGTAATTTCAGCTTTGAATGTTAGCATCTGCGTTTTGATATATCAATCTCATCGTTTAGACTTGTGTTGGAAATGTATCATGCGAAGTTTCCTGCAACAGTTATATTAACACGGAGTAGAGATTTTGAGTACGTAAGCTTCAGGTTTTGAGTACGTAAGCATTCTCTAGGCCTGCGAAATCTCAGTTTGCTCATCTCTTTTTTCTTGTGTTAAATCTCATATGCTATGAAAAGACTGATTCTTTTATTAATCGGATTGTAAGGGACTGTGATTGCTCAGTTCTTTAGGAATTTTGGTAACCTCACAGATCTTTCATCTGGATTCATTGTAAAAAACCTCAATGTAGTGAAAGCAATGCACCATTTCCACTGTCTGCTACATCAGAATCTGAAACTGTGGATACCAGCCAGAGTAAATCTACATTTGTTGTGATATATGTAACAAAGATGGAACACGACCACCTGTTTATATTGAGCTACTAGCAACTTCACAAAAATAGCTATATTTTGACATTCGTTTGACGTATTTAACGATACTAAAACGAAGAAGCATTTTGCGAAAGTAACTTTGACAGAGAGAAGGCAAAATAGTAGTATAAAAGTATTCACAGGTTGGATACTACTAAAACCACTTCTGGTATTCACTGGCTTCTCTTTACAAACTAGTTTTCGTTAACCTGCAAAATTCAACAGAAAAATTCAAAGCTTTTAGTAACGATTATAGCTTTTTAGATGCATTTGGCTATAACGACAAGGTAACTTTAGTTACCTGATGAGTTCCTTCTCCACCGGTTTATTCTGAAGTATTGGCTGACTGGAGTTTCTGGAACTGGTATGCATTTTCCAATCACCGCCAATGGCCAACTGGTTAATAATACAAAAAAAAAGTCTATCTAGTGAGTCTTTCATGATGAATGTGTCTAGGATGGACACAAAATCAACCAAAATGTTTAAAATCAAACCGAACAAAAAATTTATTAGTAAACCTGGACCAAAACAAAATTGTAAACCTGATTATCCACCCCTACAACAGACAAAGTTAACGAACAAACCTGATGGAACCGATTCCAATCGAGATGAGCCACATCTCCCAATCAAGCTTAATCGTTGAGGCAAATGTTCCAAGGAACTCGACGATGACTACCTATTAACAACAAGCAATAAACCGTTTGTTTTCAATGTCTCAGATGTAAATAAAAAAAGTGACTAAAAATACGTTGCAGGAACAGGAGAGAGATAGTCAGTACCTGTAGCACAACGGTGACACAGATGATGCTCACAAAGAGGTGATTACGGAGAACTCCTTGGAAAATGTTTATTTCATCTGGCTTCCGTGCGTTGAACTCGTTGAAGATCTAAGAAAAAAATTAGAATAAGTGTCCAAGCTTTCTCTTAATAAAGAGGAGTCAGTGTCTAGTTTTTACCTGGCATATGACAAAGGCATTGAAGATGACTGTATTCTTCACTCTCTCGGGATTGGGGTTACTCTTCAGATGAAGGATACTTATTCCACGGAAGTTGAGGACTAACAAGATTGTCACCTGGTACATCGCCTAATAATATGCAAAAACAATTGGAGCAGCAGATAAGGCTATATAATAATGTGACATTTTGACAAGTGAGGGTAAGAATAAAAAGATAACTTACTTGTACAAGCAAGTTTCTCCACATGATATTTGTGATTAGAGGTTCTCTGAAATTGAGAGATAAATACAATCGTTATGTGAAAATGGGGGAGAAATGGAGATCACTCGACTTAGTCTAGTAAAGTCGTACCTTCTGCCAACGGGAGCTCGATCCATCAAGTGATCGGTTGGTGGTTCGGTGGCTAAAGCAAGAGCTCCAAGAGTATCCATTATAAGATTGACCCAGAGGAGCTACAAAGATAGGGGAAAAAGTCTTTACTAACATGGAAATTTTGGTTTTGTGCAGATGAGAAGGAGAGAGTAAAGTTATTGTTTCGAACCTGTACTGCAGTTAGAGGAACATCACCCGAGGATATGGCAGCCACGACATTGATGACAAGGGCTGCGACATTAACCGTGAGCTGAAACTGGATGAACTTTTGAATATTGGCATACACAGATCGACCCCAACGGACAACCTATAGGAATCAAAAATGAATATCCAACTCAAGACAATTATAAAGATCATAAATACACCCAAAGAATAACATTTCTTATAAAAAAAAGTTACAAGTTCCAACCAAAAGTATCAAGCAACAGAAGGGTGTGAACAGAAAGCCTAGTTCAGAAAGAGTTTGAATCCCTTGGTTTCTAAATATACCAACCTTCACAACGGATTCAAAGTTATCATCCAAGATAATAATGTCCGACTTCTCCTTTGCAACTTCAGTACCTTGGATACCCATAGAGAGACCTATATCTGCCTGAAATTCAGGGGACAAAACAGGAATTTTGATTCTCAATATCAATAGTGTTATTTAAGAGTTTACACATATGAGGTCTTTGTAGATATATTGAAACCTCATGAAGTGCAGGAGCATCATTGGTTCCATCACCAGTCACAGCCACGACATGTCCCCTTCTCTTCAGCGATTGCACAAGAAGAAGTTTGTCATTGGGTGATGATCTACCCATTACCTTCAAGTTTTAGCAACAATGTCAGGCACCATCAAATAACTCCCTTCAGTCACAACCTACAACATAAGGCTCTTACAGATATCTCTTCAGAAATCCTATCTCTTTCTTCTTCTGAATAGGATCGGAATACTTTTCCATCAATCAGATTAGGCTCACTAGCATCTGAGTCTGAAGCTAATATACCGCACTCCAGTGCAATTGCTTTGGCAGTTTGAATGTTATCACCAGTCACCATTCGAACCTGATGCCAAAAGTGTAATTTAGAAGACTATACATGCCCATGAAAAGCATAACAGTCTAGAAAATAGACAAAATATGAAGAGAAACTCTCAGAGAAAGAAACAAATGAGATGTGTACGGACCTTCACTCCAGCTTGTTGGCATAGTAGAACTGAATTTTTGACACCTGGTCGACATGGATCCTACAATGTATTACAGATAAAAGAACATCCAATAAGTAATGCTTAATTTTATACCAACCAATATGGTTTACAGAATCACATCAAGGCACATCACTAGACTCTTCAAAAAGGAAAGGAGAACAGCAATAAGTAAAGCTTACCTTAATACCAACAATAGCCAACAGTACAAGATCATCATCAGGTAATACCCATCTTGAAAGTTGCTCTTCATGAGTTGGAATCTTGTCTGGTTCAAGTGTTCTGAAAGCAATTGCAACACAACGGAGACTCCTTGCAGCCATATCATTGATATCATTTTTTAACTCGGCCATCTGAAACAACAAAAGAAAATTTAGTAAAAATGAGTTGGGCTTGCAGTGAGAGAACGGTCCTAAATCAAGACAGAATGATAAGGTAAGCCTTTAGTACAAACTATATCATGACAAAGAGAAACACAGTTGCCAACCTTCTCTCCACTCATATCTACAAGACTCTCATTCTCATCCATATAGTGTGTGCAGGAACCCAATACAATTTCCGCAGCGCCTTTCCAGTGAACATGGACACTCGAATCTGGCTGAAATCGAATTAAGAGTTTATTAAGATGCTGGATGGCAAGGGGAAAAATACCCAAACCATGAATCAAAAACAAAGTAACGGATGCTGAGAAGGTGGAAAGACATTACTGATTTCACTGCTACGCCTCCACGTTTCTGCTCTGAGTTGAATGGAAAAAGTTGCACAGCAGAAGACTCAGACCTAAGGGCATCGAAATTCATGCCTAACTGCAGAATTCAAAAAAAGGATTAGCTCTCCTCACAGCTGTATAAACTAGAACCAGAAAAATATAGCTGGAAAATTGACCTTTAACGCCCAATTGAGAATTGCCCTTTCTGTAGGCGATCCAGAAACCTGAATCTCACCACTCTGTAATCAGCAAGCAAAAGATACATTATTACATCAACTGAAGTAGAAACCAAATGGAAAATCAGTGAAGTTCCAAAGTAATTTTATCCCACCTCAGATCGGAACACACTGCCAGTTGTATTATGAGCAATTCCCTCAACAAGTTTGGATGTAAAAGCAGGTGGCAGTTTTGAGCTGCTGTCCGGAGGATCCATCTTTTGAAACCCAGCATAACACTCAACAACGGTCATCTGAGAAAAGAGAAAGTATTAGGGAACTCGCTTGTTGGACACACAATTGAAAATAGCAAAAGCTTGCAGCTAGGAATGCTGAGTACAAAAACTGTAACTTTATACTGCTATTTGTTTGTGTGTTACCAAATATAAAGAGCAGGAAGAGCACTAAGACTCACTTCGTTTAAGGTCAAAGTTCCCGTCTTATCACTGCAAATTGTTGTTGCAGATCCCATGGTCTCACAAGCGGAAAGCCTACGCACCTGAAAATTAACTTCGAATAAGTGCGAACACCATTCACTAAATGAATCTTGTAAATATTTTCATGCAAACAAGTGAGTCCCAAATAGTAAAAGATACGTACCAACGCTTTATCTGCCATCATTTTTCTCATGGAATATGCAAGACTGCCAGTACAAAGTAGAAAAGATCAGTGACGAAAGACAAACTCGTTCTAGTGAATTTTACAGCAGATCCATCCATTTATATTACTTTTGACCATCTTATAACTACACCCTTTCCAACTCAAGAGGTCAACGCAACTGCTATCATTAAAATGTTTAGATAAAAGATAGTAGACTAACGTCAAGGTAACAGCTAAAGGAAGCCCTTCAGGCACTGCAACTACAACGATTGTGACCTACAATATAGGTTTAGCTGAATGACAGATAAATGAAGAAGCTGACGATGGTATTAGCAATGCTGATTTCTTCTAAGAAACACTTACTGCAACAGTGATGATTTTAACAAGATCATCTAGCACGTGATCAAATTTTGTCGTCCCTCCAACAAACTGTGGGGCTCCATTTGCATCCTTCGTGTGACCAGTAAAGTAGCTGCAGAAAACAAAGTTTCGTTCAATGACCACTGACAATTTACTCCAAGTTGTACTCAGTTGTCAGAAAGAAATATAAACGCACCGGACGACAAGGACAAATAATACAACGCCAGCAACTGTAAGCCCCACAATTCCGATAAATGTTGCAACACCATTCAAGCGTACCTGAAGAAATCAAAGTTACGTATGAATATTGAGCAACAAATGCCAAAAAGAAATATGAACAGATAAAAAATTTACACTCACCTGCAGTGGTGTTTCCCCACCATTGTCTTCTGAGACGCTAGCCATTAGTAAGCCCCACTCAGTGTTGACCCCGACCCCAGTAACCTGAGTTTCAAAATCTAATAAGTAATCCATTTTGAGCGCCTCCAACTCAAATTTTCCTCTAATAAAGTAAAACATGTTTTTGCTGCAGAGATTCTCCAGCCAAGGATAATCTAGTTCACCAATCACACATCTCTCAATTTTTATTTTCCAGAAAGCTTACAGTTACTGTGTCACAGAAAGTAAAAGTTAGTGTTCGTCAAGTCTTACCAGCATTGTCCCATGGCCATCTGCAACTTTACAGCCGGACATTAGGAAGGGATTCTTAGCAGAGTTTTTGTGAACCTGCGATAAACAGCTTGCTCAAACACATGAAATGCAAAGACGGCATCATTGCAAATGCAAAGGCAGAGCGTAAAGCATACAATTTTGCTTTCCCCAGTCATGCTGGACTCATCAACCGCAAGGGAATGGCCAGCAACTAAAACTCCATCAGCAGGTACCTAAGGGAATTATTTGCAGACTAAAGATAAATTCTATATACTATTCCGAAAAGAGCTACTGCATTGAAAAATTTGGGGCAACTTGCCTGATCACCAATATTGAGAGGTATGATATCGCCTACCACAATGTCATAAATTGAAATCTCAACTCTTCTCCCACCGCGGGTAACCTAAGCATGTGGACGACGCACTTTCAGAGATTAACCCAACATAAATGATTTCATCTTTTAGCTGCATGATCATCTAAGCTCTCACCTCTAGGTGTATATTTCTTTTCTCTTCATTTAAGTTCTGGAATTGAAGAGATTGGCGATAATCACTGGTAGCTGCCAAGGGAAAATGTACACAAATTAGTATAATACATACAGCATTCACATATATGAGCGAAATCGAGTTCAGCAAGGAAGATCAATACCAGTCACCACAATGACAAGAAGAACGGCAAAAGCAATGCTGATACCATCGTACCATCCTTTTTCGATACCCTAAGAAGGTAGTAAAAGAGGTACCAAACGCTCAGGAAGAACAAGAAAACAATAAAACTATGGATAGTGGAGATAAAGCAATGGACGTGCAATCCAGCTTTAGCAATATGGAAGACAGAAAAACATAGAAAGGAATTGTTCGTTCAAACAGAGAGGTACAGTAGTCCTGGAAAGTCTTGTTTTGTAATAATTAGTCAAGTGGTCAGCTATGTCAGTGTCAGTTAGAAAAGGACCTGTACAAGGTATGCGCTGAGCAATACATAATGTACCAAATCCTAAACTGAATACCTCGGTCTTTATTCCCAATGCTAAAGAAGCAGCTGCTGCTACAATCAGTATGATCAAAGTAAGATCTTGAGAAGCTTCCCATACAAACCTCTATTGGACATGAGGAAACAAAAAAAGGAAGGTATCAAGATATTAATCAAGGGAATAGCCTCACAGAATGAAGCGGAAAAAATCTCACGCTATTGGAAGCTGCTAAGTAAAAGCCAAATATTTAAACTATTTAATACCCAGAAACTCCTCCCTTTCTTCTGCGGATATGTGTTTGATCCAAAAACAGATTTCCTTTTTGATATGTCATCATCATCCCCATGTATTCCCTTCTCCAAGTTTGTTTTCAACAGGCCAGATAACCCTTCGACCTAATAAAACAGAGGATAAATATATACATGAATAAGCTTTATGGCTGAGAAATAAGTGCCGCAGCGAAGAGTAATAAATCAGCTAAAGCAAATACATACTCCTCCAAGTTCTTGCAGAGATTCTATATTATGATCCCTTGATATCGACAGAATTTGCTCCTGTCCAATACCAAAATCACCACCGCCAGGAATTGAAGGTGAACTTGTCATTCCTAAAAAGAAACAAACCTCAGTCAACTACAGCATACCAATCAGAAGATGAATCAGAAAACTTGTAACCGTCAATTAGATTTGCAACGATGCCCAAGAAAACATCAAGGTCGGCAAATCTACAGTGACAATACTGTTTTTGCTACATATAAAAGGTAATCAACGCAATCCATTGCAGTTACGATCAATCACATTTTGAAAAACATGAAGCAGCAAAACAGAGACCATTCAGACTTTCCCTCGACAGAACTTGTGACTGCACAACGAACCATAGTGTCAGTCAAAACAACTAATGCGTATAAAACGAAAGGTCTTAAAATGCAATCAGTTAATACCGAGACACTGCAAGAGAACATATACATGCTACACAAAAATGGGTTGAACAAAAGAATTTTTAAAGAAAAGAAGAAGAAACTGAAAGAAGTTACCATTCACTCGGCTTGCAGCTGCTTTAAAAAGGTGTGCAGCCTAAGGAAGCAAACAGCACTGATCAGACACCGCCTAAACACTTATAAGTAAATATACTAGCAAAGCTTGTGTACTCTTATTGCTTGGGCATGCGCTCTCATCTTCCTCAGCATCTGTTTCTTATCTTCTTCCCTTTTCAAGTCCAGAGTATATCGGAAACGACGAGACGCATTAAGCACAAGCGCCGCTTGCTACAAAACCAAAATGATTTTCGAGAATGTTAGGGAAAAAAAGACAAAGAAATACAAACCTGAACTATCTAGATGAGGTATTTAACAACATATCATCTCCTTTCAAGAAACTAAAACCTGAGAAATCCAATAAAGCACTGTGCAGTTAACCAAAACAAATTCTAAATCAATAAGACATCAAATTCACCCAAGTCACAAACGCACATAACAGATCAATGATTCTATATGAACTGGAACTAGAGACACTTACTCTCCAACGGCGTAACCGCTCCACAGGAGCATTCTTAGTAGTAGTAATGTCAAACGGACTATCTTCATATTCATTGTCAGTGAAGCTGCTAGTTCCAGCCTCCACGTCCTTGTCTTCCCCTCCTGGAGAGTTCTTGAATGGTTCACTCATGGCTGTCGCAAGAGAGATAGCACCACACTCAGACACACTGTTGATTTAACCAATACGCTTTCCTCAAGCTGGAAAACACACACGCTCAAATTTAGAAACAGTTCTTTAGCCGTCTGCACTATCGTCTTTAACATAACATTAAAAACCTCAATCCAAGTTCAAAAACCAGAATCCAGTTCAAGAATCTCACTACCAAATCAATCCAAAAGGCGATTTGAAGATCACAGATTAACAAATCTCTTCCTGAACAACTCTCGGTTTTTCACTGTTCCTAAGCAACAACCACTCTCTACTCACAAGCAGCACCAAAAACCTAACAAACTTCCGAGACGGAGAAACAGTAACGTTTCCCGATTACGGCGGGAGAATCACAGAAACGAACAGTCGCCGGGGAATTTTGCCGGTAAATCAAGATTCAAATCGAGAAGGAGAATTTGATTCAGTGAGATAACAAAACGTGCAGGATAACATCGTGAATCGTGCCAGACCAGGAGAGGAATCGAATAAACAACACACAGAGAGTAAAGGAAATATGAGAAACATATAATATCTGAGATTTCGAGAAGGTACCTCAAGTATCGGCGGAAGGAAGGCGTTTCTCAGCTCTTTCCCTTTGCTCTTATGATGATTCTATGCTCAACTGATTTTTCCGTCACTTTCACGAGAAAATAAAACGAACGAGAGAGAGAAAGAGCGCGGTTTAGGAAGCTTCCTCCAAGTAGCTTTGACTCGTCAGTCGTCACTCGGGGTCCGGGTCCGGGTCCGGGTCCGGTTCCTCGTGAATTATATTTCTTTATTTCCCCCATTTATGAGATTATTTACTTTTTTCTAAAGAGAATTAACTATACATTATACAACAAAACTATATAAACCATAACATAACACGATGGATTCTTATGAATGGCTACGTTGTCTAAAGTTCGTTAGGCGCATGCATTTAATGCATCGATGCCACATTATTCAGCCTGTATTGAGTATCCAGACTTATATTGTGACCCTTGATTTGGGTTATATTGAACTATATACATAGTTAAGACTTAGGAGTAACGTTTCAAACAAAACAAAAACATGATGGCGTCTCGAATCAGCGTCCTCGCCGTTTCGTTGATAATATAGGCATGTCGCATGAGACTGACCCTTTGAACAATAGTATTTTATTTCTACGAGGAATATGTTCTCTCTAGCTTTGTTAATTATGCTCAAATTCAGTCCATATGTTATGTATAGGTTTATTGTAGTAAGAAAATCTGACACATTTACTGATCGTTTGATTATTCACTAATTGCAGTCAAACATAAGCATACTAAAACATCTGGCTATGTTTTTGACTTTTGATTATCTTCTGAAATGATGTTATATAGTCGAATTATTCGTTTATTGAATTATAAATTCTCAGAAACCAATCATATAATGGTTTCGTGATTATATTCAGCTAGATCAATAATGACAGGACTGGAATTAACTGGTATATCGTACGGTGTGGACATGTGAAGGAAATTTCTAGGAAGGAACACTACATTACACTTGCTCTTGAGTGTGACTCCTTACTCATATATCACCATCACATATTCTTAATTATTATATACATCTAAAAGACTTACAGTTGACTCTCTTTCTACGTCCTCATAAGTGCTAATCTTTGTAAGATGTATCGATGTAAAGACAATCTCAGTGATCCCTGAGTAAGGCTAACTGATATCAGTTTCGTAAGCTGGTACACCAGTTTATGATATTATACACTGATAGAAAATACGTTAACCTGGCTCCCATATGTATCAATTATATTATTATGCTAATTGAAGTTCAACCCTGCTGCAAACCAAAAAAAAAAAAGGGTGGCGACTTTTATTTCGATTTCGAGATTTTATAACTATATGAAAGTTGTGAATATTTAATTTCTAGTATTCAAAACGGACACCGAGATAGATAGGCCACACTGAACTAGATATAATAAAAACTGGGCTATATGCCCAATAATATCAGTACGAGTCTATTCCTTCGAATACTTATTGGGCAAGACTGCATGGAAGAAAGTTTCTGACAGATCGTGGACAATAACCAGAATGAATACGTATTAAATCTACGCCTCTAGCATCATCCGATCGTGGTGATCATTTAGACTATGAAAACTCCGTATGAATCGATCGAAAAACAAAGTAATCATGTGATTGTTCTTTTGGTCATTTACAAAGTGAAACAAAAGTGTAACCATACATATCAATGGACTACATTGAAGAAGAAAAAAAATAGAGAGCATTGAGTAAGTTTGGCTTTTCGGGCACAGAAAAGACATGAGAGCGTCTAGCAGCAATGATTTGAGGTTTGAAAAGCAAACCTTATCTACTCCTGACACATATGTCAATAATAGAATTTCTGAGTTCTATTCGGAATATGATAAGTTCTGGCATGTAGAATCCAAAGAAAGAGATAGGAGAAGAAAGATTGAGGAAGAGTTTTTGGGCTTATCCACCAGAAAAAAGATGATAGGTGACGTCCCAACACATATCCACCTGTTCTTGCCTCTGTCCCTTTTATCATGTGCATGCGATTCCAGAACTTTATTAGTATAATCAGGGCTGTTTCAATTTAATTGTGAACCCTGTTCAAAAATATTATCGATATATTTAACAATGTAATAAAATATATATAATTATTTGTATATATATTAAATGTTCTTCTTAAAATATTAAATGCTCTAAATTTAGATATATATCTAAATTTCTAAAATTTTAGAATATAATTTATATATTTACTTTTAACATTCTTAATCATTTTTTTTATTTTTTAATTCGGATCCTGTTCGACCGCTTTATTTGCCCATGCTATTAGACGGCCTGAGTATAATTTTGTTGAAATTGATCAATTTGTACGACTTGTTCCAATAGAATTTCTATTAGATAAATTCTTGGGTTCACCCCCTAGGTGAACCTATAGATTCACCAACCAATGAGAATTAGTTATTTCATATGCAGATTTTTTTCAAAAAAGGAAACAGAATATTTAGAATTTATTTTTTAAATAAAAGAATATAAATAAATAAAAAATAATAGTAACTGAATTTTTTTATTTAAATATTGTTGAAACCGTTTATACTAAACTCTAAACCCTAAATACTAAACCATTGGGTAAACCCTAAACCCTTAGGTAAAGAGATATTCCAAGGGTTTAGAGTTTACCCAAGGATTTAAGGTTTACCCAAGGATTTAGCGTTTAGGGTTTCTTATGAACAGATTTAGTAATGGATAAAAAATAAATAAAAAATAGTAATAGCTGTCAAAAAAAAAATTAATATTATTAAAACGGTTCATAATAAACCATAAACTCTAAACCCTAAATCCTTGGGTAAACCCTAAACCCTTGGGTAAACTCTAAACCGTTGGAATATCTCTTCACCCAATGGTTTAGGATTTACCCAAAGGTTTAGGGTTTAGTGTTTAGGGTTTAAGATTTAGAGTTTAAAGTTTAGTATAAACAATTTTAACAATATTTTAAAAAAAAATTTCAGGTTACTACTATTTTTTATTTATTTTTTATCCTTTTATTTTAAAAAATAAATTCTAAATATTTTGTTTCCTTTTTTGAAAAAATCTGCATATGAAATAATCGATTCTCATTGGTTGGTGAACTTATAGGTGAACCCAAGAATTTCTCTTCCTATTATAAATGATATCTATTAGATCTTACCAGCATCAATGATGTCATAAGAAAAAGAGTCTTACCTAAGCGATACAAATACGGAAAGTTTCTATTCGTGCACTTAATTTAGACGTTGAAATGTGTAGACAGTTATCTAGATATCAAACAAAGTATAAATTATACATTTTTATAAACTATACATTTAGACAGAGTTAGGTATTGGATATAATAGTGCAGCAATGCTGCTCTTTACAATCGTATATTCACATACAACCAGACTAATATTAAAACAGAAAATCACTTTTAGTATTAGACTAATAGACTCGTAAAACGAAATCAACCAAATTTGTGTTCTAGTTGATACATTTTCAAATAATTCATCTTCGAATAGTTTTTAACTCTTTTACTTATATAGTACAATGGATTACTAAATACACCATCTTTTTACTACAGGTTACATAAACACTAAACACTGGTGATCTATTGTTTTACATAGTAGTAACGCAACAAGCATCTAGTACTTTATTTACACTGGATTCATTTCAAACAAATTATAATCTAATTAAGTTGACGTCATATTTACAATTAGCTTATTTAAAGTTCTGTAGTCTGTATCGTAGCTATTCCGTCGTATATAGAAACTTCAAATTCTGAAACAATACGTTTGTACTGGACTTCTATTATAAGTTTATAACCATCAAAATATCATTTACTGTACATATATTTGTGCATATTGTTCGTATCTGATGTCGATAGCAGTTTTCCAAAACACTTATTTATAAGTCGATAAACTATATCATATAGAGTTAAAACTGCTGGATAAGGACAAACAAGAATTCGGCTATCCCTTTTCCGCAAATACGTATTATATATTGTTTTGATTACACAGAGATGTCGTGCGGTCTAGAACGGCCTAACCTAGTTTACGTAGATACCACTTCTATGAAAAGCAATCCATAAGAAGTTATGTTTCTTTCATACTTAAAATTCGGTTTTGATATAGAATCAACACATAAATATCCAATACTATATGCTTTTGTTTTGATGGCTCCGAGCAAAATTAAACTAATATGAAATCAAAGTAAGAGATACTCGAATATGCAATGGAACCGAGCAGTGGCGGACCCAGGAGAAATTTTAACCTGGGTCATAATTTATACTTAAACCCAAAGCCTAACAAAAAAGTCCAAACTATAATTAATTTAAACTAAAAATGGACCAAAGAGGGGGCAGAACTGGGATTCGAAGTCAGATTAGGGGGGTCAGTGTTAGGACGCAGCGACCAACTGAGCTATTCCGTACTACATTATACAGCCTAAAAATTTATTTTCTTATATTTAACCTGTGTCAGTTGCACCCCCTTTATTCCATGTGGGTCCGCCTCTGGAACCGAGTAATTAGTAAGAACTAAGAAGATTCATTTCTATTTCTTTTTTTTTTTTGTAGACACACAACAAACGAATTTTCTAAATAAGTGACCGTTAAAGATACATACATTATTGTATATTAACTCTTAGGGCCACAACACTATTTTTTCCTTCTTGTCTATATCTTGTCTGGCCAGCTAAGACGTACAACAAAACTTTGGACCCATTCATCTACCTAAACGCTCGTGTCAATCTTTCAAATAAATTTAGATCTTCGATATTTATCTAAATATTATTTTCTGTTGATCATTGCGGTAAAAGTGAAACTTCATTCCTCTCCAGATTTTCTTCATAAGTTAAATTTGAGTGGTTTAGCTTATTAAAGGGATTGTATTTATCTAATCTATGGTTCCATGTTATTCAGTTTATTATTCTCTCGAACACAAATATATTAAAACTGGCTCCGAGTTATCAATCATTGACATGAACAAGAACAATAGTAAACAAATTCAGTTAAGAACTTTACTTAAACAAAACTGAATTCCACTCATGTAATAGACGAAACAAGACCAAGAAATTATTCACATTCAACCCACAAAAACTCAATGATCTTAACCAATGTCACCACCAGGAGGGGTGTTTTCAGCATCTCAGAAATTACAGGGGAAAATCTGCAGAAACCTCAACATTGAGAGGAGCAAAATCAACAAATATATAAAATAGAGATAACAGCTTCAGTTCTCCTCTACTTATGTTTTTTTTCTCTGTTTATGATTCCTTCGTCATTTGCTCTGTCTCTTCAATAATACAAGACTAGACGACGATCGCAGGAGGAACACGAGTACTTGCGTTTGACCTTGAAACAGAGTGGCAAGAAACAGAACAGCCACTTGGTCTCGATGTCCACCGCCGCCACTTTTCCGCCGCAATACGGACACACGCCCGGTGCTTGTTGCCGACCAAGCTCTGTCTTCTCCTCGTGGTACACAAACTCCAGACACATTATTGCTTCTTTCTTACTCCAACTCTCAGAGACACCTTTTGTGTTTATATACTGCTTCTGAGCTTGTCTCTGCTTCTTTCTGGTAAGTTTGCTAGGAAAACTCTAGAAGTGTGAAGAACAAGAAAACGAGAAAAAGAAAAATTCCTATTTTGTAACCAAAAATGGGAAATTATATTGCGTGAAGATGTTTTCTTTTTGTTGCTGTAGGGTTTAGCAGTACAATGACAATGTATTTATAGAGGATGGAAGGAGGATAACGTGGCATACTCTCAAACGTTACCTGTTTAAATAATTAAAAATATTTAATAAATGTATAAAATAATTCATATTCCAAAAATCCTTTTGAGTCTTGGAAATCAGATATCTATTGATGATACAATGACAGCTTTCATGAAATATAAACCATGTATTATCTAACATAAATACAAATTTTTAAGGATGGGAACAAAAAATCAAGTCGACAAAAAGAAACAAGTGTAATGTCATCTCAGGTTTTCAAAAGAAATAAACACAACATGCTAAGATAGGTTCAAAATGATCCAGAGGAAACTCAACACTCACATGGCAAGAACTGCACAAAGCAAGATAAAAAATAAACAAAAGTTTACACCAAAACAGCACCATGAGGGTGACTGGGTAATACACATCTGGTGGCAATCCGATGATAAGTAATTTAGGCATCTTCAAAACAGAGCAGACTAGAAACAAAACCAAATATGAAGAGAAACTCTAAGGGATAGAAGCAAATGAGATATTGACTGACCTTGAGTCCAGCTTGTTGACATAGTAGAACTTAAATTCTTAGACCTAGACGACATGGATACTAGAATGTATTGACAACCTATGCAATTCGTTCTCATACTAATTATGCATTGCAAACATAAATGTCTCCTTGACGATAATAATAATAGATCCTGCTCATTCTAGTCCAAACATTTTTAGTCAAACACAAGCCAAACATAACATAGTGCATAACATGATAAAGTTAGTAATAGCGTTGATGATAGGTATTATAAAAGGGCAGATCCCTATCTGTCTGTCTTTTTTTCTTCTTCAGTTCACTCTGCTGCTACAACTTCAAGATACATGTGTCCTGGCTTCCCATCCATGGTTTTCCTTATTATCGCTTTGTGATCACGTGCCCACTCTGAAGATTCACCATTATACTTGTAACTTACGTAGAAGATAGCATTTTGGGCTTTCAGCTTCTCATGTCCTTCTTCTGTGTCTTCTTTAGTTACTACAACCACCTTCTCGATCTCCAAGGGTGGAGGGATAGTCATTATCTACAAAAGAAAAGGTTCATTTTCTTTCTTCTTTTTTTTTTTTTGGCAGAGAATCTCTCAAGGACTTACGTGATTTGTTTTTGAGTAGAACGCGATTTCAGTGAATAGATGTAGCCAGTCATTCTCCTGCAACTCTGATTCTTGCACCTGTGATGATCCACAGAAAAAAAAAAAAAATTTCAGACAAGTTGCCTTGTCAAAGGCTAAAAGAAAGATGTTGCAAGAATCAAAAAGTGGACATGATCAAACCACATAATAGTTTTTATTGTCACGAGCCAATTCTTCATCAGACAACCATTTGGATATTGGTTCTTTGTAGAAAGCATCTACAGCCGAATCGTCCCAATCATCATCCACAGCATCGTTACCTTTAAAAGAGTTATATCTATAAACAGTTAGTTCTCTTAAATTAAACCAGAACTCCCAGTGATATATATATATATATATATATATATATATATATATAAACACTACTAAGACATCAATCCACAGACAAATGTTGGTGATATATTCATTCTTACATTTGAGTCTGCAGGCTAAGGTAGTCCACATAACGGGACAGTCTGGAGAATAATCTTCGTTTAACAAGGTCTGGAAAGAGAAGACCGAGCCAGAGACAGGATCCTTGGCTTCCAAAGTTACATAGAAGTAGACGTATGCAGTAGAGACAACATCATACTTTTCCCAGCGCACAAACTTGAAGTTCGTTCCCTGTCTCAAAGCAAAAAAACAATGAAAAAGGGAATCAAAGGTAAATAACACTGATCAACACATCAAGTAAAAAAAAAAAATTGGTAACAACTCTAAGCCATTTTACCTTCTGAAAATTGTGGCAGTGGAGTCCAAGCCTACCATAAAGAGCGATGTTATAATAATCGCCCCAAGTAGACTTAACTAGTGTAGACGGATAGCAAGAGTTATTCACATCAAAACCCTACAAAAAAAAAATATCATCCTTCTTTCTCTTTATTATTTACACGAAGAGAGATCATCAAATTGTCCACTGGAAAACAATCTGGTAAATCAAAAATCTATTAGACATATACAAAGCAACATCAATGATTAAAGGATTCGAAGAGAGATTATTACATCGGCCAACCCTTCTCTACTGAAATCGGGAACGTTTGGAGGAACATCCAAACCGAAACCGAACAACTTTAGCTTAGCCCTTCGCCTTCTTTTTTCCCTTCGCAATAACTCAATATCATCCTCCATAACCTCCTTCAACTCTCTTGGACCAAGCTTGCCCTAATTTTCTCAAATCTCATTTTTAAAAACAATATCGTTCGATGCTTTAGCTACGTCAAAACGACGTCATTTTAAATTAAGAAAAAACGAGAACAAAAAAAAAAAAAAAAAAACTCAAACCGTTTTAAGCCAACGCAAACCGCTCAAACCAGTTTGTTTTTCTTCCTTCGGTCTGCTTCTCGTGGGATCTGAAAAAAAAAAAAAAGGTTTGAAGAGATATTACAGTTTGGTGACATGGGGAACTCGTCGCCAGAGTATGATCCTGATTATGCCCGATTCGCAGCGGAGGTTTTGTTAATCATTCATCTTATTTCTTGGCCGTAGTAGTAGCTTCCTTTCATCGACGCTACTTCTTGGTTCTCATATATTTACTTGTGTTATATATGTAGGTGCGAGCGGAATTGAAGGAGTACGCCAAAGATGAACATATTTTCTCCTCTTCCTCCTCCTCCTATGATCCGGCTGATCAAGGGTGGTCCACATATGTTACAGATGCCAACGTACGTAACAATCTTTTGACTTCTCTTCCTATTCTCTCACGTGACTTGTGTTTTTTATAAATTCATTTAGTTAGCAATCTGTGCGTGCGTGTAGGCTTTTTTTGCTGGTAGGAGAATAAAACCTAAAGCTTGGCGCGTTCATTATGACAGAGGCCTCTGCGCTAGACTTGCCCTCTACTGTTACAATCTTCAGAATGGCACAGATTACGATTTTCGGTTTATCTGTCAGTTACAGGAGCAGAACCGCGTATCCTCCTTCACCAAGTCTTTCATAACATTTGAGGCCGTTAGTCCAGCCGACCGTTCTCCACTCTTTTTCGAGACTTGCGTTAAGCATATCGATGATCAAGTTACATTCGTCCCCAAGTTGTGGTGGGAGACGCACATTTGCAGGGTGGAAGGTATTAGAAAATATAATCTTTGTCTAAAAAAGGGATATATGTATAGGTTATTGAATGGAACGGGTTCCCCTGCCATATTATCATAAGTTTTTCTTTGTGTGGTTGAAAAAAAAAGGTAGCGAAGAGGCTGATTATGAGTGGAACGATGAAGCAGTCAATGATTATTACAAAAGTGAACTGCCTAAATGGCTGTCTGATGACCATCAGCAACAATGCTATGTGGTAAAAACTCTCCTGTCTTGTAGTCAATTCATATGATGCACAAAATCAATTCTTTTTTTTTTTTTAAACTATTGGGTGTGTGTGTGTGTGTGGATTCCAATAGGTTGAACAATCAGAGCTTCATGACAAGAAAAACGGGTGGCTGGCTCTCTTAACTGAGTTTGCCTTCTTCACGAAATGGAATGGACCTCTCAGTCCGGCAGAGATTGAGGATTGCCGACCTTTGATTACTCAACGTGTGGTTGTGGAAACTCATGGAGAAGGTGAGAAAGAGCCGAGTGATAAGCTCAATGCGGCCAATGCAATCTTCTACATATCTTTTGAGTGTGTGGAGGATCCAACAATAGGTCATTATAGGGCGGTTGTGCGGAAGACTATGGATGGGAAACCGGGGCACATGCGCCTCGAGGTTACGTGTTCGAGAGTCTGATCCTACAAGAAAATCGGAGATAAAATTTCATTATCTTGGTAAAATATCAGAGAATATTAATAAGTATTAATGTGTGATCGAACTGATACATCAGAATTATGTTATGAAATTTGAGTTGTTCAATAGGGAAACTTGCACTATAGCTTTAATTACTTGATGATTTCAAAGCAGAGTTCCCGGTTAGCTTGATTTATCATCAGAAATTAGCATTAACAAATTGGATACCAGCGTATGGTCTTCTGCATAGAATAGATACAAGTTTAGACATGACTTCAGTATCATTTGTCTTAATCAACTTCATATAGTTGTAAAAATCTTTGGATATGGGCGGTACAATGTCGTGGTACTGCATATCCAGTAAGAACATAATAAGCATATTTAATAAATCTGTGACGAATAATAATTTAAGTTTTGAGTGCAAATGAGAATCAACATGTTGATGAATTTTTTCATCGTGATAGTGAATGTGGCAAGCTATATTTATGTATAAGTAGTTCATATTTTTGATCAACTATAACAGTGATGGTATTTTCTGGTGAAATTTAAAGGTTTTTTAATCATAGTATTCAAAGGGATTGAACAATAAATCTAATATAATTTAATAATTAAGATCAAATATTCATCTATATGTATATAATAATTTAAATCTATACATAACTCAAACAGGATAGAACAAATGTTGCTACCTATTAACAAGATCCCAAAAGTGAAGTTCTATTTAACAACAAGATAAAGATCTCACTTCAGATCTATAAACTCATATCTCTTTAAAGCTCATTTGAAATAACTTGAAAATAAAATTGATTAGAACACAAATGAACGAAAATTACTTGGGTGGAAGTGTCTTCTCCACGCCTTACATCATGCATATATACGGTTATGTTATAGAGAAACTATAACAATATATATATATATATATATATATATATATATCACATAAAAATTCATTGTTTTGTGCACATGGGGTACAACTAACCAAAACTATGAGACAAGTTTTCGATGTCTATCTTCTATTATGGCAAATACTAAAAGTTGCATCCACATGAAAACCAATAAGAACAAAAGAAAATTTGAGTTGAATAGAAGAAAATAAGTTCAAATTAACTTGAATTGAAGAAAACTTCAAATTGAGCTGGCTACACATAATCCTTAAGTTTCTTTCTTTTTTTTGCAATTTTGTTTTAGTTGTTATTTATTCTGTTTCATTATTTAATCTAATACTATGTGTTTGCTCATTTCTTTCATTCAGCTTAAGTAGAACAATAATCAAAAAATAATTATGCAGTATTTAAATCATACCTCACGCTGAATCACATACCGAGACGTATTATGAAAAATTCCTTCAAATATCAAAAAATGACATATATTCTGAGCTACCAACTTGATGATTTATATTTTGACATTTAGTATAGTGTTCAACAACTTCTCTCTACAAAAAATAGACAGCGGTTTTAAGAAAGTGAAAACTAACGTCTTACATGAATAGGTAAATGACTTTAATTAAGAAAACAATATCAAGAAACTAAACAATAAAGAAAGATATAACCTCATATTCACGCTAGACTTCTCCAACGATAAATGTTTGGAAGAGTCAAATTGGAATTGTATATGATGAGACTCTAATTGTATGTAGTTCAAGTAGCATAATATCCAAAGAGACTTTGAAATATCCACATAATATTTTTTTCAACATGGCAATTCTTACAATGTGCAATTAACTTTCTATTCTCCACTGTTATAAAATGTATTGAAACTTGATGGCATGCAGATAAACATAATGTACAAAATATGTCTATAGTAAACTTTCTGCAACATAGTAAAATGCATAGTTGTTAGTTACAACATCCAGAAAAGGAAGATTTCTTTGAATCACATCACTTACATCTCCAATATTTCTAAACTCAGGATTGAAAATACCAAAGTTACCAAGTATTGGTTGCGATTGCAAATAACGAACCACTGGTGGACAACTGTGAACACTTTGGCGTCATTTAACATGTGATGTAGCTTGACATCCCTCTTAGAGGGAAGTAATCTAGTATCGCATCCAATATTCCTCCATTCATTGGATTTTTAAATTTTGCGGAGTGTTTTAACCATTTTAAAGATAAAATATCTAAATTTTTAGATTATAAAGTTCCAACCCAACACTATTATCTCATACTTCTGGTTGTTACTATTAGAGGTATTAATATATTTTAGCTTATAATCTATTAACCATATTAAAAGTAAAATATATAAATTTTGGATTACAAAACTTGAATCTCATATTTGTGATTGTTACTATTAGAGGTAGTAATATCATGTAAATAGATCTCAGTTCTGATTTGAATACTGATCGCCTTAATTTTCACATCTATAATTCAATAATTCTTAAGCAAACAAAAAAGAAGCTTAAAATAAATAATTTGGAAAACATAATCAAAATATAGTAAAAACCAGAACTAGACCTTATATATTTGAATTTAACCAAAAATATGATTTGTGTTAAAAAAAAGTGTTAAAAACAAAAAAATATGATTTATATAATAGGTCATAGTTTAAAATGTTCAATTCCCTACTCAATCTTGCTGGAATCACCGGTTGAAATTTGGTATCTCTTGCTTCAAGTTCATGTAATCATCAACATATCAAACTGAAACCAAAATGAATGGACCAGCTTTCTTAGGCTAGATCGTTTTTCTCATTCTATAGAACCATCAATATTCAATGCCATTAAAAGAACAGTATTTAAACCTCAAAGCACTATGATTTGCCGTTCCCGATACTATCCGCAGCAGCAAATTTTTATGAAAGCACATTCTATCATGAAGCAGAGACAGCTTATATGTTTACATAAAGAACAATGCGGTCAAGTTCCACTTTTCTTGGGTCATAACTAATACATATACTATATGATTATAACTGCAACTTAGCATAATAGAAATTAAAAACAGTAATATAAAACCAAATCTAACCATCAAAGAAAACTTGGATTCTACTGGGTAGACAAGTGCCCATGAATCCTTCCTCCTCGTATACCTCCCTTTGGTCAATCATATCTATACCTCCCAAACATAAGTTAATTACACTTATGCCCTCTTTCCCGCCGTTTTCGACCTTTACTAAACCCGTTTGAAAAACCTCTTTCACCCACTCTTCGAACAAACTGTTAGCCAAAAACCCACACCCTCTGTATAACTTCTCGATCAACTCCGCATCGACGGTGAAACCGAATCTATCTTGCTGTTTCCCAAGGATCTCCTCGAACGAATCTATGATCTTCGCCATGAAAAATTCAGTTATATCTTTGTTTGACAAAACTGTGAAATCAAACCGGTTCTTGATCGAATCTAGAAGATGTTCTTGAAACCCGGTTGAGATTTGAGTGAACGGTTTAGCTTCTTCTTCGTCGGCATCAACTCTTAAGTTGAGGTCTAGAGCATTTGATCCCAAACTCAACTGTCTTGAGAACTCATTCTTGATGTTGCTTGTGTCGCACGCCACATTCTCCATGTCCTCCTTCACCTCTTGGATTCTCGGATTCTTAATCATCGTCGGTGCGGCATCAGATTCATGTTTCCTCTTGTGGCTAACCAGACTAGAACTTGATTTTTTACACTTCAACATCATTGGTATAACAACATGTTCGTTCTCTTCGCATTCATCATCTTCTCTTGTCAATATGAAGATCATTTGCCTCCTCTTTCCTTGAGAATCATCCAAATCTCCAGCCTTGAATCGATCAACGAGGAGTTTCTCGAACCGGACATCGGCTAAATCAACTCTCTCTATCAAAACGACAACCTTTTCCCGGTCTTTCAACGCCTTCTCGAGCTTCTCACACGCTTCACTTGCCTTGGATGATCTCAGGTTAATCTTCAGCATGTTATCGACAGACCCGAAAAGAGACGTTGTGATTGTAAGAGCCAATCTTCTTTTCGCAGTCACGTCGTTCCCTGAAGCCAGCATCCAAACATCTCTCCTCTTTACAGATTCTTCTATGGCTTCAACCACCGAAGGAAGAGCTTGACTTTGCCATGGAATGTTCTCGTAAAGCTTCTCTGATAATTTTCTCGTTGTTATCTCTCTCTCTGGTCCTTCTTCTTCATCAGAGTTCTCTGCATCAGATGGAAATGGAGAATGACCAAGTGCAAGAGTGATCTTGGTTTCAACACCTTTATCATTGCTAATCTTGAACCCATCTAAACTCAGTTCGTTGGTTAGGTTCTTCTTTAGACCTTCTTGATGATTACTTCCGAAACTAAACTCGATAGTACACGAGTCTTGTCGTCTGAACTTAGCCACAGAACTAGATGCACGTGAGTCCACAAAGGAAATGGTGGCTGTGGAATCCTGTAAAACAGAGCTGCTCTGTTTCTTGTGGTGAAGAGCTCGACAGAACCGGTTCCATTTCTTCTTCAGTCCACTCAACTCAGCCTGAAACTTTAACAAACAAAAAGAAAAGCCGGTTCAAGTAACCGAAGAACACAACAATAACAAAGAATGATCATTCATTTATCAATAGACATTGTACCTTTTTGTTAATGTTGTTGGCATCACCATGAGGTTGCAGCCACGGTGGTAAGATTTTGTGTTGAGCTGACATAAAAGCTTTTGCTTCTTTCTCATAGTTAAAAGCACATTCTCCGCAAAAACTGTGTTTATCTTCTTCCTCTTCTTCTCTTGCTCCTTCTTCTTCCTTAACTCTAAAAGGCTTCATCTCCAAAATTTTAGGAGCCATCTCAGAACTCTTACCACTGAAACATCAAGAATGTTAATATCAATTACAAGTTTACAACTACTTAAGTTGGTGATCATTGATCAGAAAAGAATAATAAGAAGAAGAAGATAGGAACCTGGAAGCATGGAGGGCTAGTGAAAGTCCTCCTGAAGGAACTGAAACAGCTTGAAAAGCCCATTGAACATCAAGTGGAGGTTGCTTCATTTGACACCTCATGTACGTTTGGTAAGAAGCTGTCCCCAAGAGCCAAACCTTGGCTCCTGAGTTGCTATAATCATAAACCAACCTCCCTATCTCCTCCACTAGATGATCTGCTGCGCTGTAATGCGATGAAGATGCGCTCTTAAGACCGCTCCACACTGCCCAGTTCAGATCACCAAGACATACAATCACACCTTTACCAGCCCAACATGTGAAAGAATCAATCTTCCTCTTCAGCTCTCTAACTTGTCCCTCTATATCTTCCTTCTTCATGTAACTCAACCCAACTTGAGAAAACTGAAACTTGATGAAATGAGTTTGCTTTAAATCATCTGGAACTTCTCCTCTCTCAACTCTCCCCATGAGTTTTGAAACTACTCCTTCTGTTAGAGACACAGAGTCTCCAACTATGACTGTGTTCCTCTTCTTGCTGTTCTTCTTCCCTAGAAGCACTTCAATGATCGGGTTTGCTTCTTCTCTAGCTTGATCTTGCGTAGAGATCTTCCCTTTAGGGAAATGAAAAAACGGGTTCTGCTCAAAGGAGTGGTGATGAGAGTGCAGGAACTTACTAGGGTTAGGGCTTAAAGTTCCTCCTCCTTGGTTGTTATCACTAGAAGTAGGAGAGCAAGGAGAAGAGAATACACCAACAGAGGAAGAAGAGCCGTAGAAAACAGGGGAAACAACAGAGGAATCATCTTCTATGTTACTCTTCACAGCAACGCTAGAGAGTCCAGCTTCTCTCATCACTCTGCTCACACTAGGATCATCAAGAATCGATGCAACGAGCTGCTCGAGCTCGACTTTAACCGCCAAGAACGGGTTGTTTTGCTGGCTCTGCTGTTGCTGCTGCTCCACACACCCTCTCCTCTGATGAGCCTGTGCTCTCTTCAGAGCAGCGACTAAAGCGTTGGAGAGAGACGGCTGAGTCTGAAACAGAGGGTTTGGATTGGTGGGAAGCCTGTTGAGGGAAACGTTGAAACAGAGCTCGAGAGCTCGGCAATGGAGAGAAGGGTGAGCTATGTGACGACCAAGGGATGTGAGAGGTTGAGATTTGAGACATGCCCTTCGAAAAAGGTTGGATCGTGTGGAAGTTAAAAGCGTCGAAGCGACGTGAAGAGGTGTGACCTGAGAATGGCCTCTCCTTCTTGCTAAGGTGAGAGATTGCTTCAGAACTGAAGCAGCCTCTGGTGTTAGCGTCTGGTGCACGGTATAAGCCCCTGTACGCATCACAAAACCACTCACCAAAAAAAAAAAACTGTTGAGACTCTGAAGTTTTTTTTAAGCGTAAAGGAAGAGAAGCAAACTTAGTGTTATAAAGATATTGTTAGTATGAGAGAAGTAACGAATAGATGAGGGGGGAGCAAGTTATGGTTTTATATTGTTGGTTGGTTTCATACTTTTGATGTTGTTTTTTTCTTTGATTTTTTACTAATCAAATATCATATTCTTTTATGGTTTTTATAAAATAAATTATACCTTTTGCTTTCGTCTTTTGAACAAGAAAACAGCTTTCTGAAGCTTTTTTGAATTTTCCACTTCCTTCAAGCTTCGTTTCCCTCCACAGGTTCAAGTTAAAAAACATGTATTAAACTATATTAAAGATCTTTGTTATATACATATGAATATTTAAAGGTCCGGCCTTAGTAGTAGCGGAAGTACCAGTGCAGTTTTTAAAGTGTTGAATATTTTTTATACATAGAAATAACATTATCATATGACGGAATTTAGGGAATTCATGAACAAGTTGTTTATTTATATTTTTTTGAAAATAATTATTTTGGGAAACAAATTCTTTAGATGAACTTTTATATTATTGTAGCATATATACACTCATCTATAGTTCATGTGTGTCTTCTTGTATCAGTTTCTAGTTATGCGCTTGTCTAGGTCCGTATACTATAGTTTTTCCCGACTCCTCAACAACATAATTGTAGCAAAATTCAGAAATTTGCTATTTAACAAAAAAAAAAATGGTAAACGTACGCATGTCTTTATTCTACCAAACCATATCTATTCACACATATAAATTTGTAGGAGAGACTTTCAAAGTTGTATTTCAAGTTATGTGTTAGAGCGATCTATATGCAGTTTGTGGCCATAGTGAAGTTTTAGAAACACAAATGGTGCTTTCTTCTTCGTAATGAGGAAGTCCGCCTTCCAGACCTTTGGTCCATGTTCCTTTTAATACTTTAAATCATTTAGGGGTTGACTAAAAGTAAATTATTGTGATAATATATTTGAAGAGTCATCACAGAGTTTAAATTTGAGACAGGCAGCAATCAAAGTTTTATGATGATAAGCCAAGTTATGAGAATATGAGATATCCAACAAGATTAAATCACAAGGTTATATTCTTTAAGGTTAATTGACCTTTCTTTATGAGCGTAATAGTATCATATGAAAGAAAGAGTCATCTTTAGTCTTTTTTTACTTAGTTTCTCTCAAGTCTCGATCTTCCTAAAACTAGAGAGCTCAAAGAGCGTAACCACAAAGAAAAGCAAAAGATAGTGATAAAGAGAAGTGAAAGTAAATTTGCAATGTATTTAATGTATATAAACAAAAACATATTATACAGAAATTGAGGTGGTGTCACTGTCTTTGAGGATGATTTTTGAAGAGAGACAGAATTTCATTCCCCAAGCCTCCCAAAAAGCAACAATCCGTCTCCTATCTCTCAGTTTTTAAAGCACTGTCTTCTCTCTCTTTCTCGCTCTAAGCACATAATATATATTCGTAGTATATTTATATCTACCCTAATACATGTTACTTGAACAAAATGATAATAAATTATAATTCGAGTAAACTATATTATATAAATTTTCATATTTATTTATATGTCAACTAGGTGATTCATCCGCGTATATACGAGGAAATGAATACTTATGAAAAACTAAATTGCAATAGTTATTAAAATTTAATTTTGTTTAGTTTAACATATTTTGTGAATTATTAAGTTATGATGTTTTAATGTGCTTGATTTTAAAGAATATTCAACTTTTTGATGATATTTATTTCTAAAATTCTAGTTTGATTTTAATCTAGTGAAATTAGTTTCTTATTGTTTATATGGTTATATTAATTATAATTTCGCATTTTGTTAATTTGGGTTCATATATTGGAGTTTGTGAATTTTTGAAATTTCACAAATCACTTATAAAATTTATAACTAATAAAATTCCAAAAATGAAAAATATTGTTTAAGACCAGTTTAAAATTTCATTATTTAAAATATAAATTTACATTAAAAAGTTACACGTTAACATAAACTCAACTAAATCTACTTAATGTTTAAGAAAACTTATTTGTAAACAACATATTTGGTATTTTGTGAAGGCAATACTAAGTAAAAATTGTATGCATCAAATTCTAAATTAAAATCTTTTTGACGGAGTGAAAATATTGTAAGTATTTAAACTTTTAGATGACTCTGTTACATGTTATAACTGTTGACTTGATACTAACTGAGTTATTTGAAATCTTATTCTATTATATAGTTATTTTAAAATATTCACTTTGATCTTTCATCTATTCAAATATGAATAGATTTCTATAAAAAAACGATGAATTCGTTTTTTTTACAGAGGAAAACATGATTTTTTATGAATAAGGTAAAATTTTAGATATTGAAACATTTGTGTTGATGATTCAAACTTGAAAGAACTAGTTGTTTATTTACATAGAGATAAATTTTAAATCTTAAAAATATATTTCTTACTAATTTGATATATTTATTTTATTAATGAGATATTAGATGTTTTAATATCATATGAAAATTGATTTAACCAGCGTGATTTAGGATTTGTTTTTTCATTAAACAACATGTTATACATATAAAAGAATTAATATTAATTTATATATTAATACATTTCCTTCGGATAATACTTTTTTCTTAAATTATTTGGTTTAAATATGATTTTTATACTAAAAAGATATTATTTTTATATTACATTCCTTTTGAATTATATTATTTTTTAATTATTTACATGATTTAAATAATAAATAGTTGATATAGAAAGTTCATTTTGAGTTATATAAAAGGTAATTCGTTTTTAAAGATATTAAATTTTTATGTTAAATTCCTTTTTGAGTTATATAAAATAAAATTCGTTTTTATTAAACACATGTTTTGAATATAAAATTTCTATATACATATTTTTAGAGTTATTTCCTTTTTGATAAAAATATGATTTGGAAACAAGCTTTGAAAAAGGTTAAATAAAAATAATTAATAATAATATATTGATAATAAATTTAATTCATTAATATCATTGTAACTAACCATTCTAAAATCAACGTAAGAATGAGATATAGAAAATTGACTTCTCAAATAATATTATAGATATGTATTTCTATTACGTAATATAATAAACCTAATACCCATAATTTTTTATTTTTTTTTTAAACGGTATTATTAGTTTGTTATTAAAAGTTTTTTTTCTTGGAACACATAATATATCACGACATGACAAGTAATGTTATGCCAATGCCACCACAACAAATGTTTAAAAAATAATTTAGGTCTGTGTGTATATATATTACGACATCACATAAATACATAATAACGGGATAATATAAATTCCGATTATGCGTATTTGTTTGATTATAAACTAAAATCCTATAATATCGCAGTATCATTTTCCGGGTACCAATACTCTCTAAACTTAGACTCTTCCAGTCATATATTTGATCTTAAGTTTTGCCCTAGCTAATGCTTCATCTAACTTGCTATATATATATATATATATATTTTTTTTTTTTTTTTTGGTAAAACTAACTTGCTGTATATCTTAAATCTTACTCGAGTTACGATAATCCAATACCTAACCTAACAAGAAAGATTGGTGGTCCTCGCTGTCTCGCGATGGGTGTCAGGATGAAAAAGCATTGCATGTTATGTAGAATATTGTTAAGCTTTATTTGTGTGAAGCAGTTAAGTTACCACAACTTTTGATCATGCATGGTACTCAAATTATTACCATCTTTTTATCATCACTAAGTTATTTATATACAACATGTATACGTATTTCATAATCATTATGTTCTTGCCCATGCAAAAGCGGTATCTCGTACCAAATGATCTATTCATGTTCATAGTATTTCAATATTCACTACGTACATGAGCTAAAACAACAAGCACATGGTTGCTTCTTCTTAGTGGGTTAACATATAATTGCAGACTCGATTGTTTAACTTAAGGTTCGAGAGGCAATTTTAGTGTAAGAAAAACTGTGGCCTATTTAGGAATTTTTTAAAAAAAAACTAAAATATATGGAGCAATAAATAGTGTATGTATTTCTGTTTCAAAATAAAAAATAAAAAATAAATAGTGTATGATCAGATAAGACTCAAATCTCATTGCGTGCAAAATTTACATCTTGAAGGTTAGTTGGTGTAGAATCATCTCTATAATTGTTTAACAATATGTAAAATTTCATGCAAATTCCAGTTATGCAAATATAAGAAAAATGTATATTTTCCGAGGTTGCAACATACTATACAATTTCCAGTATATATAATAGTTGTTCATTTTCACCAGACTGATTTTCACATAGTAAGTATATCTGCAGAACAATCAACAATGGTAACTCATCATTTAATGAGAAACCAGGGTTCAATAACCGATTCTGTATATAAACATAAAACCGATTCCAGTACACTACATATATTACTGCCAACTAATGTTATTTTCTTGGCAAATGAAAGTTGTTAGAGAGGCAAGTCGGGGACAGAAGAAAGGACCATACTTAAATTAATAAAAACTAAAGCAATTAAAAGAATAAAAAGGAAGGTGTCAAGAGCTTTTGCTACTGAAATCTAAGAGAATGTGATTAAAGTTAGGCCTCAAGAGAAGAAAAATAAAATAAAAGCAAAAAGAAAAGGTTGTTAAATCAAAAGAAAATACTTATGCATATGTCTATAATAAGTTTAGTATGTACTTTCGCTTTGTTGCTTTGCTTCATATTGCATAACTATATACTGCATGCATAAAACAATGACGTATTAACTGATCATTGCTGCCACATTCTTTCTCCGATCTCTTGGTTTCTCTGATCCCAACGAGAATATTTCTCTTTATTGTTTTTCCTTTTTCTCCTTTGCAAATCTTCTTTTTATGTGAATTTAAAGTTTTTTCAAAAGAAAGTAAATCTTCCAATGGTATAAAGGGTACGGCTTAGGGTTACTTTTATCAGATCGATTATCTTTCTTTCATAAAATCATTACCTCCAGGTTAGATTAAAGGATTCGGATTTAAAGTCGAATAAAAAAGTAAGAAAAATACAATGCCATCATTATATTTTCACAACTTTAGGGCTTTTGTTTACGGATAAAGAAAAATAGCTTGACTAGATTGGATAAAGAAGCATGGTAAACAATGTTTCTACCTTTAGAACATTTGATTTACTTTATAGCCATTTACCAAACCAAAATGTAGAATTAATACATTTCCGGTATTATAAAAAAACTTAAACCCTTGGTGTAAATGGTCTTTTACTAAACACTATGTGGACGACACATTAGTATATAATTATTAAATTTTATGGATTTCATTGCTATGATATATAAACAAATATTATATTTTATACTTGTTCTATACATGTTAAATATTATATATGAAGATGGGGTATTATTTAATGTTCAACTAAGCACAATACTAATTACATCATCACATCAAATTAAAACCAAAATATAAAACTAATTGTTCGATTATACATAAATATTCGAGCAACTGAAGAAAGAACAACTCTAATTTAATTTCAGCCGCACCATCACTCAGTAATTGATAATTATACTTATGATTATTACTCTTATGTACCCTAGTAATATTATTGATCTATTGAGTAGTTATATTATCGATAGTGTACGTATTGTATTTCTTTTGTTATATAGACTGATAAATAATCTGATCTCCCGATAGCTATTGGAAAGTTTTTCTTTAACAGTAGAAGTCTCAGATTTTACGCCCATTATTTTTTGTTAGACTTAGAGTTAGTCTTTAAGTATTTTATTTAGAAAATAATTCTTTGTACTAATGATGGTTTGAATCCAAAGTACAAAGGAAACAATCCTCTTGTGTTACTATTAGGCTACTAATACAATGATAAACTAAAATGCAAATAAAACATGAAAATGGGAATAAAGTGGCCTATACGAAAAGTACAATGTTCTACTATAGCAGTCAAAAAGCATTTTAAACCTCCTACATCTTTTATTGATAGTTTTTACTATTTTAAAAAACTTTAAAAGAAGGAATTTTTGTTTAACAGAATTCTTTTGATCATCTAGCTTCGTATCCCAAAAAAGCTCAGATACGTATCTATACTTTTGTTTTTGTTGGAAACATTAACATTCTATATATATATTGATATGTGTGTGTGTTTGTGCATTAGTCACCTTTTTAGGTAACATACATATTATCTTCAGAAGGATATCCTTAAGGTTAACATTTTTCATAAGTACAATTTGGTTTCTAGTCGAATCTGTCTGAACCAAGTTGAGCAACGCCTAATATTTAATAAAAAGATCATAATTTATAATTTGGTACCTAAGTAGTAAGTCGTCGCTAATTTAATATTATATATATATATATATATATATATATATATATATATATATATACAAAATGGAAAAGAAAAAAGGAAAACGAAAACGGAACAAATCATTAACGGGGATCGGTCAAAGAGGAATAATTAAGCTCTTTCTTTTTAACAAATTTTACTGTCACGCACTTTTATATTTGTCTTTTGCTGGCCACAGTTGAACGAATGTTTCTTTCCTTCCATAACAAGACAAATAAATAATTTTAATAGATAAGTTTTTTTTTTAATGCTTAGTAGATAAGTTTTGTAATGGTTTTATTTTTACTGTCGATCAGAAAAAACTTTATTTTAATCATCAGAAAAGCAGTGAGAGTATTAGAAAAGAAAATATCATTCTAATTTACTCCAAAGTAGTGTACAAGCAACTAACTTGATTGGCAGCTATTCGGTCCTTTATCTGTAATTGTACAAAATATATACAGTTCAAAAATTATATATACAAACTATAAGAAACTGGCTTTTCCCTCTATCCCTATAGCCCCCGCACGCAAAGAAACTCGCTTTACAAAAAAAAAAAAACACTTTTGTTTCTCTCTTTTTTTTTTCTTAGCTCATACGTGAAAAACTAATGGAGAGACAACATTTTTTTTTTTGGAGAGAGAACATAAACTGTATAACTCTTCGCTTCTTCCCTAATCAGTGTTCTTTTTTTTTTTTGAAAGAATTTTAAATTTATTCACTTCAAAAAAAAACCTGTTTACAACTTAATGCTTCTTGTGTAAAAAGGAGAAATAACTTTGAAACTTAGAAGTAAAAAATAACCAAAAAAGGCTATCTGCTCCCAAACCACACCTCCATGGCCTTCTCATGCTTGTTTCCCTCTTTCCTCCTCAAAGAAGTAATTCTATTTCGGACCAGTTTATCTAGAAATCTGATAAGTTGAGCAGGATGTTGAGCCACTTCCCCCACCCGACGCCTGTTCCTCTCATACCAGATTGCATAGATAGTCGCTTGAAAACAGTATCTAAAGAGAAAAGTGGTGGTTTTGTCCCTCAAACCCACTACCACTTTCTGCAAGAGAGTAGGCCATTGATCTGAGAACCCCGAGCCAGTCAGACCTCTTACCATACCTCTCCAAACCTCTGTAGAAAACGGACAGGCAAAATATAGATGATCCCTTGTCTCCATCACTGAGTTACATAAAAGACAAGTAACCACAGCTTGCGCATTCCATCTCAGTATCCTATCACCCGTTGACAACCTGTTGTGAACAGCTAGCCACGTGATGAAAGAAAACTTAGGTGTCCCTTCTTTAAACCAAATCCCCTTGTGCCATGGAATTTGCACAGCCCGCTCTCTAATAATATTCCAAGTGTGTGAAGTCCTGAACACAGGTTTGAAATCATCATTCTCCCCTCTCCACAAACACACGTCTTCCTCCTCATCAAGACCCTGATCTTTGAGTCTTAGAATCTCATTTTCAATCTGAATCAAAATGTCACTTCTGAGTCTTCGCCTTCTATAAGTCTGTATTGCTCTTTCAACCGTAGCATACATCGGTATACCAAGCCCAATACATCCTCGTTCTCCAGTTAGATTAATCAGAATCCCCAAGTGAGACCACTTATCTAGCCAGAAAAAAGTTGTAGCACCATTTCTTACTTCCTTTCTAGTAAGATTCAAAGCCACTGGTCGAAGCTGCAGAACCTTTTTCCACATCCAAGATCCTAAAGAGCTGGATTCTTTAACACTCCAAAAAGAACCCTTTCGAATGAGATATCTATGTATCCATCGAACCCATAAAGATGATTTAGCAGAGAGAATACGCCATATCAGTTTTAAACAATACACTCGATTAGCTTCCTTGAGATTTCTAAGACCCAATCCCCCTTCTTCTTTCGGTTTGCAAACATCAGACCAAGAGACTTTAGTCTTGTGCGTAGACATAACAGGGCCTGACCAAAGAAAAGCTGAGCAGAGACTGTCTATCTCTTGGATACACTGATTAGGAAGACGTAAGGCGGACATCCAAAAGTTTGTCAAGCTATACAAAACTGATCCTATCAACTGCAGCCGGCCCGCAAAAGTGAGATGACGCGCAGTCCACGAGTGTATTTTCCTCTTAATGCTGGAGATAAGAGGGGAGTAATCTGAAACTGACATCTTCTTAGAGAGCAAAGGAAGGCCCAAATACCTGACAGGTAGAGATCCAGCTTCAAAAGGAAAAAGTTCCATAATATTAGCACTGTCCTCCTCCTTAACACCCGCTAGAAAAAGTGTAGACTTCTCCAAACTAATGTTAAGACCCGACAGCTTTGCAAACTCATAGAAAACCTCCAGAATACCCTCGATAGAATTCTTCTTTCCATCCGAAAAGACAAGAACATCATCTGCAAAAGAGAGGTGAGTGAGATTGAGGTCCTTACAATAAGGATGATAACCTACTCTCCCTTCTTCCGCAGCTCTATCAATCAGCTTCGATAGTACTTGCATACATATCACAAAAAGATACGGCGACAGCGAACACCCCTGGCGCAATCCTCTCTTACTATTGAAATACCCTGCCAATTCTCCATTGATCTGGACAGAAAAAGAAGCTAGCTCAATACACCTCCTTATCCACAGAATGAATTTTCCTGGCAATCCCATAGCTTCAAGAACAGATATCAGAAAAGCCCACTGAACCGTATCAAAAGCTTTCGAGATGTCTATCATGATAGCACATCTAGCAGAAACAGAATCTTTATGGTAGCTTTTCACCAACTCTGATGCCAGTAGGACATTTTCCATGAGAAGCCTGTCCTTAACAAACGCAGATTGATTTAAAGAGATGAAACCAGGAAGCAGTTTCTTCAATCTGTTTGCCAATATTTTTGATATCACCTTATAGATGACATTACAGCAGGAAATGGGCCTATAATCTTTCATAAAAACTGCATCATTCTTCTTTGGAATCAAGGCTAAAATGGTTGAGTTGATACCTTTAGGCAGGAAACCTTTCTCAAAAAAAGATTGCACCGCGTGAGTAACATCTCTTCCAGTGATAGACCATGTCGCCTTGAAAAACTCAGCAGTATAGCCGTCTGGTCCAGGCGACTTATCCCCCGCCATACCAAAAATAACCTTTTTGATCATCTCCGGAGATACCTCATCAGTTAGCATATTTCTGTCCTCCACCGAACACTCATACTTCAGAAGATTTTTTATTATCTCAGAGCTCGGTCTACTATAATCCAGCGGAATATGAGTAAGAAAGGAGCTAAAATAATCCACTGCTTCTCTTTTAATATCTTCTTGATTATCCGCAATTGATCCATCTCCTCTTTTAATTTCCCTGATCGAATTCCTCACTTCTCTAACCTTAGCAGCTCTGTGAAATGTTTTATTATTTCCATCTCCAATTCCTAGCCAGTGGACTTTTGCTCTTTGACTTAAAACCTTCTCTTCAAGAGTAGATAAGAAAGACCATCGAGCAAAAGCTCCTGACTCAGCTTCCATATTAATTTGAGAGGGTTCCTGAAGAGTCTTCATCTGCAGATCACATAGCTTCTGATACGCTTCCTTCGTTTTCTTCACTACATCTCCAATTTTTTCTCTGCTAAGCTTCCTAAGCATAGGCTTAAGAGCTTTCAACTTTTTTGATAAACGAAATAAAGCAGAAGTAGAGTTGAATAGCGGCTCTGTCCCCATCCAAAAATTGTTCACGAGAGGCAGAAAATCTGGCATGTCAGCAACTGCATTGACAAATTTGAAAGGCTTCTTCGGCTTTATACTTTCAGCTTTAACAACTATTCTACATCTCTGGTGATCCGAACACCCACCCGCTTCAAAAACACAATAAGATTGGGGGTAAACCCGAAGCCACTCCTCATTCACCAAAGCTCGATCTAACTTCTTACAAATAATGTCATTTTCCCGCTTGTTACTCCAAGTAAACTTCGGACCCTGATAAGACATATCCACCAAAGAGCAGTAATTAACCACCTCCTGAAAATCTCTCATACCTCCTGTATCATGATTCACCTCCTCATTTGAATGCTCATCACCATTAAGAATCTCATTAAAATCCCCACAGATAATCCAAGGGCTTCTCCTAATGATGGAAGAATCTTGGTGATCTTTTATATCCCTCCAAAGCTCTTTCCTCTCCTCCTCCAAATTATAACCATACACAAATGAACTGAAAATTTCCTCCTTCATACCCTCCAGCAAAATAGAGACTGTAATCATCTGAGCACTCTGGAAACACGGGGTTACTCTCACTTTCGGATCCCAGATTACCCAGATTCTACCCAGTCGATGATGAATATAGTTTGTAATAGATAACCATCCTGGAAACACCTTCTCAAGAATCTTCTTAGCTTTATTTTCCTTAACCCGAGTCTCCACCAAACAACCAAATTGAAATTCCCTTCTTCTAATCCACTCCTTTACTACCGAATGTTTTGTTTGCTTGTTGAAACCCCTAATGTTCCAGATAAATCCAGACATTATTGATGGCGAGGTTTCTTCTTGTGCTGATCACTAGGACCAACTTCCTGCTTCCTCTGGTGAGTTTTATCTCCCAGTACCTTATGTTTATTTTTAGAATCTCTTGGTAACGACGGTCGGAGAGTGATACCTTCTTTCTCCTGCAACCTTTCCAGCGTATCCTGCTCCTCAACAATCTTAACTTCCTCAATCTCCTTTTCTTGTTCCAAAATTTCTCCTTCTTCTTCCTAATCAGTGTTCTAACAGAATCAAATGGTATGTTTACACTTCCAGATAAATCACGAACATAAATCTGAAAGTTAACTTATATCAAGATTACATTTTACCAACTGTGTTAATTTGAGCCACTTCGACGACACTTCCAAAGAGTGGTGTAGAATACTATGTCTCGTTCTGAACATTATGGTTGTATCCAATTCCTTCATGTTACTCGTGTCATTTCAACAAATCTGTAAAAGCGACCAATTTTTTTCTTTTAAGAAAGATAATTCGGAAAATTTCATTAATTCTGATATTTTTATTTATATCAAAAGAGTTTCAAGTGACTATATACTCAGTGGCGGATGTAAGTATACCAATAATGGCACTTGCCCCCTCAAAATTTTAAATTCTTATATCTAACTTTTATCTATTCTCTCATACTAAAAATTACACTTTAACTTTAGTTTTTATAATTATGTGTGATTTGCCCCTTCCAAAATTTTATGCTACATCTGCCACTATTACACCATCTTATTGTGTTCACTTGATTAAACTATTTTGATGTCTTCTAGCTAGGTTGTTCGCAGGTTATGATGACTTATGAGATCTGATTTTCGGTTGTTAACTTGTTAAAAAGAAAAGCTAATTTGTATCTTTATTGCGTTTACATTTACTGTAGAGTTTGTTTAGTAAACCCGCAACTTAAAAGATTTTAAAAGATTTTTGTTTTAACGGTGAGTGTAAATGCTACACGGAAAAACTGAAAGTTATCATCTATTTTCACAAAGTTTCCGTAGCACACATACAACACTAGTACAAAGTTGAATAACTGAAACGGGCTAAAATCCATAACTAATATCTGTCCGGGCTGAACCTACTTAGAGCCAATATGTTTCTTGGATATTCTGAGATTAAGTGTGAAACTTTATTAATTGCTTCCTTTTTCTCTCGTCATATTTTTCATTGTTAATGGCTGAATTTAGATCGTCAAAGTTGGTTTAACTGAAATCTTTACATACAGAGTAGGAATCTTAACGTTAGATTGAACCGAGAATAAGTTTGGATTACTCGTTTGTTTTCTTCTACAAAAAATATCAGAGTTGGATTGTTTTTTTTTTCAATATATGAGCTGCAATTGTATGTATTGTATTAAAATATAGTATTGAATTATGGCTGATTTTAGCTCCACGTAGATACGTTCTTCCAGAAATCACTCACTCGTTTATTTTAATACTATCGAAATAAGTTAGAGGTGGAATATGTTCAGTGGCACTTTATTAAGTAAAAATAATTATTCCGACAACACCGGGAATGATTAGCTGTTGTTTAGACCTAATATAATTGATAGCATATATTTGCAAGGTGGGTCATCCAGATTTATGAATCTTCCAAAGATAGCAGCTATACTATAGTGGCTTTTAGCCTAATATATTATACTCCCTCTGTTTCGAATTAGTTATCATTGCAGAATAGAATTTTCGTTTCAAAATAAGTATTATTTTAGAATTTTAATACAAAATTTATTGATAACATTTTTCTGTTTATTTTTCTATTGGTTAAAATATAGTTTCGAAACGGAGAGAGTACTGGCCAATATTTTATCCCAGAAAATAAATTGATTGATGCACTATGCACATAAACATCGAATATCAAGAAGTTTTGATGAATTCATAATCAAAATCATATCAAGTCATGCCATATGCAATCCTCCATACACGTGGTATCAACATAAGTATGTTAATATATTTTCATTTAGCCAAAAAAATTTATTAATAATTATCATTGATCACCAAGATCATGTTGGGCCACCCAAACCACGGCTTAATAGTGTTTTAAGATAAAATCGTAAGGAACGAAACACCAAAAAATGTTCAAACCTTTCACCAGCAATATCTTTCATTTTTGGGTCAAACCAGTAATCTCTCTAGGTCCCATAATCTCCTTGCTTATTAAATGTGTTTTGATTTAATTAAATAAGGTTTACAGGGAAACAAACAATAACTAATACGACAAAAAGAAAGATAGAGAAAGAGGCCCAGAATAAGATAGAATGGTCAGGGAAATAAGAAGGATTTCTTTTGATGATCCGGGTTATCCGGATAGTAAAGATCCGACTAATTTTGACGGCAGGGACAAGAGCCTCTTTGCTTAATTCGCTTCTAACATGTGTTTTATACTATACACATATTTTCAGTATCTTTTATACGGTGTGTCGTTTCCGAATTTTTGAATATGCCGAGTTTGTGTTGTGTTTAGCAATATAATTATATAGAGTTCTATTCACACTCAAGAACTTTAAATATCCTTAAATAATAACTCAAATTTTACGGCTCCACCTTACCGACCGTGTCAAGTCTAATAGTTCAAAACGATCTAAACGTTTTCCTCGTGTGGACATGTACGTGTATGTGATTATCCAAGATAACTCTACGACCCAATTCCTTGCGGTCATGTGATTTTTGGTATTTTAAAATTAATCAAATAAAGACATAATTAATACAAGTCTCTTAGGGAGGATCTATTAACGAAAATAAAAAACTATATCTTAGCTTTTAACTAGAAAAAGTTAAGAGACTGTTTTTTATTTTCGTTATGAGACCCTTCATAAAAGACATATATTATTTATGTCTAGTATCATTATAATTCACTAGAAAAAAACTGGATATGCAATTCGAAGAATTGATTATCATCTGACATCTTTGCTTTCTATGATATTTGCTTTGTATATACCTTAGATTTTGGATTATCCCACATTATATTGTTTTCACAGTTACATTTTTTATTGCTAGATAAGTCCATGGTTATAACTTATACCTTTGTTAAAGGTACTTCAGATTCATCCTTGACAATATATATGTTCACACAGAACAGAAGTAAACATGATATATATATATGTCCTGCATTCAATTCAAATGACAGTAAAGACTAAAGAGTCTTCTGGGTCCAATTAGAATATATTTAAAGTAAAATTTAGCGAAAAGTTGACAATCATCCCAATTATTTGCCATAATTATTACAGACACACATTAACATGATGTCTACCTGTATTTGAAGATACTTCCTTGTATGCTATAGGTTGTTATCAAATTTATTGTAAATAGAGATTGGACGGGCCTGTACAGTGTTATGAAACATTTGAATGGAACCCACTTCCATTTTTTTTTCTATATGTACATGTATGTATATTTATATTTCTAATGTTGAGTGTAATATGTTGATAAAGAAAAGTTTTGTTGTAGAAATGTATATGGAATATTAGGTGGGTCATGGATAGTTTTCTTTTTTAACAAGGTCATGGATAGTTATAAATTAAATGATAATAAATTATTTTCTTTTTTTCTCCTGAACGAGATGTCCTTTCATTTTTTTGTCGCTATAAGCAATCTTTTTGTTCTTTGTCCAAAAAAAAAAGCAATCTTTTTGTTCATAAGAAAGTTAAAAAAATAGAGAACTTTTCTGGTTTTCAGGTAGAATTCAAAATTGTAATTGATTTTAACAAATATTTTTGTTGCTCACTCATCTGAATCTCGACCGATTCCATTGTTTTTAGTTTGAAATTTTTAATAGTCAAATTTTATAATATTAGATCTGAATTACAATATATACATAATACATATCAAATTTATAGTTTTTTTTTCTAATTTGAATAGGGTTTCCAAATTCACGCTCTGGATGGAGCTAATATTTTCAATCATTTAGTGATGAAGTGCGCTAGGAATTGTACTGCTACAATAGTTGTACTACAAACCCCATATGGCTAATGCGTATCTTGTGAGGGAAAGGTTTTTCTATTTTTATATTGGTTGGAAGGAACCAAATTTAAGATCTCTGAATCGAACGGTCAAGATCCTATGTTATTTCAGGAGATTAAGATCCTACATATCACACACGTGACTAAAAACTGTTCCTTCTCTCTCTGTCAGACTCTTTTGTCTATAAAATCCTCGGCCCACAGTAGTTTGGAGACAGTACACTCAATCAAAAGACAGAAAGAAAAAAACAAAACCTTCCATTTCAAGCAAGCATCGTTTTAGTTTGTGTGTGTGTCCGAAAATGGAAGATCTTGACGGTGAGTACAAGAATTATTGGGAAACCACGATGTTCTTCCAGAATCAAGAACTCGAATTTGACAGGTGCTTCTTCCAGAATCTGTTTAAATTCTTCTTTTTCTGTTTTTTAAAAAATGATCAGTGATTAATGAAATTGTCAAGTTATAAAAATAGTTGGCCGCTAGAAGAAGTGTTTTCGGGTTCCGGAGATTCAAGTTCGCCTGAAGGAGCAGCAACGTCGCCGGTGACTTCAAAGAACGTTGCCTCTGAAAGGAAGAGACGGGAAAAGCTTAACCAGAGACTCTTTGCTCTCCGATCTGTCGTTCCCAATATAAGCAAGGTGTGATCTGTACTTCCACTAATGGTGTCTCTAATTAATTTAATTAACTATCCCTTTTTATTTCCAAATAATTCAATAAAATAAAATTTCGTCACCAGCAAAGATTTTCTGGGTCAACAGAAATTAAAGAACTGAATTCTTTCTTTCAAGGAAATAAAACTATAGATATATATTCAATATAGTTTAACCAAATCCAACCAACCATTAAAAATAAAATGGCAAAAGCAACCATGTCAAGCCAAACTAATATATAGCTTGGTCCCCAAATTACCCTAATAGTTTAGAACTGATTTATAAATGTAATGAATGATCAGAACTGAATTTACTTAATTGTTACATGTTTATATTATATACATAGTTGGACAAGGCATCTATCATCAGAGATTCAATAAAGTATATGCAAGAACTTATTGATCAAGAGAAGAAACTAGAAGCAGAGATCAGAGAGCTGGAATCACGATCAATGGTGTTAGGTAACCCTACAAGAGACTACAATTGCACCAATAATATCCCGGGAAATCAGAAGCAAGATCTCTCAGGCATTAATGTCACGAGATCAAAGAAGTCTAGACAAATGGATTACAATATCTTCGGATCATCCATCACTAGAGTGCATAATCACTCCCTCATCGAAGTTCTCGAAGTAAGTACTATCACGTGTTTTTGTTTGAAGGTTTCAAAAAAAAAAAGTATAAAGTAAAATTCCAAAATTTCTAAAAAATGAAAAGATGACGGTGACATGCATGGGAGAGGAGACAGTGGTGATAAGCATAACATGTAGCAAGAAGAGAGAGACAATGTTGCAGCTTTGTAAAGTGTTGGAGTCTTTGAATCTCAAAATTCTCACTACTAACTTCTCTTCCTTCTCATCTCGTCTCTCTACCACTCTCTTCGTCCAGGTTTCACCTCTCACTCGCTTTTTCTTACACCTTTTATCTCCTTAAATAGTCTATGTAGCTAGTGTAAAATATGTCATTGTTTGAGGTCAAATTAAACCCTTGACCGCACGTAGACAAATCTCTTAGGTGTACATCAATCAATTATGTGAATATAAAACATATGACCAAAATGCTCTAGCAGAGTGGACTGTTCCTTTTTTTTGTTTGGCTAACAAACATTGGTTCTTATTCATTTCACAATAGTGGAAACACAAATTCTTTATATAATCTAAACCTTTTTTTTTGTGGAAATCACTATCAAATTCAAAAGGGTTAACCTTTAGGAGGACCCATTTAATTACTACTTTTGTTCCCACATGTCTCCATTCAATTGACCTTAATTCATTCTAAGTAAATAAAAATTATATAATCTTGACATCATAATCAATTAATTAAAAGCACCAATTATTGAGGTGGCCTTGAGCGAGCACATCACTTCGTTTTTCTGAATTTCGCCTTGACTTTTTTGGAGGGGTTAGATTCTCTCAAAAGGTAATGTCATTAACATATAGAATATTTTGGTTAACGACGTGGTTATCTATAATCTCATGCGCTTCAACTTTTGTCTCTTTCTCACTTACCGTTTTGCACGTGAGTTTTACCCACGGTACATTTGCACTAGTATGATATATAGGTTGGAAAAAAAAACAAGTACTATGAATATGAATATTTCTTCTCTAACAAATAAAATATAAAAATATTGAGTTGTTTTCAGCCACCTTTATAGCATTTTAGTTTTCTTAAAATATAATATAACCAGACGCTAAAAATGCAGTAACGTAGAGCAGTGAGAAATAGAGAGTTGGTAAGATCTTACACCAATCATTCTTTTCTCAAAAAAGTGGATCATTTCATTATACAACCTCTCTTTATCTCTCTTTTCAAATCATATCAAAACAATGATTTAACCCTCCTCTATGTTGTCTACACTTATGCTTGCTTGTAGTGGTATATACAACAAATTTAAAACTAATTCAAGTAGTCAACTTACATGATTTTTTGTCCCGTGATGTATGTGCAGGCGAATGAAGAAGAGAAGAGTACAGTAGAGACAAAGATACAAACGGCAATTGCAGCTTATAATGATCCAAATTGTTTTATCAGCTTCTAATCTATTTCACTGTTCCAAAAACCAGTTTTTTAATGCAATATTTGTGAATGTATTGTTGTAAGATGGTACTATGGTAAGGGTTTATTTGAACTTCAAAACAGCTCATGTGTACTATTTAACTTCGTTGGCAGTCCAAACTAAAGAACTTACAGATGTTGTGAGTGTAACTTCTTGAAAAATGAAGAGAAATGAAATACATATTGTAAGTACTACATAAAGACGTTTTAACAATTGTTTCTAATTGATCTGTGAAGTCATGCAAACAGATGTCGTGTAGCTCACAAGAAGTGACAGTAGGCTTGTTAAGGAGGTCATGTTCTGGCAGTCTAAACAACTTTTTTGTCGGTTTATTATTTGGTAAAGAGGGTACAATAAAAGCTTTTAAAACTAGCTAAGAAATGTGTTATCAAAAGAGCTAAAGTTCTCTAATAAAACCCCATTTATTTGAAGTTTATGACAATTGACAAAGACAAACTGAACAAAATACAAAAGCTACATGAGGTATTCTTAGACTTGATTTCCCAAAGAATCTAACAACACCACAACTTGTGCAAGAAATCTGAGAGTTTCTTTTCACCTCTTCTCCATGATCTCTGCTGTTGGTACATATATCACAGAGTCTTCTTCAAGTAAAGAAGAAGAAGACTTGCCTAACTTTTTACGGCTTTTCGGTGTTCTAAACCTCTCAAGCCTCTGCGTCACATCTAGCAACTTGTTTTCTGCCCTACAGAGCACCTCCATCAATGCTTCAAATTCTTCCTCTTCCTTTAACTTGCTCTCTGTCTCCTTATCCTCCAGAGACGTTGCTAAACTCATTTCACAACTTGGATCATGCGTCTGTACACAAATGAAAACGAACTTTAGAGAACGGTCAAGACAGGTTCATAGGAGCAGACTGAATCAATAACTGGAATAATGCTCTATGATAACTCATTTTGGCAAAAAAGGGTTAATTTGTATCATACCACTAGAGCGAAAGAAGAATCTTTCTGCTCAAGATACCGTTGGCCTTCATCTTCTGTGGACGTAGGAAAGGAGACATTGGCGGGTTCAATTTGCTCCTGACTATCATGACAGCCAGAAACTGTCGCCTGATTCCTAGAATCATCATATCCGAGCGAAACAGTCTCGTCCATGATTTCCTGAATATTATTTATTTCTGCGTTAGTATGGTCCATGGTAACTTGAATTTCATATGTTCCTGTTTTTTTCTCCACGTCCCCAGTATCTTGCATTTCCTTTGTTTCAGTGTCTTTCTCCATGACTGTCTTGTCCGCGGCATCTTGAATCTCATTTGTTACTGTGTTTTCCTCCATGACAGTCTCATCCACGGTATCCTGAATTTCATCTGTTTCTGTTTCTTCCTCCAGGAGATTCTTATCCACGGTATCTTGAGTTTCCTTTGTTTCTCTGTTTAAACCCTTGGCAGTTTCCTCCACCGTGTCTTGTGTTGTTTCTGTGTTTTTCTCCTTGGCAGTCCCTTCCACGGTGTCTTTTGTTTCTGTGTTTTTCTCCATGGCAGTTTCATTCACGACATCTTGCGTTTCACATGTTTCTGTGTGTTTCTCCATGGCAGTCTCATCCACAGTGTCTTGAATTTCATTTGTTTCTGTGTTTTCCTTCTTGGCAGTCTCTGTGTCTTGAATTTCACTTCTTTGTGTGTTTTTCTCCACCATGACTGCTTCTGGTCCCGAATCTCCACATAACACCTTCGAATCCTCAGGTTGTTTCATACTTTCCGTCTGTAATAGGAAAAGAGAATGGAACAAATGATTGATCTCATTTGTAAGAAGTTTCTAAGTCTCTAAAGGAATCCAGACAATGTGAGAAGGAAACAATATTTACCTTCCTATTCCTCAATGCCATATACCGCGCATTTTTAAACCATTTGCTGACCTGAAAAAACGATATTTAAGCACACATCCAGCCAAAATAAACTACGAAAAAACATTTGAATGAGCCCAAGAAATATCCTCAGGTTTACTTGTTAGGTGTTCAGTGTTACCTTCTCTGGGTCAAGACTCAACTCTTTTGAAAGACTATCCCTCACAGCTTTGGAAGGAAGCTCATTCTCTACAAACACTTGACGTAGCTTCTGATACATTTATGCAAAACAACTTTTAAACTTAGTAATGTGTTTTCATACACATAAGAGACTGAAACAAGAAAGTAAAAATTTTCAGACCTCAACTGCAGCTCTTGGGATTCTAAACATCGGCCTTCTCCCTACTTTGCCTTCTACAGAGACAGAATCTCTCTCACTCTGTTCCGGTATTACTTTAACATCTTGATCTTTCTTACTGTTTTCACACACAGCTACCAGTGTGCTTGCTCCATCAGATTCCCTTTTTCTCTTCCTTCGGTCGCTAGGACCCCAGTCTTCGTCTTCACTAACTTGCTCTTGCAAAACAGCATCCTTTCCAAACATTTCCTAATACAAACAATCATCAAACATTAATTAAAGCCAGTCAACATTTTATGGGACTTTAAAATCAATGGATGTTGTTTCTCTAACATGGTATAGTTTTGTATAGTCAACAGTCTTCCTCTGTCTTGGCCCGCATACAGTTTCTTCGTTACTCGTCTCCCCTGATTCCACCATATTGCCAAATCCATGTCCTTCCCACGATCCTGTTGAAAGGGCTACACCATCAGATGCTAAACTCACGCTACTCGAAATGCTTTCCCCATCATCATCACCACCACCACCACTATCGCTTCTGCTGCTGCTTTCTCCGACTTTATCCTTCATTTCAGGGTCATAATCACCATCCTCAGAGTCATCTGAAGGCCAATCCGCTTCGTTGTTAAGTGTAGCTTCAGATCCATGACTAGCTTCTTCATTAAAAATATCCTTAACCCATAGAAAAAAAAGAGTATAAAGGTTTCAAAACTAGAGTTCATCTAGTGAAGTATCTCGACACACTCTTGTACTTGTCAAAAGGTTTACCTGCCAGTTGCTATCCACAGAGAATTGAGTTCCTATCTGCGCATTCATTGTGTCGATGATTTCAATTTTGCAATCACAAAATTTGCAAAACCAGCCCTGATCACCAGGAGGTACTGTTGATAATACGTACAAAAAAAATCAGGAGTGTATAAACTCACTTAAGACAAATGTAAATATGTAAGAGATAAGCCAAAGCATACTGCTCTCTGTTTCCAAAGGAGGGTCAAGACACTTCTGGTGAAATGCACGATTACACGTTCCATCACAAAGTATTATATCGTTGTCCGGAAAAGCTTCTCGCGAGTTGCATTCCGCACAAAATATCTGCAAAAAGGTGCAACCACCCCCATCACGTAACTTCATATATGCATATTATGTATAGTGTAAACATGTTTATGGTGCATGCACATTCTTACATGGTCATGATGAACAGAACCATCTGGAGCCATCACTTTCTCTTCCATGCTTCCCACCGAACTAAGAACATCCAACTGACGAATGGCGTCTCGTAGTCCAAGCTTGCAGTTTAAGATCTGTTTCCGAGCTCTCTCGAGCTCCTTGTCTGGTCTTATCTTTTCCCGGCTGAAACGAAACCACCGAAAATACAAGAGTCAAAACCACAGTAACTGTTGGCAGCTATAGGCCATGACTGCTTCTTTTGTTACTGGAAATAAACCATCAGTTTGGAAACAAATAAAACACATCCTTAGACAGAATAAAACTCGTTTGTAACGCAATATTAACTACTCTTTTGGTAATATATCTAAACCAAATCGCAATGGTCTAAAACCTTTCCACATAAAAAAAAAAACAGTAAGCTAGAAGAGAGTAAATTCAAAAAAAATGTAGTATGTACCTCTGACCTTTCCAACCTTCAGCTGCATACGCATCGATGAGGTTCTGCTGCATCTTCATCTTAATAAGCAAATACCTTGTTCGCCTCTTCAACCGTAACGCTTCATCTACCTCCTCAACCTTATCACCCTTCTGCTGCTGTCTCTTACTTTTCCTCTTCCTCGTTTGCTTACCCTTCTCCTCCTCCACCAGCCCACGAGAATACTTCCTCTTGCTGGATTTTGAACATATCTCTTCCTCGGTTTTGCGCTTAGTGTACTTCCTTTTACTCGATGTTTCTTTCCCTTTCTTCACAAGAGATGAGAGTAAAGTAGACTCAGCTTTCTCAACCGAAACACAAGCCTTAGCAGTTTCTTTCTTAATTCTCCCCTTACTTCTACTCTCATCCATATCGAGCTCCACGATCACACAGACTTGTATCCTCCTCGTCCCTTACAAGATCATATCATTTAAAGTCTTGCCCTGAATACACAAAGACCTTCCCTTATCAGAATTTTGAAAACTAAACAATGACTATGGTTCCTTATTTCTAATCATTAACATTCAACACAGTGACAAGGACTGAATCAACGCTTACACATTAAAGACACTAATAAACTCAGACAAAGTTTTTGACTTTTGATTGAAACAGATCGAACATTAGACTAATCAAAGAAAACAAACATAACAAAAACAATAGTCTCTTCGCATCTTTATCATTACGCTCGTAAGCATATGATATTTTGAGCAAAGAAGAAGCAAAAAGCATAAAACTTTCAAGAGTTTATGACAGAATGAAGGCAAACCTGGAAGAGAGTAAAGAGAGAGAGAGGCTTGAAGAAGATTGATTGCAGTAAAGCCAATCACTGATTGAGGAAAGTGAAAACCCACAGAAAGTGTGAAGATCTTTCCAAAAAGGGCAATGGGAGATTCTGAAATAATTTTTTGGCTTCGGCGGTTTTTAATTGTCACCGGCGGCGACTTGAAAGAAAGGGGTGGCCTTTCAATTGGTCGTGGTTACGTCACTCTCCGTCCTTTCTTCTTTGCTTTGGGAATGCGCTTAACTCTTTATGTATTTTCACTTTTTACTTTTAAGTCCCTGTATTCTGATAGTTTTCTTTTAAGTCCCTGTATTCTGATAGTTTGTTTCAGATAGCTAATCTTTTCCGGTAGTGAATATTGAAATTCACTTCCCTTTTTAGGTTTTCTGAATACATATGCATCTTTTGGTAAATAATTGGGCTTCTTGCAGTATATCGGCTTTTCAGCCCAGTTAGAATGTTAACAGGCTGATTTATCAATGTAAGCCCATTATGAAAAAGTTGTACAGAAGTGATTTTATTTCATGTTCTCACAAGAAGTTATTAGAGATGAATCTAGTGTAAGAGTTCGCGTATTTGTGTGTGGTTGACCGAAAGCCAATGGTCAGCAAAAAAACTAATGCGTTGGTTCTTTGATATTATGAATTTTTATAGGTAAATGACACATTAGTTTATGATCCTCGAAATTTTAAGAGCTAATGTATAATAAAGAATTTTGAATTTTTCAAAACAAATTTTATTCAAACTTTTATTAAATTTCCTACAGTTCCACCACAATTGCAGGTCGGTTTTATCTCTGAAATTAGTATATTGACCCCGCAAGCTTAGCCATAGTTAATCTAACCAATAACTAAAGCTGAATAAGACTAATAGCAAATTAAGGTTTAGGCTTTTACACAAACTTAGATCAGCTTAGGTTATATAATAACTCATAATCTGCATCCTAACCTAAATTTGTTCTGAATATACCAAATTTTAAAATATCGACAATGAAAAATAAAACAAGTAGGCTTTATTGATATATACTCTCTTTTCCTACATTTTATTCTTATTATCTATGCCACTAGCCTATTTATAATTTATTTTGTCAGTATTCATAAAAGTATTCTTAATAGCTGTGAATTATTAAGGAATAGATTAAAATACGAAAGACGTACTTGAACCATGTACCACATGGGGTGGATCCGAGATAAGCACAAAAGCTAGCCATAAAACAAACTTTGGTGTTTTTCACATTATTCACACATTGACTTTAAAATAAATCACCGACTATTAAGTTTGTGGTGTATAACTTGTTGATTGCAAAAAAAAAAAAAATCAATAATATAATTTATAATGGCCTGCCTCATGCATTACTCGGAAATGCCATATTAGTGACATGTGGGGTTAAATGTATTATTCTTTTGATTTGGCATGGGACGGTCACAGTCCTATTCATATGAAAGTTTTGTTGGTTTGCAAAATTATTGTAATTCCTTAAAAATCTAAATGGTGTGCTATAGAGACAAACCGAACAAAGATTGTCTGCTAATGTACTATTTTCACAGCTATGATAATCTCGATTACTGCCTTTTTAAGGTTGTGAGATACTTAGAGTTAGAGATGTTGTGACATGTTCGATGGCCTGGTCTGGTCTTAGTTCGGCTGGAATAATTTAATATGATACGAGTTTTTTTCTGTTTCTGCAAAAGAATATGATACGGTTTTAGTAAGTTTTTGTTTGTTCCTTCGGTTGCATTATTTGAAAACTTGTCAAAACAACTATAAAGATGTTAAACTCTGCTAATTCTGCGAACCAAATGGATTTTCAGCCGTTAATTTAAGTCTTAAATTTATATTGCTTCGATTAGTTACAAGCAACAAACATATCTTAAATTATACACAAATATGAGTACACTGGACGAATTAAGAAGTTGTAGTTAGTAGGTTGCTTTCACCTAATTGTCGGAAAGAGATTAATATTTAATCATAATGTGTCTTAAATTACATTATAGTTGTCACATTTTAATCTGTAATAGAATAAAGTTCTATGATTGCAATTGCTCACATATATATATAGAGAGAGAGAGAATTATAAGTTTTAAATAACTTATCGTCTTCTAAACAATCAAACTTAGGCATAAAATTAATTAATTACATAGGGATGAACATTCTACTGGAGGTGATGCACACTCCGTTGTCTTTCTCCATCTCAAATATGAAGGTGATGCAGAGGTATCCATGTGTAAGATTTTATGTGGTGTAGAAGATTGAGATCGACGCTGAAAACAATAAAAAATGTAATATTTAATTATATGATAATATAAACTAATATTATTTTACAAAGGAAAATCAATATGAGGACCGACTCTACCAACAACTCACTCTGGCTCTTTTTAGATGCATCTATTGAATTACACCCAATCATTCAAGCATTGCCTCAAAAGATAATATGACTTTTCGCGTCCACTAAAACTTATTTATTCTCTCAAAACTAAATATTCTAAAAGGAAACGATAGGCAAGTACTATTTTGGTGCGTGGTCGTGTTTTATTGTTTTCTACGATTGAATGAGAGTTATTGACGAAGACTATTACTCAATGGTCCACATACATTTGGTGATCCACGAGTTTTTATAGACTTGCATTTAGAAGGCTTTTAAAAAGATTTAAGGTAAAATACGATTGGATCAAGTAAATATATGATTTTACCCTCTCTTTCGAGATGCTGCAAAAGAGATTAAACGATTCTCTGTGTCCTTTACGATTAAACACAGTCATAATCATGTTTATGAAGAAACTAGTAATCGATGAATCAAATGAGTTTGTGATATTTTCTGTTTAGTTTCACTGATGAGAGTGCTGAATATATCACTACAAGAAAAACATCACTATTCTGAGGGACATACCGAGGGAAAATGAGTTCCTCGGAAATTTCTGAGGAAATACCGAAGAAATACCGAGGAAACCAAGAAATGTGGTTTCCTCGGTATTTCCTCGGAATTTCCGAGGAAATACCGAGGAAGTATGATTTCCTCGGTAAATTCCGAGGGATTACCGAGGAAAAGGTGTCCGTCGGAAAAAAACCGACGGAGATTTTGAAAATTCCGACGACTTTTTGTAGCCGTTAGAGAGCCGTTGGAGAGCCGTTGGGGGATTCCGAGGAAATTCCGAGGAAGTGTCTGTTTTCCTCGGAATTTCCTCAGAATTTCCTCAGTATCTCGGCAGGATTTCATCTATAAATACAGCCACCCCTCTTCACCTTCATTCACTCCATTTCTTCTCCTTCCCTCCTACTATCACGAATTTTATTTCAAAAAAACATGTCTTCTTCAAATTATTTTCGTTCTTGGATCGATCGACCTCATTTGGATCCGGACACGAGATTGCTTACAGAAGAATACCAACGAGGTATAACCGAATTCATGGGGTTAGTTCGCCGACAACCGGAAGCAGAAACAGGTAAGTTAAGATGTCCTTGCTCTAATTGTAAAAATAGAAAGGTTATTAAAGAGTGGGATGTTTGGACTCATCTATATTTGAGTGGGTTTACACGAAGTTACAAAATTTGGTATCATCATGGGGAAACTAATTATGAACTTGGTAGTACTAGCGAACCTCAGCCGGCGGTTAGATTAGAAGAACCAATTAGAACGGATGTAGATTATGGTGTAGGTACTGAGCATATGGTAAATGATCATTTAGAGGGGAAGATTTACCCAATGCAGAAGCTAGGAGATTTTATGATATGTTGGATGCTGGAAAGCAACCATTGTACGAAGGTTGTAGAGATGGTCATTCAGCTTTATCATCTGCTACAAGACTGATGGGCATTAAAACAGATTATAACTTGGCTGAAGACTGTATGGATGCGATAGCTGATTTTGTTAAAGGTATTCTACCTGAGGAAAATGTAGCTCCAGGTTCATACTACGAGGTTCAGAAACTCGTAGCCGGTGTTGGTTATCTTATCAGGTAATAGATGTATGCAGCGATAACTGCATGATTTATTGGAGGGCGGATGACCAGCGGATTTCATGCAAGTTTTGTGGGAAGCCTCGTTATAAAGATACGAGTGGAAGAGTTCCAGTGCCATATAAAAGGATGTGGTATTTGCCTTTGACGGAAAGATTGCAGAGGTTGTATCTTTCAGAACGCACAGCGCAACGAATGAGATGGCATGCGGAGCACTCAACAGATGGTGAGATTAGACATCCTTCAGATGCAAAAGCGTGGAAGCATTTCCAATCAAAGTATCCCGACTTTGCGTATGAGAGAAGAAATGTCTACCTTGGATTATGTACTGATGGTTTCAGCCCGTATGGGAAGAGTGGAAGACAATATTCTCTATGGCCAGTCATTGTTACACCATACAACTTACCCCCAAACTTGTGCTTGCGACGAGAGTTTCTGTTTCTCTCCATTCTCGTTCCCGGACCAGAGCATCCTAAGAGATCGCTTGATGTGTTTCTTCAGCCACTAATATATGAGTTGCAACAACTATGGGCTGAAGGTGCTGAAACATACGATATTTCGTGTAAAGAGAACTTTCAAATGCGGGCAGTACTAATGTGGACAATAAGTGATTTTCCAGCATATGGTATGTTATCTGGATGGACAACGCATGGGAGGCTATCATGTCCATATTGTCAAGATGACACAGATGCTTTCCAACTAAAGAACGGAAGAAAAACGTGTTGGTTTGACTGTCACAGACGATTCCTACCACCTGATCATCCATACCGTCGGAGTAAGACTTTGTTTAGGAAGAACAAGCAGGTGTTTGATGGTCCACCTGAGGAAGTTAGTGGGAAAGGTTTGAAGACACAACTAAGAGATTTTGGTGCAGCAAGGACGGCAGACGTCGGGGGACATGAGCAATTTCCGGTAGATGCTGTTGGAGAACTACATAACTGGCACAAAAAAAGTATTTTCTGGGATCTGCCATACTGGGAGGATCATCTGCTAAGACATAATTTAGATGTCATGCATATTGAGAAGAACTTTTTTGACAATCTAATGAACACTATCCTTAACGTTCAAGGTAAAACAAAGGATAATTTGAAGTCAAGACTGGATTTAGTCGATATATGTGCTCGTTCAGAACTTCATGTTGATGGGAATGGTAGGGCTCCTTTTCCCATATACCGACTTGATGGAGAGGGAAAAAATGCGTTCTTTGATTGGATTTCAAACGATGTGGAGTTTCCAGACGGTTACGCATCTAATTTGCGTAACTGTATCGACAGAAAGGAAGGAAAGTTTATTGGCTTGAAAAGTCACGATTGCCATGTGTTGATGGAGCGCCTCCTTCCGTTTGCCTTCAAGGAACTATTACCCCGAAATGTTCATGAAGCAATTGCAGGGATAAGTGCTTTCTTCCGCGATTTATGCACCAGATCAGTGACTCTTGAAGGTATTGAAAATCTGAAGACTAACATAGCCGTGATTCAGTGCAACCTTGAGAAGATATTTCCTCCCTCATTTTTTGATGTTATGGAGCATCTTGTTATTCACCTGGTAAGAGAATTGGAACTTGGTGGTCCTGTGCAGTATAGATGGATGTATCTGTATGAGCGGTATATGTTCCATTTGAAGAAGATGGTGAAAAATTTAAGTAGGGTAGAAGGTTCTATAGTCGCACAGATGATCAATGAAGAAATTTCAAACTTTGCCGAGTACTACTTTCCAGCAGAAGTTCAGACCAAAAACAGAAGACCTGCTCGGCATGATGATAGAGGCGAACGAGCAACATATCATGTTAAGGTTCCAGATATTTTCACAGATGTTGGACGACTTAGCGGAAAACCAAAGGACCGTCGACTTACTGAGCAGGAGCGAAGTCATTTGCAAACATATTTGCTCACCAACTGCGAAGATGTTCTTCAATATGAGAGGTAAGTTTATTATCTTACAAATTTTTATTTTAACAAATTAACATTTATATCTTAATTAATTACATTATTGTCATCACATGTACAGGATTTTCATGGCAGAAAAGCGGTTCGGATATAGATACGCCACAGAGGAGGAACTAGAAGAAATGAAGCAGAGAGAATTTGCTGGATGGATGTTTACTTATGTGAGTGCCTTAAACAAATTAAAATATCATTTATCACATATTTATACAATTTTATCACATATTTATACTAATTCATTATATATGTGCTATTAATAGGTGTCTGCTGGTTTAGCCAGAGGTGAAACATTTGACGATTGGATACGCGAAATGGTGGTTGGACCAAACTATGTTGTGAAGTCATATCCAAGATTTTGTACTCGAGGATATGCATTCACAACTGAAAAGAGGAGACGTTCGCGTACGACCTATGATGCTGGCGTTTGTTCTGCATCAGGAGATGATGTATACTACGGACACATACATGAGATTATGGAAATCAAGTATTTGGGTATGCTTGGATTGCGCTGTACTGTTTTCTATTGTGATTGGCACGACAACACTCCAGATCGAGGTGTGAAAACAGATGCATTTGGTGTTACATCAGTACATTCGAGGCGAAAGCTGCAATATTATGATCCTTTCATTCTTGCTTCTCAGGCCGATCAGGTAAGTAAATGTTAATTATTCGGAATGGTTGATCATAATTTATACTTTTACTAATAATTTTTTAAATGTTACAGGTTTGTTATATCAAGTACCCCCGGGTAAGGAACAAAGATGATCCATGGGTTACTGTTACAAGACTCAACCCGAGAGGCCGAGTTCAGGGAAGTTCTGAGCTGGAAGACCCACTACAACCAATCACATCCGGCAACTTAAGTGCAGCAGAAGATGTAGCTGAAGGTGGCCTTGTAGTCGATTTTACCGACTTCGCAGAGGAAGCCGTCGTTCACGCAGAGGATGAACCAGTTATTGGAGAGTTTCACCAAGACCCAGATTCAGATTTATCTGGTGATGATGACTCGGAAACAGAGTAGTTTTTTTTTTTTTTTTTTTTTTTTTTAATAGAAATACCGAGGAAATTCCGAGGGACATTAGGTTTTCCTCGGAATTTCCTCGGAATTTTCTGAGGAAATTCCGAGGAACATCATTATTTTTCAGTGTTCCTCGGAATTTCCTCAGAAAATTCCGAGGAAATTCGAGGAACTAGGGGTTTTTGAACCGAAAACTACGTTTTGCGGATTGAATAACACATATATAACCTTCATTAAGTGTCTTAACCAGATTATGAAGTCAAACTTTGGTGTTTCAGATGATAACAAACACTTTTACGATTGCATGAAAGAAAACCACACAACATAAGAGAAACACTTATACACTTTAACAAACGTTAAAGAGAATACGTGCAATTATTGTTGAAATATTTTTATTACATAAATTATGATCATTTATACAAAGAATATTCAATAGTATGCATTACATTTGTATAAGAAATGAAATACGGCAAAAAAAATCGAGGTTTTTGAAACCCCAAACCCTGGTTCCTCGGAATTTCCTCGGAATTTTCTGAGGAAATTCCGAGGAACATCATTATTTTTCAGTGTTCCTCGGAATTTCCTCAGAAAATTCCGAGGAAATTCCGAGGAACTAGGGGTTTTTTGAACCGAAAACTACGTTTTGCGGATTGAATAACACATATATAACCTTCATTAAGTGTCTTAACCAGATTATGAAGTCAAACTTTGGTGTTTCAGATGATAACAAACACTTTTACGATTGCATGAAAGAAAACCACACAACATAAGAGAAACACTTATACACTTTAACAAACGTTAAAGAGAATACGTGCAATTATTGTTGAAATATTTTTATTACATAAATTATGATCATTTATACAAAGAATATTCAATAGTATGCATTACATTTGTATAAGAAATGAAATACGGCAAAAAAAATCGAGGTTTTGAAACCCCAAACCCTGGTTCCTCGGAATTTCCTCGGAATTTTCTGAGGAAATTCCGAGGAACATCATTATTTTTCAGTGTTCCTCGGAATTTCCTCAGAAAATTCCGAGGAAATTCCGAGGAACTAGGGGTTTTTGAACCGAAAACTACGTTTTGCGGATTGAATAACACATATATAACCTTCATTAAGTGTCTTAACCAGATTATGAAGTCAAACTTTGGTGTTTCAGATGATAACAAACACTTTTACGATTGCATGAAAGAAAACCACACAACATAAGAGAAACACTTATACACTTTAACAAACGTTAAAGAGAATACGTGCAATTATTGTTGAAATATTTTTATTACATAAATTATGATCATTTATACAAAGAATATTCAATAGTATGCATTACATTTGTATAAGAAATGAAATACGGCAAAAAAAATCGAGGTTTTGAAACCCCAAACCCTGGTTCCTCGGAATTTCCTCGGAATTTTCTGAGGAAATTCCGAGGAACATCATTATTTTTCAGTGTTCCTCGGAATTTCCTCAGAAAATTCCGAGGAAATTCCGAGGGGGAACTAGGGTTTTTTGAACCGAAAACTACGTTTTTGCGGATTGAATAACACATATATAACCTTCATTAAGTGTCTTAACCAGATTATGAAGTCAAACTTTGGTGTTTCAGATGATAACAAACACTTTTACGATTGCATGAAAGAAAACCACACAACATAAGAGAAACACTTATACACTTTAACAAACGTTAAAGAGAATACGTGCAATTATTGTTGAAATATTTTTATTACATAAATTATGATCATTTATACAAAGAATATTCAATAGTATGCATTACATTTGTATAAGAAATGAAATACGGCAAAAAAAATCGAGGTTTTGAAACCCCAAACCCTGGTTCCTCGGAATTTCCTCGGAATTTTCTGAGGAAATTCCGAGGAACATCATTATTTTCAGTGTTCCTCGGAATTTCCTCAGAAAATTCCGAGGAAATTCCGAGGAACTAGGGTTTTCAGAATTCCGACGGAATACCGACGAACCGGTTTCCGTCGGAATTTATAAATAAAACAGATCTCCCTGCGGCCGCATCTCTCAGATCTCTCATCTCTCAAATCTCTCATCTCTCCCCCTCTCTCCCGGTCGCACTCCATCCCTCCGGTCGCACACTCTCCCTCCCGGTCGCCCTCTCTCCCTCTCTCCCGGTCCCCCACTCTCCCTCTCTCGCGGTCGCCTCTTCCCCCTCTCTCCCTCTCTCGCGGTCGCCTCTCTCCCTCTCTCCCTCTCCCTCTCTCCCTCTCTCCCGGTTCGCCTCTCTCCCTCTCTCCCGGCCTCACCTCTCTCCTCTCTCGGAATCATGTAAGTATATGAATGGATTGAATGGATTATGTTTTTTTTTCAATGGATTAGGGTTTGTTAGATTATAATTTCGGATTTTAGGTTGTTTGTTAGATAGTTTAGGATTGAATGGATTGAATGGATAGTTTGGAATTTTTTTTTGGAATTTTTTTTTGTTTTTGGTTAGAAATCAAAACGTTTTTGTATTTTAAAAACGTTTTTTTGATTTTTTAAAAATGTTTTTCGATTTTTAAAAAACATTTTTCATGTTTCCAGTAATAAATTATATATAATAAAACGTTTTTAAAATTTTTTAAAATATTTATAAACTTTTTATGTTATAAAGGATAAGAAGTTTTAGACATAGATAGATGAAAGAAATCAGGATAAGAACAAGGTAAGGGGGGGGAGGGGGAGGACGGAAAAACAAGGGCGGAGAGAGGAAAACAGGAGGGGGGAGAGGGAAACGAGGGGGGAGGACGGAAAACAAGGGCGGAGAGAGGAAAACGAGGGGGGAAAGGAGGAAACGAGGGGGGGAGGGAAACGAGGGGAGGACGGAAAACAAGGGCGGAGAGGAAAACGATAAATAGGAAAACGAGGGGAAAAGGAGGAAAACGAGGGGGAAGGAGGAAAGGTGGGAGAGATTAAAACTTTTTTTTAATTATTAAACTATTTTTTTATATATTAAAACTTTTTTTTATTATTAACTTTTTTATATTTAAAACTTTTTTTATACTTAAAACAATTCTTATTATAAAACTATATAGGTCTTATGGTGATGATCAGAGCCGGTCTCGACCGTCGTGGTCGTGGTGGTTCGGGAAGCCACTCCATTCAGGGTTCCGCATCGTCGCCCCACAGCTCCTACCATACATCTCCCTCTCCATTTCCCTCTCCTTCTCCTCCCGCTACCGTTGCTGCACCCGCTCCCGCTCCGGCTCCCGCTCCTGCTCCCGCTCCCGCTCCCGCTCCTGCTCCTGCTCCTGAGGGTCCTCCGGGAGTGATGAGAGTTGCGGAGTTTGTTCGACAGCCCGGTCGTGAGCATCTTCCCTATCTCACTCCGTATCCACATGGACGGGGTCAAACATGGTAATTAAAACTTTTTTTCATTAAAATTTGATTCCTTTTTAATAATTTGTTCTTTTTATTAGGTTCAACCGATCCTCGAACGGGATCAGCGCATGGATCAACCGTATGATGTACTCGGCCCTCGACAAGGGACATCCGACTTTCACCGACTTCCCTACCGACAAGCAGCATCTGTGGTTTCAACAGTTTGCGGTAAGTATTCTAATTTTTTACTTATATTTTTAATCTCTAATATAAATTTTATACTAATTGTGTTTTATTTTCAGCAAGAATTCAACTGGAATGCCGATGATACATTGTATATCTATCACAACTTCGTCCATAAAGTTATGGACAACTATGGGAAGCAGATCCACGAGTGGAAGAAGAAGTGGGAAATAAACAAGGTTTGTTTTTATTTAATAAACAATTTTTTAATTTATTAAATTTTTTTTTAATCTATTTAACAATTTTTTTTAATTTAAAGGTCCCAAAGTCGATGAACCCCACGGTCTGGTTGGAGTTGGGTGTGCATTGGAGTAAGGATGAGACGAAATCAACTTCTTCCACCAACTCCACCAACCGCAGGAGCGACCGTAAAGGGAAGGGCGTCTTCAAGCATAACTTGGGTGCTCAATCTATTGCCACTCTGGGGGATCGCATGGTAAGCTAGTCGCTTTTTATTCTATTATTTAAGTTTTTAAATTTTATTTTATGTGCATTTCTTCTAATTACTAATGTTTGTTAATTTATGTTTTTTCAAGGCGGAAGAAAATGAGGGCGAGCCGGTTGATGATCTCGCCCTAATGAAGAGGGCGTATACCAACAAGAAGACCGGCCAGATTGATGATGGTGTTGTGAGGGATGTGGTCACCCTCATCGACACTCAGGTGGAAGACGAGGTGTCTCAGATTCAAACCGAGGATGACGAATCGACGGGTTCGACCTACTTGCCTCGGGTTCGGATCAACGAAATCGTTGAAGAGGTAAGTTTTTTTTTAAAGTTCAATTCAGATTTTCTATTATTTAACGTTTTTTCATCTTTTCTATTATTTAATATTTAAATTTGACAATTTTCTATTTCAGTCGGTTCCAAAGAAGAAGGGACGTTTGTTCGGTCTGGGTCGTCGGTCCCGGTCAGTTCCGTCTTCTGCTGCACCACCGCCCTTTGTTGATCCAGAAGCACTTATGGGTCAGTTGCAGGACAAGGATGATCGCATATCTGCATTGGAGACCCAGATGGCGACTCAACAGGCGAGCTTTGAGGCACAGAGGAAGCTGAACGAGCAAATGATGGAGATGATGAGGAGGTTGCACCCGAACGAGGTGTTCCCGAGCATGCCAGACCCGAACACCCAAAACCCGTAGTTTTTTTTTTCAAAAACTCACAATGTTTTATTTTTATTTGTACTACTTTGAATTTTATATAATATGTTTTTATATTTTAATTTTTATTTTATATTTTCGAATTTTAATTTCAAAAAATTAATTTTTTTTTTTGAGGGAAAATTCCGAGGGAAGAGGTCGTCGGAAATTTCCGAGGACAATTTCCGTCGGAATTTGCCGAGGGCTTCGTTCCTCGGTATTTTCCGACGACTTTTCCGAGGATCAGTGGTCCTCAAATTTTCCTCGGAATTTTGTTTCCTCGGAATTCCGTCAGAAAATTCCGAGGAAATTCCGACGGATATTGAAATTCCGAGGAATTTTTTCCGAGGAAAATTTTTCTCGGTATGTCGTCGGAATAACCGTATTCCGACGACATACTGACGATTTTGGCCCTCAGAATAAGCCTGTTTTCTTGTAGTGGAGGTTTTAATCTTGAGAGCAAAGTATTTTTGCACCCATCGGGGGCGGCTTAGTGGGTAAGACAAAAGGTGCAGTGCCCCAGAGCCCACCTGAACAAATGGTCTAAATTTGTTTTACTAAATTTTTCTGTGTTAATTTGCCAAAACCCCAATTTTAGAGACAAAATGAAGAATATATCTACGATTTTGACATTATTAAGTCAATAAAAAATTTTCCAAGTTTCATCATGTTTTACCCTTTTTATAACAAGTTGCAGTTGAAAAAAGAAAAAACTAACGATGTCGAAGGTGAAAAACATGTGAACCTAAAAAATCAAGACTGTAGTTGATAAGAAAATCAAAGGTGGTCAACTATGAAGGATGGACGGTGGTGGTTATCGCAACGGCAATGGACGAAAGATGCGGTGATGGTAGTTACAACGACAGTGGTGGAAACTATGGTAGTAGTATTTATGGAGAATGAAACGGTCGTGGATATATAAAATGGTGACTTTTCATGACAAAGATTACTATGGTTGTGGTGGTGCTCGTGGTTATCACCGACATAACTAAGGCGGGTTGAAGAAAGAGACATTATAAATAGAATGAAACATATCAAATAGTCCAAATTTGAAATGTATATGATTGCAGGGAATGAGGTAATGCTTACCCCAACGTCAACCCAATTACCTTCTATAAACTAAATCCAAACACTAATCACTAAACTCTAAAAAGAAATATAAATCCTAACCCTAATATAAAAAATATGCACATAATACATAATATGAAGCAGTACAAAAATAGAATAGTAACAAACGAAATAACATAGTACATATTATTCAAATTTTGAAATGTCTATGATTGCAAGGAAGGAGGTAATGTTTACCTCGACGTCAACCCAAACCTTCCATAGACTAAATCCAAAACACTAATCACTAAACCCTAAAAGGATATATAAACCATGATCCAAATATCAAAATATGCACAAAGTACATATGAGCAGTATCAAAATATAATAATAACAAACGAAATAGCATAGTACATGTTGTTCAAATTTTGAAATGTCTATGATTTCAGGGACGGAAGTAGTGCATACCCCAACGTCAACTCAAACTTTCCATAAACTAAATCCAAAACACTAATCAAAACCCTAAAAGAAAATATAAACCCTAACCCAAATATCAAAATATGCACATTATATGTAATATGAAGTATTATTAATATTGATTAGTAACAAACGAAATATCACAGTACATACTGTACAAATAGCATAGTGTAACTGGGAACTTACAATACAAACGAGTGGTGGTAACTGATATCAAAGAGATGGTGGTAGTTTATGGCAATAATATGAAAAGGAGGATTACGGATTTGGTTACAAAGAAAAATCTGTGGCGGTGGTTGTTACAGCAGTGGCGACGGTGATTACAAAGTAACCGGTGGTCGTGGTTTTGGAGGAAACTGTGATGGTGGGTACATAAAAACACTATGATAATGGTCATGATGATGATACGATGATGAAAAAAGATGTGATATATGTGGATATAGAATAAGTAGTATTAATTAGAAGAAAATTACATATTACCGGAAGAAGATAAAACATGAAAAGAAATAGATAAATAACACGGGTAATATAGTATATATTGTAGAAATGTTATATTTTTTATTTTAATGGTTAGATTCTTAATTATAATTTGTTTGAAATCTTCTGAGTGCAATTTCCCATTTTTAACTACATTTTTTAATGTTATCTAAATTGATACTTCCCATTTTTAACTACATTTTAATGTTATCTAAATTGATACTATGTATTAAATTCCCAATTATATTACCATGATTAGTTTCACTTTCAGCCGTAAATACCTAGAAAACTGAAATATTTATTCTATCTCTAGTTACGCATCATTCTGTAACTGAATTTTTTTTTGCTAAAACTAAATATTATATTAAAAGTATATATATGTTTCTTTGCTGTGTTATTTTTTAATTTTCCTACAAGGTCATTTCAAAGACATGTTTTTTTGTCAAATTTAAAATACATGTGAAAAGGCATAATTTAAAATATGGGAGGCTTATTTTTAGTTTTGCCCTAGAGTCTCTAAAAGCAATCTTATCGGTCAAGTTCTTAAATAAAATTCTTAAAAATAAAATATTATTATTTTAATTTATTTTGTTTAAAGGTTAAAGTCAAAATGTCTAATCTATTAATGTATTGACAAGTGCAAGTAGGAGTTGAAAAGAGTTTTTTCCTCGTAGTTATTTAAGGATCGATTGTTGTTTTTTTTTCTTTAACTTTTTCTTTTGTTTATTTTCTTTTAATCCACTAATGTTTTCTAATTTTTTTAATTCTAGATACTTATTAAAAGCTAGCCTAAGTAAACACCAATATTTAATATCAAAACTTATTATATAACATTAAACCAGTTCAATATTAAAAATATATGAACAATTCAAACTGATTATTTATCAAACAAAAGAAAATATATCTCTATAGTCAAATAACTAGATCATCTCGATAGTTTAAAATTAATCAATAGTGCATCATAACAACAAATAGGTAGCATCATATCCTGTTCACGTAAATGAACTTAAACTAACGATTTTTCACGGCCATCAACCATATTCTTGCATTTATCAAACAAGTCTAAAAATTCTCTAAACCAACAATCTCTCAAACCATCAGTCAAAAAATTAATAATCTCTCAAACCAACAAATTTTAACCTGTATAATATGACCAAATGCATTGAACCATACAAAGACACTCGTCTCTATAATCAAATGATAGAAAAATAAAACATGATTCATTTTATAATTAGCTCATAAATATTTTCTAATATTTTTTATTAACATTTATTATTCTTAATAAATCATGTTTTATTTTTCTATCAGATGATTTCAACTTTGGTTATGATCGTAAACGCAAGTCTTCTCATAATTCTATGCTGGTGTTGGGGCTCAAGAAGGAAACCGTCTAAAACTATGGCCTGGCAGTGCTGCTTTTTGACTCTCTGTGGCTTAGTTGGGAGTGGTCGTTGTATTTTTGTTCCTTCTTGTGAAGCTATTGTAATGGCATCTACTGATGTTACTTTTTAGTCTTTACACTTTATGTGTGTTTTCTGTTCTCTTTAGAGAGTTGGTGCTCTTTTGGATTTTTCCGTATGTGGAAAACATCCTGACCATTCTGTAACTTTTTATTTTGATATTCAAGCCTAGTGTTAAAAAAAGATCAAACGAATTAAACAACAACAACAATGAATAAATCACACGATTGAGATTACGAAAAGCTTGAACTAATTCTTCCCAATATGTATCAGTTTCTTGCATCCCAAACAATCAAAGAGTTCTCGTTCCTGTGTATTGTGTAACTCTGTTTCCTCTTAATGGAAAAAAAAAACGTACTAATCCAAGGAATCCTGATCATAAGCGAATGAAATCAGTAAATTGAAATAAGAAAATAGTCAGGTCTTAACTCAAATTTGCTTACCTTCAATCTCCGTTTCTGCAGATAGTCTTGAGGCTGTCTCCTAGTGTTCTGTCTAGCTCTCTGTTCCTGGACAATCTCTTGATCTTCTACCGTCTTGCACCCAAAATTTCCTTCGCCACTATATCATCACTTACATCTTTGAACACGCTCTGCAGAGTCGCCACTAATGATTCTGCCTGATAATTAACATATCCCTTATAACTAACTTAAAACAGTAAAGATATAAGGAGATAACATCAAAATGTGAGTAACAAAAAATAAGAAGGGGACACCAAATCTTTTTGGCGAAATCAAGGACAACAAAAATGTGGTTACCACTTACCATTAAAGATCAAGGAGGTAGATAGATACAAAGAAAGGCATGTGCTAGTGAATCAAAGAAGAAGAGCATGTAGGTCCTTAGATTTTCTTGCCAGCGACTCAAATATTCCTGCTATCACATTTTTTTAGATAGCTTAACCCTAGATCACACAAACATGTCGTGTCTGTATTATTTCTTGCCCCTTCTTGTGTAACTTCTAAGAGATTCTTAAGGACAATTGACTGAAAATTCTAACCATGTTACCATTTTATGAAAACTGGAAAAGCAAAGCGTGCTTTCTCGGCTTTGTAAACCACAAAACGACCCTTTTCTACAGCCGTTGAGCTGACTGTAGTACTTGATCTCTATTGCCATTTTGTGGCCATCTTCATGAGTTTCTTTGCGTTCATCATTATCTTCAGGGAAAAGGCTTTTCTCGGCTGTGTAAACTACACGATTTGTTTCCATATTTACTAGATTTTACTAACAAATCTTCAATGTAATAAATTTGAATATAGTATACATAAGCTGAGTTTTTATTGTAGTAAATTAAACATTATTCTTAATGAATTAATAGTTAGTCAACGTAAAATAATTACATGGCATACACATTATAAATTAAAACATATTTAATAGATAATGTTGATACCTACATTACATGGAAACGGAGGCGGAAACGCGGAAGCGGAATCGTATGGAAGCGTAGAAGCGATTTTTTTAAAAAATTTAGGAACGATTCGTGTTGGAAGCGTATGTAAACATAATATATATATATAATGTAAACTCACATTAAATAAAATTCTGATAATTAAAAGTGTCTAAACCACACCAATCCAGCAAAGTCTTAAATATTAAGCAACTTAACTAAAAATTAAAAACGTTCAATGTCAAAATCAATTGTTTCACTCATTAGTTAACACAAAACATAAGACAGTATGCGATGAAACACAAAAAAATTCTTTGCACTTATATAATATTAACATAAGACTTTGACTTTAGTTTCACAATCCAAATTCGGTTTTGCTTTCAGTCACTACCAACCATCGAATCATCAAACCAATATATAATAATAAGGTACAAAGTCTCATGTTTTTGTAAAAGAGAAGAATAAAAGTCTAAACAAACTTACCTTGATCGATTGTTTAGTCTTTGTACAGAGAAGAAGAAAGAGAGCAGCTGTGAAGTATAGAAGAGATGAGAACGACGATAGTCTTTTCAGTTTCCACTTTTTTAGTTAGGGTTTTCAGTTAATGGAGTAAACAAAAACATAAAAACATTCAGTTCTTCCTATTTATTATTATTTACGATTCCGATACTAGATTTAAACGCTTCCAACACAGGAATCATTGATTCCATCTCGCTTCCAAAGTCTGGTTTTCTGGAACCGCGATTCCAGCACGCTTCCAACCTTTTCCCCACGATTCCGACTCCGTTTCCATTTCGGAACCAGGAACCAGGGCTCATGACACGCTTCCATGCAACGTAGGTTGATACGATGAATACACAATTTTAAATGCTTTATACAATGTATATTCACATGATTTTTGATTTGCTCACTGGAAATACGTACGCATTGAATCACATACGCTTGATGGATTCCAACCTCATGGATCTCATGACTAATTTGTAACTAAAGATTTACAACTACATAAATAGTTGTAAATCTAACGATATTAAAAGCTGGATATACTCTATTCTAACGTGTCCAGCTCAGCTAAAAAAATCAGCCAATGAAAATATGAATTTGTGCCATGTCACTACTACTTTGTATGATGAATAGAAAAAGTGGGCCTTTTATTTGATGTCATAGAAGTCCATATCCTGATCCATAATTGATCTTAAGGAGGACATAACCCTTCATCGCCACATACTTTTCATCTTCCTTACTCCATTCATCATAACCTCACTCGTCAAAAGACTGCACCCGTACTCCTCCGTTACGTTGGCGTTGTACGCTTAACTGTCATAAAGACCAATTATTCAGAGAAGCAAACGGTGGCAATGAAACTGTTTGGATTCCCACATATTTTCATCTTATATAAACCTTCCTTCAGATACCCTTTTCTACACATAATTCACCATCTCCAAAACAAAAAACTACAGCAAATGGCTTTCAGAACCGTAAAATCTTCCGGCAAAGCACCACTGCTCAGTTTTTCATTGACATCACTCCTGGGCTGGGAGAGTCTGAGCTGTGCTTTCTGATATACACTTTTGGGAAGCAAGTAGCAGAGCTAGAAGGGGCGAATCAATTGGCTAGAGCTTCTGCTCATCTTTCAACAGGTATGTTGTCATCTTTCCCAAAAGATTTTTTTTCATTTGAGCCTTTATTACAGTTTACTAACTCAGTTAACTCACTTTTGGGATTGTTAACGTCGATGAAACTAAAATGCTAAGAGCAGAGAATAGCTGTGGCCGGAACCAGCCTTGATCAAGTTGTTAACACGGAATTCTTTACACTGAATTGGAATCAAGTAGAATTTGTTTGTGTATATGAAATCACTCAGTTGTTGTATTTGGTTTTATTATAGGTAAGAGTAATATCCCTTTGAGAATTGGCTAGATTGATCAAGGAAAAAAGTTCTTTCAAGCCAGGGTTAGGAAAAACATCCCTTTAGGTTGCACAATATAATGTATCATTGATGGAAAGGTGCTACATGGTGTTTTCCTTTCAAAAAGACACAGCTCTATTCGAACGGCAGCAACACGCTTTAGTTGCAGGAAAGTGTTGGTTATTTTTCTCTTTTTAGTTCATCTTTAACCGCATTTTTTTCTAAAACATGTTTTATTTGTTGATTGTCAGCAAAATGCATACTATTTTGGATGCCACTGTATGTGATCATAGAGCAATAAAGATTTGATACAATCGATCCTTCTGATGATGCTAAAAAGAAGGTCGCAGATTCAAACGATATGGACACAAAAAACTGTTGCCACTGCTGATGCTAATATAAACATTGCAAGATCACATGAATAGAAACCGCTGCTGTTACATTTGATGTCAAAGATCAAGATCCTTCTCAACTTGATATGGTATGAAATAATATTTTCAACAAATTTTCCAGCAATGTGACGATGCTGTTTTTTATCATAATTCATACGGAATACTCTTCTGGATATTGTCAAGGCAAAACCATCACCGGTTACTCTTGATAAGGTGAATGTAGAGCCATGGAGAGATGAGATATCAACAGCCATTGGTGCTGCTGCTAAAGCTGATCATGGAGGAGATTCCTTGCCAAAAAAGTAAGATGATCTATGAACAAACATGATTTAAAAGATCCTTCTTAACGATTTGGTAATAAGTTCAGTTTATCCTTATGCTGAACAGATGAAGGAAAAGTTGCTGCAGATGATTCAAAGACAGAGCAAAAACCATAAGGTCAAGTGCATGGATGATCTTTTTGGGGGTGTACAGTACATAAGTGGTATGTAGTTGGAGACACGATTTGGTTTAAAGAGAGAGACTCTTTTAGTGTCTCATTGTTTGCAAAAAAAAGGCAAATATGTTTGTGATCTTCCTGTAACTAAAAAGCTTAAACCGATTTTTTTTTTTTGAAAACAGAATCTTTACATTGTGAATTCCTTAGCCTGTGTAAAATTAGAATTTCAGGTGGAAGGTGAGGATGCTCAAATAATAGAGAGAATGGAGAATGTGATTTTAGGAGCTCCTAAATGGGGGGTGTGCTCTGTTACTCTTTTCTCCTTTTTTTTTTTCATTTTTTCCCTTTTCTCCTTAGTATTTTGAGCTCAAAGAAGAGATCCTTTAGTAATAAACCATTACCTCATATCTAAGACTACTCATCTTGCTTTCAGTATGCAACATGGTATACAGTTTTCTTCAATCACAAGAAAATATCAAATCTTCAATGAATGTAATCTAAAAAAATATTTGGGGATATACTTCAGGCGCTTGCACACGCTTTGCTTCTTATGACATTTGTCCTATATATACAGTTTTCATGTTTCAGTCATAGAATCTGGAACTACACATTTATATGATGAGCTAGAGATATAGGTACTTGAGAAAAACGAAGGAAGCAATGGAACAGCAAGAAATGTGCTTGATCAACAATTTAAAAGCTGTGAAAAAGCCATAAAAGCATCACAATCACAGATTCTTCACCGAAGCAACAATAATATATTGTAAAGTTACAACAAAAAACAATAATATATTGTATACTGCATATACATAAATATTAATTATGTGTTAATCTTAAATTAATGCTCTATTCAACAAATTCAAAGGGTGTTAAATTTTTGGTTAAAGTCTTGATTGACTTTATGGACTTCGTACGACGCAGGACCGTCTCAAATTATTTATTGACCCTGTTCAAAAAATTAATGGTATATTTAATGATGCTATCGAACAGTTTTAAAAATTTATAGCTTTATTTATATATATTTGACGTTTTTTTTTGAAATTATAAGCTCTAAATTTAGTACTATGTATACAAGTTTAAAGCTTTATAACATAAATATATTATATATATGTATATAGATATATTTATCTTAAAAATTCTTAATTTTCTTTTATTTTTTTGATTCAGATCCTGTTTGACCGCTCCATTTGCACGTGCTGTTAGACTGTTCTGGTACGATGATAAATTAATAAGAACGAAGATAAAGAACTCATGCATCACTGCATTAGCAATACACAAATCTTGAAATAATCAATTCAGAGTTTTCTTATTGTTGTTTATCCTCATAGTTGGGCCATCGATGAGGTATCTGCCATTGGCGTCTCTAACACTTTAACATGAGCGAAGGAAACATCTCTCATGTCTAGAAACCTGTAATATCTACAATTGAAAGGTTTTTTTTTTTTTTTTTTACCATTTATCATAACAACGATAATATCCAGCAAAATTTACAATTAATTTTGCAGGAGACCTCAAAATAGAAGATTTGGGTTGTATAAAATTGTTGAAAAAGTTCAGGAATGTAATATAAAAGACAATAAAGAACAAAGTAAATTCATCAATTCAGAAGATCACTATAGAATTTTTGAGTTACTGTTTTTTTTTCTGTTAAACATATTATGATCCTGGGAGAAAAAAATATAAATGAAAATTAAATATAAAAACAAAAATATCTAAACCTAAAAAAATTTTAGTGTACTAATCCGCACGTAGTGCGGAAAACGATCTAGTTAGTTATAATGATGCTACAATAGCGCTGACGCTAAATAGTTACGAAATTTTACAAAATGTGTCCCAAATAAGCGACTGAGTTACCATAACTCATTTTAGTCGCATATCTGCGACTAATATGTAACCTATTTATAGTAGTTGTAAAATAGTTACAAATTAATTAGAAACTAGTCACCTATTTTTGCAATCACCAAATGCAGTTGTAAGAGGAGTCTCAAAATTGATGTTTTCTTGTAGTGAGTTTTTCAAAAGTGTACTATCTCTTTTATACCTAGATTATCAAATACCCGTGCGGACACCCTTGCCAAAAGGGCTCGAGTACGAAACCAAAGCTTTACCTTTGTAGACGATGTGGTCCCCGGCTGGATATCTCTTTAAATTTGCCCATATGGACCAGTTTGAGTGAATGAAATTCTGTCTGATGCCAAAAAAAGTATGTATTCTTTCACTAGTAATTAAAATTTCAATCCATCAAAATTTAACTATTGCGTGAAAACTAATTAGTTAATGATTCAGTTTTTTTTTTTTGAAAGTTGACATTTTCTTGTAAATTAACTTAAGGTAACATTGTGAGTGAAATTAGGTTCATAATGAATTGATTTGTTGACTCGTGTAGTCAAAAAGAAGAACAATTAATTTGCATCTAAGACTACCGTATATGACATAACTCTCATTCACAAGATTACCTTACAAATATCAGATTTTCAAATTCAAAAACTGAATCATTGACTAATTTTCATGCAATAATAATTACTACAACACAACATTTTATCTATAAAACATAGTTTTGCACTCAAAATAAAATACATTCTAATTTTCTATTTTCCATTTTGTGTAATTTCAAGTTCTTTGCCAAAAAGATGGAAGGAAAAAAACAAAAGGAAAACAAAAGATAGATATTAAAAAAGTAGAGAAAAACATAGACAGAATGGTGACGTTTTCCAAGCGTAGAAACGGAATTTACAATAAGCTCAGTGAGCTTTCCATTCTCTGCGGCGCCGACGTTGGATGTCTCATCACTCCGGCTCAGGAAAACCATTCACGTTTGGTATCCCTTCCTTTGATGTCGTTGCACAGAGGTTTCTCCATGGAAACCATCACGCAGGAGTCATCAGCGGCGAGGGCTACTCGTCATCGTCGATGAACGTGGATGCTCATAAAAAAGTGAAGGTGGACGAGTTCTGCCAAGAAATCAACAATATGTATGAGCTTCTCATGCACCGTCGTTGCCGGTGAAGAGTGACGCTTCCTAGAAGGTTGATCCGAAGGACGATGAAGAGGCGAAACAGTTGTTTGCGAAGGTTTGAGGAGTATTATGAGGAACTGTACGAGGCTGCTGATGCAAGAAGCCGTGGAAGATATGATGTGTCTGCCTCATCGTCGTTTCCTCCACATGGCTGATGGTTGAATTGAGATTTTAAATTTAGTTTTTTTTTAAAAAAGAAAACGAAATTAATAGAGAGTTCATTTGTCTAGCAAATAGACATGTGTTTTCAACTCGACGAACAAGTGTTTTTTTTTTCCCTGAATTTTTATGAACTTCAAATCTTGTTTAATGCAGACATATTTTTCTGCTAATTATTACTCCTTTTAGTGATCTGTTTGAACATTATCATCAAAAACCATAATTCATCATAAACACACAAAAAATAGCGAGCGACTTCGGATTCTTCAAAAGTATGAAACGTTGATACTTTAAAAGGGCTTTTACATGAAAAATTTGGGTTTGGAGGCCTTGTAGGTGGTTTTGAGCTTTCAGGAGGGAGTTTTTCTTTTGACAAACCCTATCGACTGATTCGGTCGGCCTCGAGAGAAATGCACTTAGTGCTACAAAGTAATGTAGCCCAAAATGTACCACACTGCCTGGCTCGAGTTTGGAATACCTTTCGACTAATGCTATGGAGAAAGGTGAGAGTTCTGACATTCCTAAAGACGGGACTTATCTTAATGAGAACAATAAATCTATCATACTCTTACTATTTCTCACGTACTCTTTTCTATTTTCGTACTCTTCATATTACTGGTGAATACCTAAAGTGCCTTTCTTTAAATAACCAATCAAAGTCTTTCTCTCTCCAGCTCCTTCTTCTTCATCTCCTTCTCTCCTCGTCGATATTTCCGTCGATCTCAACCGGATCAGCTCAAATAAGCTTGCCTTCCTAGCTTGGATGCTAAATCATTGAGCAATTGATCCCCAATCCGACTCAAATCAACTGCAGGTAAGGTGTTCTCTTGCTATGTAGCTTAAATCTTAGTAAAACCCCCCGTTTTTCACCATACCGATTTACATGATTTGTTGTTGTGATATTAGATTGAAAATTCCATATTTGTATTCACAATGAACTAATTGACGATTGGAAAATATGGGACATGGTCAGCCTATTAGGGAATAGGATAATCAACAATTGGTATAATCATATAGAATGACAGAATGTCTGAGATCAAAGGTGATTATCTTTGAATTGAAGAACAGCTAGAAAGCCTATTATAACTATGGTATAAGTTAAACCGTAAGACTGAAAATTTGATCAACATTTGGTAAAATTGTAAAACTTGATTAAATCAGGCTGTTATAACCTGGTATTAGTTGAACCGTAAATATCTGTAACTAGGTAAAACTTTAATGACAAAAATATGTAACTAGGTAAAACTTAGTATATATTTAGTGGCATAACTGTATAACTAGGTATAACTTAGTATAACTTTAATGATATAACTGTATAACTAGGTTTAATTTTAATGATTTAACACTAGATTTAACTTTAATAGTTTAATTTTCTTACAAGAAACAATGTGTTGTTATTCTACAAACATAAACTTTAATTATACACATTAATTATGAACAAACTGATATTAGACATCTTTTGCTGCCGTTGGGAAGGGTAAACATAGTTAGTGGTAAATTTGGTTTTCTCTCCAAATAATATTGTGAGGTTGGAGAGATTGTTTGATGACAAACTAAGAATTGTTTTAGTAGTGTGTAAAAACAAATTAAATGGAACTGTGTGTGTATTTGAAGTAATATATACTTCTCCCATGTTGACGCCTCCCAGTGAGGGTTTCACACTCACACTAAGCGACATAAACGGACTTGTCATGAAGGATGACAATGAATGAACGCTCTTGCTCTTGTGCATCTGCCAATAGTAATTAAGCAACTCAAAGTTAATTATCTTCTCTAAGCATTGATCAATCTGATAAATTTCATGGATTTCCAACTTAAAACCAATTGGCGTTGAGTGGAGTGCCCAAATATTTTTGATGTGTGATCTTCTCTCCAACATCCAGTACAACCATTTCCCGGATACATCTTTGCTATACGCATCGCGGCATAACATGTCAAAGGATATATGCAACATGAAAAGCCAGGACAGTCACTACTCACTAGCTTTTTTTATTTTTTTTCTTTTCTATATTTGCAACCATGGTCAAATCATCACAAAAGCTTTAATTCTTTGTTGACAGAGCAAAAAAACAGGTAGACAGTTAATTCTGATTCAACAACATTTCATACATCTCTACTTCTAAAGTTATTGTTTAGACAGAAGTTAATGAAAACCAACTTGCTGCATTTGATAATTTGGAGTTACTTTTATTTAGTTGTGGACGTCAAAATGAACTTACAAGCTATTTTTTATGTTATATAATATTAGTTTCTTAAAATGTGTAATGCGATGTAAACCCACCATATACCGCTATAGCAACTATAGAGGATCCCCTCTGGAACTACATTTTTTTTCTTAAACAAAAAAAGAGAACCTAAAGGTTAAATCTATCAAAAGTACTGAAAAGTGTATATGTCCTTTCTAATGTAGTATGTCCTTAGAAACGATAACTTATTAGTGTGCTAAATGTGATATGGAGGCCAAGGATTTGAAAAGAAGAAAAGGGAACATATAATTATCAGTACTTTTAGTAACACAAAACCGATCAAGAGGAGAGAATCGATCACAACGAATAACCTTACCTAGTGAGAGAACGTAGGAAGCCAGAACGGAGAGTAAGGAATCGTGTCGGGTGTACCTTCTGGAATTCATAGGAACCGATGGTTCGGTTGGTGATATTGAGCGTCACAAACTGACGTCCATTTAAAAAGATGGAGTTAGGGAAGAGGCGGCAAGAGGTCACCGTGACGCAGAAGTCCTTGCTTTTTGAAATGAAAATGCACAGATCTCCTATATCCTCTGTGTAAACCATATTTTTCCTCCCATCTTTTGTCTCCTCTTCTCTAAATACCATTACCATCGGTCCTCTCGATTGTCAAGATTTGGTTAGGGGAGTACTCGGTGTACCTGCATTCACGTTACAAAAGGTGTTTAGTATTATGTTTCCTATTATTCAATATTTCTAACTATCTAGAATAGGGTACCATTTGACAAGAAAACTTTCACCCGAAGGTGACTCAACCCAGTGATCCTCCCTGCAGTACGAATCTTACCGCTTTCGATGGTAAAGTGGCATGTGGGGAAGGTTGTGCAACACTAAATCATGGAACTTAGGCTTCTTGTCTTTTCTGAAATCGAGATCCCATGAGCATAAGTAGTTGCCTCCAGGAGCAAGCAAGTAGAACCTTTCGTCCTTGTAGGAATACATTTGTTTTGAGGTATCCCATGACTCAAAAGGGTTGGGATGTTGGTCCAGCGCAAATCAAGATGGGGCCTGCAGAAGCTTAGCTGTTTACCCAATAACTTGATACCAACGACCCAGTCTTTGTCATATGGCTCAGGAGAAGAGGACATGGCCACATTGCACGCCACTTCGTTTTGGCAAGTGGGCATTGTAGTGAACGGAGGCATAGGAATCATCTTGGTTCTGCCTTGGAAGCATATGGTTTCAGAAAGTCGTTGAAAATTAGTGAGCGATCTTGTCTATTGGAGAAAAATCCCCACCCATGGGATGCTCCGACCAATGAAGCGTCATCAAGCTCATATGGAAATGCCTTCTCTGGGGATCTGACTAACTTCAAATTTCTCACGGTGAACAACAGGACTTCTCCGACATTCCGGTCAGTCGTAATGGTGCAAACTGGAATAATTATTCCTCATTATTCCCATAATTTTATTCCCGTCCATTCCTTTTTGTTTTTTCCTAGTGTTCTTGTGATGGTTACCAATTAGACTATTTGTTTTTGGAATCATGCCTTTACTCGTTACAATATTTTTTATTTCCATTTTTCTAGTTTTTCATTTTTTATATTCGTTAGCCATTCATATTGTTATAGCTTTCATTTATTTTTAACTTGGATGTTAATCTCTATAATATTATTTGAGAAGTCAGTTTCCTACGTGGCCTGCTCACATTAACTCTCACGATGGTTGATTACATAGATACCCTTAATGAATTAAAAATATTATATATGACTGGTATTAATAATGTGTTTTCATAAAGAAAAATTAAATTAAAAAGTTAACTAAAATCTTATTATGAAAAAGAGAAATACTATTTGAGAAGTCAGTTTCTTATGTGTCGTGCTCACGTTAATTCTCACGATGGTTGATTACAGAGATGCCCTTAATGAATTTAAAATATTAAATTTAATTGTTATTATTGAATTTGTTTTCCTTTTTATTGTAGCTTCTGTTAATTAGATTTTTATTTAGTTTTTTCTTTTATTTTTTCCAATAACATAGATTTCCAAAAAGGAAACATTTGCGATTTTTAAAAACAAAATTTTAATATTATTTATATATAATGTGACTTATAGAAAAGGAAAGTTAACAAAAAAAATCTTGATATTAAGAAAATAATAAAATAAAAACATATTACTGATAGTAATATTTTATTAATTTTCATACATATAAAAATGGATACCTCAAAACATATTATGTTATATAAAATATCACTAAAAATATATTTATCAATATCTCAAAACATATTTTATTTTGAATCTCATGCATATACATTATGGATACCTTAAGCATATTAACTAATTTTAACAATTTATTTCTATTGTAAAATTTAATGCATGAGAATCAAAATATTATGTTTATATTATTTTACGTAATTTTTAGTCAATCCACACTTCATTTTTTTTGTCTATATGATTCTCAAAAAAATTATGTTATATAATATTTCACTAAAGTATATTTAAATATGTAAGAGAATAACTAACCTAAACGTAAAATAAAAACAGTTATCCAAATATTAATATATTTAAATAAACAAAAAAAAATTATGGTTAAATTTAAAGAAGCATATGCATTCTAATATAATCAAGTAATAACTAAACAGACTATTTAGCAAAAAAAAAAAAAGAAAAAGCTAAACCGACTAGATGTTACATATAGAAAACACATGTCTAATTCAAAAATATAATATTATTGATATATTATATTTATAAATCATAAATTAGTTAAAATGAATGTAAAATAATAATCAGTTATAATAATATTTTTTTAAAAGCGTTTATATCCTTGCATGAGCACAGGAGAATCACCTCCAGTAAGGAATAAAAAAGTACACAACATATTCTGAACTTTCTATCTTAAATCATAAATTATCAAGTTTGTGTTTTTTTTTGGTCAAACGATATCAAGATTGATAATTATGTTTTTTACCGTTACTAAATTTTTTTTGAGTATTTGGTGCAAATAGTAAGTAAGAATACATAATTGCGTAGATGTGTGTACTCAATAAAATTTATGGTTTTGGTTTAAGCTATCTATACACTAATAAAAGGAATATGAGCCATGGAAAGGGTGTCCACGTCAGATTAAAAAATCAGCCAATGAAAAAGACTTAATTGGCCACGTCATATTCTCTATCTCTTAGACTTTGTCGTCACCGATATATGCACTTCGCCTTATGTCGTTACCGTCTCTTCATCAATCTTTTATGATCCAGAATCCTTTTTAATGGTTTCTTCTCACACCAATCTGTTAAGATCTTTAATCTTTTTCCGTTCCACCTCCCCCTCTTCTCTTTCTATATGAAGCGCTTCATCTGATCTCGACTCCAACCCTAATCGAAAATTTCGACAGAATAAATCTACAGCTACATCCATGACCAATCCGGGTAAGTCTCTTATCGCTATGTATATCAACGACGTCTCTACGGGATCAGCCGATTGCAAAAGGTGGGACCTTTATTGGTTAGAGACCTTTCTTTTCGGACAACTTATTTTTTGCTGTAATAAAATCAATTTGAGGAGCTTGCAAGATCGACAGATGATTTCAATGGCTCAACTGAAAGGAGTATGGGTAGAGGCTGCAGAGGTAAGAATATAGATTTTTTACGTTTCTTTATGATGCAAAGTTTTATCTGGTTTTTTTATAGAATGAGTTCTCTGTTGTTGTATGTGTTCTCAGGAGAATCATGAGGACTTCAATGAAGTATAATCCAAGTCCAGGCAAAGAAAAGCAAGTTTGTAAACACTGATATCAGATCATTATACTTTCTAATTTTTTTTTCCAGGTTGTGTTTCTGCTTAGCTCTATGTTTTTGGTATTTACGGTGAGAAAGAATTGAGAAGGCGCTAAGAGCTTATGCAACAGTATTAAGATTGGCAAAATCTTAACCCACAGAGAGAATAATGATGGTCGTCAGGTCTGTTTCTCTTCTCCGAGATACGTTTTCTCACACATCTCAGTTCAATGATTGAATGATCTTTCCTTGCAGTTGATATATGAGAAGTTACCAAAAGATATCGCAAGCCTTGACCATGTTCTAGCTTCAGGTTCGTACTTCGTAGTAACCCACACTAAAAGCTATAAAACAAAGGTTAACCACAATGTCTAACATCTAAGGGTGTTAACAGGAAACTCTGCAGTGAATGCTCTATCTTTGCTTATTAGCAAGGGAGTTCCAGAATCACAGATTATCTTTCTTAAACACCAACCAAACAAAACCTTTGTCTACTTTTCCTCACTCAAGTGAGGGCCAATGTTTTGTACTAACATAAGAATAAAATTGCAGGCACCTCAAGGGATTCATGCGCTCCCAAGAAACATCCAATGAGGACTCAGATGTGATTCCAGGCCTGGGAGAATTTACAGACTGTTACTTTGGTACAAACAACTAAGTAAAAGGAGGAGAAGCAACACCCAACATCCATTCATTAAAGAGTCTAACACATCAAGAACAGCAAAGAATGAAGGTCGCAGCGGGACTCTAGCGGTTAGCCAAGACAAGGAAAGGTATTGAAAGACATATTTAATAAAACCCGCCGATCAGTTCCTCCCTAATATTCTATAAGTCTTCTCCATGTTTTAATGTTGCAGAATCTATGGAGCAAAGGACATGGTTAAAATATATGACGACCCCTGCTACAAACATTCAAAAGAAGTAGCCAAGTTGCAGGTCATGAATCATGTTCCAAATCTCTGGAATTTAGTTAAGTGGATAAGGTTCCATGATCAAAAATATTTGCATCTCTGAAAAGCTGCAAGACTAGCTAGGGAAAAAAATGAGGGATTCAAAAAGGTTCTCACCTCCTACCCTTGGTAAATGGTCACCAACCTTTCTGCAACCAATTCTTCTATCTCAGAAAAATTTCCTGTGTATACTAACATGTTGTCCCATATTTTCTAACTGCAGGTCACCATCGCCATAATCCCCTGCACAGTAGTTCCGCAGAGAATGGGGAATCTAGAAGTCTATAATATTGTAGTGCATGGAATGCTTGCTTTCACTTCAATGGGTTCTCAGGTCCCCATACTATCACTGGAAACCTGATCATTCACTTACCGAATACATGATCAAAGCCACCACCGTATTGGTTCACTCTTTGCATGTTGACGAAGAACCACCAGAGTATCTTCAGTTATATATTTTTGATACTGTAAATGAAATAGAAAACAAGAAGAAAGCGTTATCAAAAGGATCATCAACTATAAAGTCAGAAGACCAAGTTCTGAAGGAGTTATAAAATATTTGATAGCAAGAAGCCAACAACCACCTTGCAAAGGTTTATGGGCACCTCCATGACTGGTAATAACATCATCATGAATTTATGTACCAACATCTCGAACAATCATAACCATTACCTCACACACTGGTCTGAGATATAAAATGACATGCACACCACATCAACAACTCATAGAAGAGCTATACCCACAAACAAACCATAAGCGGTCCCAACTGATCGGAAAATTTGTTCATCTTTCACCGTATCACCAATATAGTTCTAACAATACAACATGCAGACATCCCAGAACTGACAACACCAACCAACATACAATTACATAACACGAATAACACAAATTTAGAATTTTGTGTAGCGCGGACACACCACTATAATATATTAGAGAATATATATATAATTCAAATAGTAATGATCAGTAAGTATTATTTTTTTCATAAAAGATTAATGAATCGGCTATTGCTTTTTTCATATCATATAATTCAAAAGTTTAAATAAATATTGCAAATCTTTAAAAAAAGTTGTATAAAAAAGGAAAAAAACAAATAAAAGAAAATTAATCTAAATTTTTTTTAAAAAATTTTATTCTTATTTTCATTGTTAAATTAGAAAATAATTTACAAAAATATTAAAACAAATTCATTTACATGTAAATTTAATGGTCTAAGCAATATAAGTCTCAAATGGTAATATAAAAAGATAGTGATTTAGAAAAAATAGTAAAATTTTAATAAATTAAATAAAAATAAATTAAATTGCAATAGTTTATTAAAATTTAAATATGTTATTCACTCACTTTGATCACCCGCCCGTAGGGCGGGCTAAACCCTAGTTTCAGTAATGAGAAGCGGAAAGTTTATTAATGAGTTGTAAGCAATCAGGAAAAGATGTAGACCAAGGAAATCAATCACGTAATATTGCAAGTAACAGTGCCGAGGATTTATGAATAATGATTCTAGAGCTCAAACCACAATTATAAAGTCAACCAGAACTATTTAAGACAAGATCCTAAACTTCCAAATCAATTCAATTGATTAAGACTAATGTTAAACTCAAGTTTGATTATGTTCACTAAATCTCTAAGCCAAATCTCTTTGCGAATAGGTATTTAGCTCATCAAGATTAGTTCTGATAGTCATAACAGGGTCATGTCTACCAATTATCTTATAAT